>OU343218.1:21810796-21907867 GCA_910596185.1 Chrysanthemum makinoi | reverse complement strand
GACTTGATTTCATGAGACGAAGCATTTGCTAAATTAATATACGTTTTGACACCTTGTTGACTTTCCGCTGGTGAGAGTAGGAATAGAATTCTGACTTGACCGGGCGTGTTGAGCCCTAGCTTGTTCCCTTAACCATAGATAATTTAATTATCGGCTAAGCATCCGCGGATCTCATTATTTGGGATTTTAAATTTGCGGAGATCGAGGAATGATAGAGTTACTCATGAGTTTAGATGCTAAGTGTGGAGTAGTTGGTTCTCTTTAGAGCCCATCGAAGGTACTTATGGCTTTTTGTTCCCACAAAATTGTTTCACCCCATATCTGTGATTAAATAATTAGAGATGTTGAGTTTTTGGCGATAGTTAGTTCTTTATTCTTCTTTAGAGAATCCTTGCCCATGAGAGTTGGGTACACATCAAGGTACTGTCAGTGTTGCGGTGTAATAGACAACTGATTCCTGATAGTTTGTTGCTATTGTTTCTATTGTTATAAAAGCCGTAGGGTTTGGAGTTTGGCACAAAATTAACATGAAATAAAGCCCAAATGTATTAAAGTTGAAAAATCCAAAGCCATAAAAGTTTTCTATGTCCGACGGTACCCCCGTTGTCATGGACTTCTAAAAGGTTGAGGAAAATCCAAAGTCATAATAAGACTTCTGATAAAACGGTAATCCCGTTGAGTTAGTGGTTGAAAAGACCAAGGGCCTAAATTGTAAAAATGCAAATGTGCTGAATTAAGTGTTAAGCCAAACTTTGAATCCGGAGATGTCTAAATAAAGCTTCTGTCTCTGGACTCGTAGATGAGTTGTCTCGGTCGCCATAAAAAAGGATATTCTCCCTAAATCGTGTGAAATTAGGACCTTGATGTGGACCTCATTCTTGTATGCAATGATTTTCGAGGGAAGATGGATAACTAATTATCGACTTAGCTTCATATCTTTATCGGAATAAAAATTATCGAAACGAGAAACTTGAAGAAATTCATTTCTCACCAAAAATAAAATAAATAGAGGAAAAATAGGAAAATGGGAGCAAAAGGTAATTACACAAGTAACTTCCATGGGTAGTGTTAGCATCTAAAATCATATTTAACAATGATTTCGATTTTACGCTTAGTTTGGGGACTTGTGAAAAATCAGGGACGATGTATTCTATCCGTATGGTCACTTCACGTTGTGTTGTGTTTCCTACTCCGTGATCCTAACGTGTCATTTGAAAAATGTTGGAGTTATTGATCGACATGAAAGTTCAACAAACCGTCACACAAAAAGGAAAGTGCTTAATGATATATCTATATATAAAATAAAATGGTTTAAAACGGGGCGTTTTCAAAGATAAAGATTTTTGTACCTCTTGATGAACATCTTTCTGTTCTTGTTTGATGTGAAGGATTATTAGTTAAGGGGGTTTAAAATATTTTCTTTCACTACGTGTGTAATTATCATTGCGTGTGGGACCAGCAATGGTTTTAGTGTGGGGTATTTTGATGAGTGCTAAAACACACATCATTTTATATCTAAAAATATGCCAAATCGGACTAATAACCATGAAATATGTCAAATTATATTGCAAAAATATTGTATATGTGTTATTATGTCTTGCAGGTACAAGGGTTTGAAAACAAAGCAAAAACGCTGATTTTCGGATGAGTTTCAACGACATTTTCATGTTTATCGAAGTTCAAAAGAAGTCATAAAGATTACCCGAGCACACCATTGGGAAGATCATGAAATATCGAGTGAAATGGTTATTTTATGTGGAGCATCGAGGCAAAGGAAGAAAAGTTGAAAGATTAAACGGAGCTTAAACGAAGATTATTTTAAAGATAATAGCTAAAATTGGATCAAGGAAAAGAGGGCTAAAAAGAATTAAATGCAAAGATTTAACACAAAAGATCTCTTAGTCTAGTGGTTGGGTGCATGTTTGCTAAGCAAGAGATCAAGGGTTCAACTCCCACTAGTGGCATTTAATTTTTACTAATTATCTCAACCAGGGCCAGCTGCTCCAATTTATCTGAAGCCCAATGCGTGATCAAGCCCAGCTGCGTCCAGACTCCATCTCGTCCATGAACCCATGAAGAAGCCCAACAACTATAATGTGAGTTCCAGATCCAATCCAAGATCGAAGATCAGAGCCCAAAATTAATTGTCAACATTGAATGAAATTTGCATTTGATAAAATTGCAACTGCCACGTGGTCATTTGTATCAAATTTGAGTTTGATAAAACTTTCAAATGCCATCCAAACACACGCACCATTTAATTATTCAGCAATTTGAGGTTTTCCACGTGGCACAGCTGTATCAAAATGGCATGCAAAGTATCCTAGGTTGGAACAATCGAGAAACATAGGTGGGTTATAAATACAAGATGCACATGATCCGAGTGGAGTCTACATTTTTATTTCACACACACTTCATTTTATTTTTTTAAGTAGTTTTGGTAGTTTATTTTCTTTAGCTTATTGCTTAAGCTTTTAGCTTATTTTTAAGAACTTATTGTACTCAAATCTTTTTTTTTGCTTATTAATGATAATGATGTTTATGGAGTTTACTTAAGTGCTTATTTTCTTCATCTCTTTCTTTCTTTTCTTTTCTTTTTCTTATCTAAATAAGCCATAATAGCTTATTAGCTTTTTGTGGTTTATTAGATTAGCTTTTTAGTGATAAGCTTTCTTATAGCTTTTTCATTTTAAGCTTTTTACATATCTTTTTATCTTGAATAAGCTCTTCCTTATAGCTTATTTTTAGATATAAAAGACTAGCTTTTTGGATAAGCTTTCATATAGCTTATTCAATAAACATTTTTTATTTTTAATTTCTTTTCAAAAACTCTTTTATTTACTTAGATTTATTTTCTTTTACAACTTCTTTATAAAAAAAAAAAAAAAAAAAAAAAAAGTTTTAATCTTTTTAGCTTATTTATTTAGATCTAGTCCTTAAATATACCCAACTCACGTTTAATCTTCGGATTTGAACCACTTAGTTTTGGGTGGATATTGGATCTAATCTTTAAGCTTTTTCTTTACTTATTTTGTTGAAAGTTTAGTACTTTTTAGATCAATAAGCTTTTCCATAGCTTATTTGATCCATAATATTGCTTATTCTCTAACCTTTGATAAAGTTGTATATCCTATGCATTATTCTCTCCTTGCGACATAAATGGTTGTCTTACAAGAGATTTCATTACACCTCATTGGCTAAATGATCTTGAAACGAACATCTACAAGTTCTCTAGATGAAAAACATTATAACTAAAGTTTAAAGCTTTTTAGTCTTAAAAACAAAGTTGAAAGCTTTTCATTCTCTAAATAAACTTGGTTTAAAGCTTTTCATTCTCTAGATGAAAAACATTATAACTAAAGTTTAAAGCTTTTTAGTCTTAAAAACAACAATGACGCATGATTTCATAGGCATAATGTTTTTCAAAACATCATGTTTTCCTAAATGAAGATATGAAGCCAAAGTGTTTGAATAGGATAGTCCCATCTAAATAAACTTG
The DNA here is from genome assembly GCA_910596185.1 of Chrysanthemum makinoi. NCBI lineage: Eukaryota > Viridiplantae > Streptophyta > Magnoliopsida > Asterales > Asteraceae > Chrysanthemum > Chrysanthemum makinoi. The sequence continues at coordinate 21,904,368 of OU343218.1, read as the reverse complement.
GTCTCAAGATTATATTCACTAGATGATGGACAAGAGAAATTCACTCGAGTTTCTTATGTATACTCCTCAAGAGTCATTGTTGCTTGGGGTGTATGATGTTGGCTTTGAGATTGCATTTTAACATATGTTGTTAAAATGTTGATTTGAGGTCTAACGAAATTTATGCAGAAGTTTAATGACAAAGTATTACTAATACTTTGATAATTTGTGAAGGTAGTACTACTTATACCTAGTGGAAATTGACAACAATTACCAAGAGCACCATGCTTATTTGATAGTTGATGTTCTAGCCGTAATGAATTATCTAAGTCCTTATATGTGGGAAAGGATGGCTGAGTTTGTTCATACGTGCATTTGATTCATTACAAGTGTTGGACACAAGGGCTTTTTGAGCAATACACTCAACGAATTCAAATGATGGTAAGGATGGTGGATTGGTTGATCTAGGTGGTAGGTCTTCTAGTGTGTCTAAATAAGGATGTGGTGATGTAGGGGTTTGTTGTGCTATGGGAGTACTTAGGTTGATTATTTTTCCATAGATGTTGAACACAAAAAGTACGGATACTAATTCTTATGGTTCATTGGTTGCTACAACTAGTGGGTGAAGTGCTTGAATTTTTGGTCATGTCTATGAAGCTTATGGGCTGAGGTATAGGTTCACCTTGAAAGGGCACGCTTGGTTTAAAGGATGCTCTTGGAAGTTCATGAGCAACACGCTTAATGGTGCCAAAAGATGGAAGAGGGATAGTAGGTGTCAAAGAGGGATAAGTGGCACAGTGGGTTGTTTGTTTTGGATAAGTGTTTGATTCATTTTAGGATTAGTTTTTCAACATGTGCTGTTAAAATACTTAGGTGTTGATTTTTCGGATATGACTTTTAATGACTACAATCGTAAGTCACATGTACTTGAATATTTCGGATGAAATACTTAAGTTGTCAATCCTAATTTGTTGATATTATAAAGCTTAGATTGAACTCAAGGATAACAAGACTTGATAATATGTCTTTAACATACGTGTGAGTTATGACTCGATGTAAATACTTATCGTCTTGAAGGATGACACATTATTTTCATGTTAACCAAGTGAGGCAATACATGTGGATACAAAACAATATCTATAGTCATATGTTAGACTTGTGTATGATATCTTTGCAAATAATGAGTCCAGATTTGTTAGTCTCGGTAAGTCATCTAAGTCATCCGCAAACGGGTGAGGAGATGTTGGTGGTGTTGCACAAAGTACAAGTTTTGGAGACTTTGGTTGTGAAGGTGTTTTGGATGGTTGTGAAGTAGTCATAATGATGGGTGATTTTGGTGGTGGAGTTGGAGTACTTAAGTTTAGAAAGTTCACATCTTGAATGGGTGATGAGATGTTGAGAGGTAACGAGTCCGAGGATGAAGAGCTCAAGTTTAATGAAGCAACAAGATCGAATGCTAATCCTAGTGGTTTATTTGAGGTTGAGGATTTAGTCATTTTGACTTTGCTTTAAGAAATGCTAAGCTTAAGGAAAAGTAACAGTGTAGGTGTGAAAATGACCATCCTGAATGTGTCGATTTATGGAGCTAAGGATTCATGAAGAGATGTGTTTTATTTGATGTTAATCCATACAAAGATGGTAGTTTCTAATGAGATGGAAGTGTCTAAAATCATGTCAAACATCCTAAGTTAATCCATTGAGGATGTGTTGAGTGAGATATGAAAGATATGCATTAACAATTATCCTAGAAACGAGATTTGGTAAATTAGATTGCGGGATTTAGTAAAATTCAACAACTTACCTGTAGGATCCACGGCACCATTTCTTTACACAGGCGGAACACTTAAATTGGTGCCGCTGGTCCCCTATAGGTATGGCGGTACCAAAATGCATAACAGACGGTACCAACATTTGGTGCCGTCTGATCCGTGGACACCAGAAAAGTTCACAGACCCATTTTTTAGGTGTCGGGGAGTTTTCCGAAACCTGAAATTTTGCTTAAAATATGTGACATTAATTACTTCTAGTTAGGAAAAGTCGATAACACATATACAAACATAGTGGAGCATAGACTTTGACCAAGGGCTAACGATTTTCACATAAAAGTGAAAATGGGTAAAATTTGATAACACACTTGTGCTATCCACCTGCATAAACCGGTTAGCATACAACATTTTTTTAAGTCATATTATCATCCTACAAAGTAAAAACAAATAAATTACATCATACAACATTGTTTTTGTCCTTGTACCAAACACTTTCTTAAAACCTCTATTTTTCAAAGTACTTGACTAATTTACTTGGTACTCATTGCTAAGCGAGTCATGACATTTCATAAGTTATGTGAGATGTTAGTATAACCTATGCAAAGGAAGTGATCTAAATCTATAAGTGATGGTAAAACAATTTTCCAACTAAGTGCACAAAATCTAGCAAATGTCCTATTGTGCATAAACAAGAAATCGTCAAGCAAGCGAATAAATAACATGGCAAGATTGACACTTATATTATACAAGCAAACAAGTGTAAACAACAATTTGAAAATAAGCAAGCAACATATATTCAAACAACATAAACAAGTGGTCATTTAGCATAGCATAACAAGAAAAACACTTTTCGTCATTTATCGTTTAAATGTGATGATGTTACCAAGCTTGATTAGTTTTCTTTAAACATATTACATAATTATTTAGTTTTAAAATAAATTATATCAATATTCTAAGAATACCATCTTAAATTGCTTGACTCAAAAATTTGAGTTTTTATGTTAAAGCGAAACTTAATATCTTGGACATACTCGTAGTATTTGGTCTATTTCACTTGATTAAAATTAGACTCAGGTCATGAGAGTGGTTTTAAATGAAAGTAGACTAAATTCCCTTTAAAATGATAGGTGGCTCGACTTCTACGGACTTACGGTTAATAAATTATGAATTTTTTAAGTTGGCCAAAAAAACTGTGTACTGTGCAGACTAAGGAACCAAAAATTTACAAGGAATGAGCCCTTTTTTTGGTTCCGCCCAATCCGTGGTCTTCACAGAAAGTTGAAAAATGTACTTACTCATAGCGAAAAAGTGTGGGACTTACTAGATTTGATAGAAAAAATATAATACACATATTTTGTTTATTATTTTTTCTAATGTGACTTATCTAAACATTTAACAACAAAATTTCTAAGTATAATTAGCAAAAAATTTTTCATATTATATTTAAACTTCAATGGTAATTTGATACATGGATCGTGCTTCATTTTAAAACCATTTGTTTTGAAAATAAGAGCTACGAGGCTCTGGTACCAATTGTGAAAACGTAGAGGGGGGGGGGTGAATACGTTACCGTTTAAAAACGTTAGATCTTTTGTATCAAATCGTTTATGAAGCTTGTCATAATATGAAAGTACCAATTATTGTTTGTGACTAATATAAAGCATAGTAAACCAAGTTGTCACACAAGCATAAACATCAAACCACATCACAAGCAATTATAAAAGTAAAGAGATAAAGAAAGGAAAGTGCAAACCGAACACGAGGATTTATAGTGGTTCGGTCACGGATCTCCTCTCCGCCCTACTCCACTCCCCGAGTACCCAACTCGAGAGTTACTTCACTAAATCAACAAGCTCCTTTCTCGGCGGGGAAAACCTTACAATCGTCAAACACACTTTTTTGGTACAAAGCTAAATACCGGGTTCTAGTTCGAGGTAGAACCAACCTAACGTCGCCTATACAATATTTCCGACACTAAGCTAGATGTCGAGTTCTTTTCGGGTACAACCACTCCCGTTATGTTTTATGGCCCAACATAACAAACCTTGTGTTTTATAGTTCAAACACATAACCCATCTAATCTAGTTTGGTGAAAGTGTTGTGATGATGCAATAATGTTTACAATGATGAACCATGACATAAATGTCTAATGGATATGAATGACTAATCTAAATGATCTTCTTAAATAAGAAGTCTTCAATCAATGAGGATATCAAGAGATCTTGAATCTTCATATGTTGATATGCTTTGGCGAATGAGGATGGCTAGATCTCTAAACTTTCCTTGGTTGATCAAAATGTAAAATATGCTTACAACAAAGATGAATGTTATAAGCATTATGATCATGTGATGGTGAGGGTGATTGATGTATGCTACTACATGTTTATCTATAGATCTAAGTGATGAAAGAATGTTAGAGAGAATATATGTTGGAAGGGATGAAGATATGAGAAAACCATGGGATGGTATTTATAACTAAAAGTGGTAATCAAAAATATAATAATTTATTAGATTTGATATCTTAGAATATCTTCCAAAATCTTTTAAAGATTTAGATGACACTATGCATGAGGTAATAAAGAGTGTTTTCCTTTTTATGAAAAATACATTTAAACAAATGTATATACTTATTAAAAAGGTAAGTTACTTGTAAATAAAATGTAAATAACCTTTTGTAAAATAAAATATCTAGTTGAGTGCTTGTCAAAATAAAATATATTTTGTCAAGTGTAAGTAAACTTTAGTACTTGTATGAATATTATAGTTAGTTTACTTGTACAAATAAAAGTATATATTTGTTAGACATTTTACAAAAGATGTATTTGTATAAAATACTTGTGAATGCAAAATGTAAAATGAGGTTCGAAATAGAATGGTTAACCTATTAAAATACTTAGTGACTCTAAACGTATTTTAAACATTCTAAATGATTTGTTAATGGGTTTGACCATAATGCCACATAACAAACATGTACGAACCTGTGTTGTAACATACGAGGACTTGAGACATCGAGAGGTGTTGAATGTATGTTGAGACAAATGTAATTTCAAGTAACTTGTACATTTTACGTTTTGTATTACAAGTTACATGTTTGTCATCAATCAAAACAAACGAGACTGTATAGATTAAATATCATAATATTTGCACTAACACATTAGAATTTTGTATAATCAAATTTTGTAAAAAACTTTTGTTAGATAACTCAAGATTCAACTATATTTAGCTGATATAGATGTTGATGTTCCTATTTAAATTTCACTATTGATATTATGATTTACACAAGATGCGAGTTTAGTTGCACATAATTAACGTTGATGAAGTTAAAATATACTTTTTAAAGTTTTTAAAAATGTTTTTCTATATATCCTTATATAAATAAATAAAAAATACATGAGTAGTTGTTATAAATACAATTACATTTTTTTCTTCATATTACAGTAGCTCGTACTTACAATTTGATAATTATATTCTGTTTTCAATAATTTAGCCGTATTTAAAATTCAAATTCGTGTCCACATTTGTCATACTTTTAATATGAAATAAATAAATCCTTAGTTTACATATATAGTTAAAAAAAATGATATTTATAATCTTATGTATATTTATATGTTAGAGTTTTAAAACAACATATATATTGTATTTTTAAGTTATAAAGTATAGGGGATATAAAGTATAAGGGAGTACTTGTTTAATTTTCAAAGTTATTAAAAAATATGAAAACTTATAATATTACACTTAACTTTATATAATTTTTAAAAATTTAACCACTAAAGTTTTATTAATTACCCCCTTTTTTTTAAGTTTTTGTTTTCACAAATTTGACACCTATGTTTTTATGTGTTTTTTTTTCTCAATCAAATTTCTCCACCAAATTAAATAAAGGTTGACCAAAATCAATTTAATTTTAACTTTTATTAACCAATCACATCACACGATTTTGCTTACGTTGCAAAATCAAACTCTTCTATTGGCCCAATTTTTTTTCAATAAGAATGAATTAACAAAATCACTTCGAAATGATATAATTCTTTTATTATATAAAAGATTTGTTTCATACTGATACTTAATTATGCAACAAATCATACCATGGAACATATATAAAATATTTCTAAGTATGTTTACAAAATATCATTGAAAACTTCTTTGATCTTTCGTCTTCAACAAACTCCTACATAATGAGAAAGAAAACCAAACATTATAGGCAATTGATAAAATATTGATAAACATAAAGATATTTTCTTTGTGATATTCAAAAAATCTCTCGCATTCGAACAAAAAAGAGCTCGTGATCAACAAACAGCAAAATCGTTTACGAAATAGAAAATAAAATATTATCAAGCAACATGCATCATTACACAGATCATTTATTATTCATATGTGAATCAAACTAGTAAACGTGTTCATATTTTTCACTATCTTGATATTCATTAGACAACAGGAATTTGTACTTCCAGTAACCAACAACAAAACATGTATTGTTTCCAAATCTAATAGAACCTACAGAAAAATGACCTATCAATTTTCTGTGTTTATGCTTAGCCTAGTCAAACGTCTAACTACACATCATTATGCACATTGATCATGATTTACATGTTTAACAATCTCAACATACAATAGTAAATGCTAAACCACCTAGTTTTTATATTAGTGAAGATATAGTTACTGCATAAGTTAGTCGCTAACCATGAGCATGAGTTGATTGAAAAACAGGTAGGTAAAGGCCAATTGGGTTAAAATGAGTACTTTTGATTTGGGCCAAACTGGACGGTTAACGTTCTTGTATCTTTTATGATCTAAACCTTAGCTTTGACGATGAGATCGATATAAGGACATAAGGCCAAACTGGACGGTTATAGTTTCACGGGTACTTTTGGTTTGGCATATACCTATTTCCTCACATGCAGAAAAAATGACATAAGGAGGAGGTACTTGTAGTTTCTTTTCTCTTTCATCCATTAAAATCTGGTCAACATATGAAAGAACATATGTAAGGGGCAGTGACATATAACAAAAAGGTCACGAGAAACGAACAAAGAGAATAAAATCTATTCAGACATTAAAGAAATATCTTTCCTCCAAACTTATATTTTAACCTTTGCTTCATACATCTAACTCGGTTATAATAGTGAACCATATAATTACATTGCTGCAACCACAAATAACTTGTGTTTTCACTAGAAAGAAACAGAAAATAAACTAATAAAGGTGCATGTAGTTCTTAATTATACCTTATAGCCAACAAAAAATCTAGAACCACAAAGCAATTCTAACCTTATTCTGACAACCAAAACACACTAACACAGAACATGAAAAGCTGTAAATTTAACAATTACACATAACTTCTCATAACACAGCAGAGCATCAATTACCTCAAATAACAATTACGCTATTTAAAAGATCATCATCACAAATAACCTACTGACGACCCAGAATTACACAATAAAACAAAAGAAAAAAAATAAAAATTAACTTACAACTCCAGTAGGTGAATAGGTAGTGATGGTGAACTTATGGTCAGCGAAGATCTGCAACGATGATCCTCTGTACACTGAAAATCATCGTCGTAAAAATTTTCTCGCGCTCTTTCGTGGTCAGTCACAAACTCCTATGGTGAAATAGAGACAAAGTTTATGTCAAAAATTCTCCTAAGGACTACACAACAAAAACTTCAAGATATATTGTGTAGTTCACAGGGAATCAAAAGGCACAAACGTTACTTCCTAGGTCTTCAAATCCTAACATGACTATAATCCTAGTGGTTAGAGGGGGCCTTAAACGGTATCGCTCTGCAACTAATTCTAGTGGCAAGAGAACCTTAACATGTGAATCTTAAATAAAGATACAATTATAAATTCAAAAATAGATAACAATTTTAGTCTTTCACGATTCAGTGCTGATACATCTCACCTGGTTACTGAGATTTTAGTATTCGCATATATTTCCTACAAACTTAAACATAATTAACAAAACGTTTTAACATGTGATGAGTGACGTGGCAATGGGGACCTCACAAGGCTTCCATAACTGCATTTCATAGACATAAGCATGAACAATTAACCATCTAGATGATTCAGGAAAGAAATGAGGTTCGGTCTCCGTATATTGAGATTACATACTGATGATTATATAAGAGTTGGCCTTAGCAGGCAACTTGGGTGAATTAGGAATTTAAAACTGCCCTGCATATGCTTGTGCTGACACAACCTGAAAATAAAGTGTCGCATAGTATTTTAGCTTATAAGCATCGCATAAAAAAGAACTTCTTTTGCAAAAAACTTAAAGCAACAAAGAGTACCCAAATCATTCTCAGAATAATAAAAAGAATACATATTCTGTCCAATAGTGTAATAAAATTCAATGAGAACAAAATTATAAGAATATGATCACCAACCCTGCAACATTAAAAATCTAAATAGTGAACCTCCAAGTATCCACTCTTCTTATGAGACCTCAAGACTTTGCTGACACCAAATAAACTACATCTATAATTTGGATTATAGAAATGTAACTTTAGACAAAACTACCCTTAACAAAGTGACAAAACTCAGTTTCATACTCTACAGTCTACACCATAAACCAATTCTTTCTCAAAACTAATACTAAATGCATAGTGTTCTTAGTTACGTGTTTCTTCAAGTGTGTCTAAATTAATCTAAATCTCTAATACCATAAATTTATGTACATTGATACGACATACACGGCTAAAACCAAAACTACTAGCTTTAACAGTGGCTAATCAACTAACATGAACAATGTGAAGTGCAACAACTATCACAACAATTAAAACATGTATGGAAGACTTACTTACATAAGAGGATTCACACAACAAAGCTACCGCCAATACATGTCAGAGACTTAATCTCACAAGTTACGGCTTCTCTGTGATTACGACCTTACGCACTACAAAACAGTCAAACACATAAATGAGCAAACTTACACTTAGAACGACTAAACTTGCTAACCTCTCTTGAGACACTTTTGTGGATTCAGATCATCATTGATGTAGGCTAAATAACAAGATAACACAAATCAAGCCTGTTGATTCACACGAATACCAGGGTCAATTCTTCCAATAATCGTTGATTCAATCGAATGCCGACTATTAGGATTCTTAGCAAAATAACTGCCAAAAATAAACTTTTGATATTTCTTTGAACTGTTTACTCCACATTACAAAGGAACTCTTAAAAAAGACTACAAAACAGAAACGGTCCCTAAAGGACAAAAGGGCTAAAAGTTATTGCATAAACAAAGTAAAAAAAAAAAACCCGAAAAAACACTAAAATGCAAATAACTCATAAGATAGAGTGTTTCGGGGCTCGAAAGTTCTGGAAACCAACGAACTCAGTTTCCTACAACGTGCTCCTCGTTCCAAGCTTCGATTTGACTGGTCATTCGCCTAAAACGAAGCCCCGTAACCCAAGTTATGCCCATTTAAATGAAGCTTTGAGTTGTGCTGGTAATAGAAATATAGAAGCTTCAAGATAAATGGGTAAATGAACTAGTAGAGGTGGGAAAAAGTCACAATTCACTAGGATGACTATGATAGAGTTTCCCAAGTTTGAGAGGTTGGGAATAATAATGTTAACAGTTCTTTGTGGTTGATAATGTGTCTTGAAACTCAAAAGGTATAACTTGTTTCACTTCATTTTTTTTATACTGCTAGTTTGGCTGATTCTTAAGGGAATTTTGTTTTTTTGTTTTTTGACATATAATTGTGTGCGTGTTTTTGATGCTGTAATTAGTATCTACGGGAAAATAAAACTAGAAACTATTTTATGTTTTTATTTTTAAGTTTTAACCATAAATAAAACTAGAAACTAGAAATTAAGTAGTAATTAAGATAGGAGATGTTATAAAATAAAAAGTTACTCTTTTTACAAAAAAATACATTTATTATTACTTTTGAAACAATAAAATGACAGTTTTACCTTTTGACAATTAACTAATGTGTGGAAAACTAGAAGGGGGGTTGAATAGTTTTGTCGATTTTAAGTTAGTTTTCAAAAACTTTAGATTCGTTAATATGTGATATCTTGTGGATGTAGAGAAAGTATAGATCTAATGATAAAGTAAGCAAGTATAATAAAGTTAAGGGATAGAAATGACACAACCAATTTATAGTGGTTCGGCTACAAGGACACCTTCCTTGCCCTACTCCACTCCCCGAGTCACCTACTCGAGAGTTCAAGCACTATGGCGACAAACTCCTTCACTTGGTGGAGAAGCCTTCACAACGTTGCTTACACTTTTTCCGGTACAAAGCTAAATACCGAGCCCGTATCACGGTGGACCAAACCAACACGACTATTACACAACAAATGTGTGAAATATCAAATACAAGATCTTTGCTACAGAAATCTTGCGGGGTGACAAATCAATCAAGGACCCCTTGCTTCGATGACTTGTAGAATGCTCGTGATCTCGCCTTATAGAAGGACCTATATAAGGATCACAAATAGAAAGAAAGAAGAACAACTCTCTAGATCAAGTGATCTATATGTTAGAAGAGAATGAGAGTGTATGAGAGATTTAGTAAGAAGAGGGGTGAGTTAGAATTAAGAAATAGCTCTCTATTTATAGGCAAAATTCTTCACTGTTCCCCGGATCCCACGGATCCCTTCCACTTGGGATCCGTCTAGTGTAATCCTAGGGATCCGTGGAACGCTCCTCTCTGCCCATGGGTTTTTTGGTTATGGGTCATGGGTTATGGGTTGGTCCATGGGTTTTCTTTAGATTCAATGTATCTAAGTATACATTGTATCTAGTCTACTTGGGTATGGATTAAGATCCATGGGTTATGGGTTTTTACCCATCCTAATAAACTATTACAACAAATGCTTAATTATTACATTTTTGTATTTAAATGGCTATATGTAAATACTTTACAAAAATAACATGTATCCTTATAATTATACTTAAGATAACATTATATTTATTATCAACAAAACACAAAGAGATAGCAAAATATTAATAAACGTTTTTACGGTTTATTTGTATTAACATAATGTTTTCATTTAATTTTGAAAATTAAACAATTTCAACTTCTATCTTTAGTATTGGACGATATTTTTGAGACAACCCAAAAAGTAAAGATGGACAATAATATTTGAGCGGATGGAGTAATTTTTTTTACGAGACCGGTAGCCGGTAGCTTATTTCACTCATCGTTGGTGGAATTGCATTAGGCATGTAATCACACAATGCAGATACTTTAAATAAGCCATTACTCAAAATTATACATGCTATACACTAGGGGTGTGCACTACTAAATCTGATATAGTGGCGGATACAAATATTAGTTTGAGTGAGCTACAATGAGTGCTACAACTTGCAGTGTCTGATGCAAAAAGTCTGCTACAGGAATGTTTGGTACAGTGTCTGCTGCCAAAGTCTGCTAATGGAGTGTTTGGTATAGTGTCTACTACTAAATTTGCTAATGGGGTGTTTGGTACAGTTAGAGTTAAAGCATAACTCAAATTGACCCAATAATCAAATGCAGAATACATGGCAGAATAAGTGTTGTGACAGGAGTGGTTTAACTACAAATGGCAGAATAAATAATGTAATGAAACAGGAAATGATAGAAATACCTTGCATTTGACCAATCATCCTCATTAGGAACCCCCAAAAGGTTCGTTCTCTTCTTTTTAGTTTTACGTATCATCCTAGTGCCCTCTTCACCATCTTCAGTTTCATTGTAGAAGTAAGATGAGTAATCACGTTCGGTAAGTTCAAGCCTAAACAAAATGTACTTCACCATATTAACATAAGAAAAACATATGGTAGTATAGAAAAACATATTGTAATATGTTAAAATACCTATCAAACACTTTTTCAAACTTGACTGCAGTTTCCAACATAAGAAACGTGGAGTTTCATCTTGTGTCAACATCTAGACATGGCTTCCTTTTACAATCAATTTTTTCAAAAGCGACACCTTTTTCGAAGTTTTCTTGCCTACTCGATGCCGATCTCCAATACTTCACTGCATTTCGAATTTTGCAAATAGAATAATTGTGTTCCTCTAAACCATCTCTTACCCCTAGATTGATGATATGAGCACAACATCTTAAATGTATATACTTGCAATCTAAGATTGCATTAGGTCCTTTAAGCAAAGCGCGTAACCTCCTAATTGCCCCATCATTAGATGACTCATTATCAATTGTGGCCGTAAAAACACGAGTAATACCCCATTCTTGTAAACAACGATAAACTAAGTTTCCTATCGTCACACCCTTATGATTCGATATTTGACAAAAATTTAGAATTTTCTTTCTTAATTTTCAATTATCATCAACCCAATGAGCCGTGAGACACATATAGTTATAGTTTTGCACGGACGTCCATGTGTCGGTAGTGAGACACACGGTTTGGTTTTTAAATTTTTTTTTGAGCTTTTGTGCTTCTTCTTGATATATGAAACGGCCGTATATTATAATTAATGAAACGGTTCAGTTCGGTTTCCATGGTTTGGTTTCTATATCAAAACCGAACCGAACCGAAACTTTGGTTATATGAAAAGTAAAAAACCAAACCATCGGTTTTCAATTTCGGTTGGTTATTTTGGATCGGTTTTTTCGGTTTTCGGTTCGGTTTAGATTTTTTCAGTTTTTTTTGCTCACCCCTACTATACACGAGTCAGTTCGATAATGGTAATAGGTCTTTGTAAGTCCATTTTGAATTCTACATTGGATGTATCTTTAACATTGTCTTAGAACTCACAAAAAATAGCACCTAATATTTCAAGGAACATATCCACAAAAAGTGTGAATTGGCGGGAACACCTTGATCCCGGGTGCCTTTTGGGATCAACCATTGTTCACCACATAAGTAATAGCTCCGACAACTCTCCTGACCCAGTAAGGCACCAACTAGAATAAGTAAGAGCCGCGACTCGAACCCTTGACCTTTTTATTCACAAAATCTCTCCAGTGGGCCCATGAGTTTTTCGAAAGTGGATATTAACTGAGCTAAAGCTCTTTGGTATTTCAAGGATCATAAAACCACAAGTTTTTCTTATAAAATTGTTGGTTCGTAAAAAATTCAAATAAACCAATTGTCACATATGAGCTTGAGTTATAAAATTATAACGCACGCACGCTCATAGTTCAATATAATTGTTTTTAGCTTAGCTCATTGATCAAGCATTGTTTTTTAACCGTGATTTCATTCAAACTAGCAAGAAGCTACATAAAACAAGAAAAAGAACACACTACAAACGAGAGAAAAAGAAGATTACACGCGTTTCTTAAACCAATCAATCCAACTAAAAGTTGCTTTACCTACTCGATATCCAGTAAATAGTGAGAGCTTGATGTCGTTGAAAAAGATACATTTTGTGGCATCTTATGAAAGAATAATCACTTGTTTCTAAAGCATCATAGATGCCAAAAAGGTTGTACACAACACCACATAAAAAAAAATGAACTTAACTAATGACACATTTTTCTAATTTTATGTTCTAAACATGATGTTTGTTTTGCTACGTTGTATACAATAAAACCTCTATTATTAATACTCAATAAATTCTCGATCAATAAATTAATAATCTCGATAAAATTGATAATTTGTCCGGTCCCAACTTGAGACCAGTACAAATTTGGACTCCAATCAATATCATAATAAGATAATAATTTTTTTGAAACTCCAGTGTATATATATTGATACCAACAAAACTATAAATTAATAATTATTAAAAAAATTTACAATATCTTCAATGCCTTGAACCTCGTAACATTTATTAGAATACATTTATTAATTTTTTCAATGACTTGAATTCATAAATGTTAATTGAAACTTGTTTTTCGAATTTATTTTCCATCTTTCTAACTAGTATATTGGATTTTGAATATTTAAAGGTTATACGTAAAACTTTTTTAAATTAATAAATTATTAAATTATCGATGTATTAATATCTCGATAAATTAATAAAATATCCCGACCTTAACATTATTACTTTATAAAGATTTTACTGTAAATGAAACTAAGAGACTAATCTTAGGGTAATATTGGTTACTGATCACGTTAGTGACCACAAACATCTCCTAGTTTATTCAAAACAAATACTTGAGAGTTGATGCTTTGATATGGAGCCACTGGCCCTTCACTTTAAATAATGTCACAACACCCCACTTTAGCAAATTGTATTATACAATTATACATTTGTCAAAAAGACAATGAAACGGGTTACTAATACTATAAATAGTCCCGTTTCTTTATAGATATTTTATACTTCTATTTAAAGATAAGTATTTGCATGTTGTTTAATAATAAGTATATAATAAATGGTGTTTGGATTTACTAATTTTGTAGAAGATGCAAAAATTTCAATTAAATTCATGTATGAATGATTTTAGGTTAAATATGAAAGTAAAAACTAATTTTGACATAACTACAAATAAATAACCCAAAATAATCATCTTCTTACCCATTTATGAAAAATCACTTTTCAGCTAAAAAGAAAAGTAAAAAAAAATGTCTAGATATCAAAATCGTGATAGGCTAGGAATAAAAATGTTCGGGTGAATACTTTTTGTAAACTGTTGTTTAAGAGAAAAAAATGAAAGAAAAAAATGTGATTTCATATGAAATGATTGATTTTACTGTAAATTAAGTCTATTTTCTCCTATTAGCGAATCAACCAAACAAGTACTAGTACTAGATTAAAAGTTCATTTTGAATCGGATGTATTTACAAAATTTTGGTATTTTTTAACTAAAATTAGCTTTACGGATCAAAATTTCATCACGGAACCGTCTCTTGTTCTGTCACTAATTAAACTACTAATCTGCTTAAAAATAAGCTGATAAGCAAAAAAAAAAAAAAAAAAAAAGCAATCCCCACCAACCACTCAAATGAGTCCAAAAAAAACACAACCTCTTATTTAAAACTCAGCCCAAAAAATCCCATAAGCTAAAAAAAAGTTTTAAAAAATGCAAACTTTAACATTAAACAATTATCATTCAACCCCCTCCATCTTTCCTACCACAACCAAAATCCCCCCTCTATCACAAGTTCATCTCAAACAAGTCCTTCCAATCAAAAGAAGAGCAACCCAGATGGCTGCTACCGGAACTGCTGCTGGAAAAGCAGTTTCCAGCCATTCTGAACAAAACCGAGGTTCAGTTTCTGGTGATTGTTGTAGTTAGTTATTAGTCAGTTAAGTTAGTTAATAAAGATTGGATTTTTATTATGTTTTTCAGGGCAGAAAATAGTTGTGGTGAATAAACATAGTGAGAAGCTTGTGGGCTTATTGCATGAGACTGGTTCTAATGAGATTGTTGTTTTGTGTCATGGGTTTCAATCATCGAAGGTATGTTGTTTACTAAGGGGTGTTTTTGTTAGCTTATTTGAAGGGCTTATGAGCTTATTGAAAATTTGATAAGCTTATAAGCTCTTTTTTGTTTTGGCTTAGAAGCTTATTTATTTAATCTTATGAACTTTATATGCTCATAAGGTCAAGTGGATAAGCTCATAAGCCCACACAAATGAGCTTTTGAGCTTATCAATATTTTAATAAGCTCTTACGTCCCTAAAATAAGCTTACACAAATCCCCTAAGTGCTTTTAAAGATTGTTTTTCAGCTTATTGGGTGTTTGGATTGGCTTATTTATAGGGCTTATGAGCTTATTTGAATTTTTAAATGTTGCCCAAATTTTGGGCTTATGAGCTTATCAAGTTGAGCTTATTGATAAGCTTGACTTGTTAAGCTCAAAATCCGAAAAAAGTGTGCTCATGAGTACTTCCAATTTCAAAAAGCCCATAAGCCCCAAAAAAAAGTGGGCTTATGTGTTATATGGTTATTGCATTTTAGATATCGTAGTTATCTGATTATGAGGGTGTTTGGCATTGCTTTTTGAGTGCTTATCTGCTTAAGCAATAAAGTGTTTCGAAAAAGAAAGGAAAAAACTATTTTTTTAAACTGAGATAAGCATTTCAAATAAGCAGGTTGGTACCAGCTTATATTTAAGAAGTTTAAGAATATTAGCATGGCAATCCCAAACACCCCCTATTTAGGGGTCATTATCGATATTTGATGTGGCAGATAAGCAGTTTTAAGAGTTATTGATATTGATTATCTATATTGCTTTTTTATGTGATAATTTGTGAGTGAAAAAGTTACGTTGCTTATTCAATATCACATTATCAGTTCCAAACATAATGCCAAACACCCCTTAACTCCATAAGTGAGATGTGATTGAATAGGCTAGAAACGAAATTAAAGTCAACTTCATTGAGTTTGTTAACATGAGTCTATATGAGATATTTATATGATTAATCGTTTAATGCTTGTAAATGTTTACAGTTCAATTTCTCATTGATGAGTTGTGCCAAGACTTAGTCCAGATCACTTAAAATGTCTTATTTGTTCTAATGGTTCAAACAGATAGAATAGTTCTAATGGTTCTACACCTCATGAAAAGCCACTTGGTTTGAGTATATCCCCCTGTTTGCAGCCATGTAGAGATTCAAAAAGATCGAATAGTTCTACACCTGATTGTTTTTCAAGCATGGATTTCAGCTCACGAAGCATAGCATGGAGAGTGTGATTTTCAAATTGCTTCTGCAAGTCAAAACTCATACTGCCAAGCATAAGGCATGCTACCTCGTTGTGACGATCATAATGAATAGTCCATGCTTCCAACACCTCATTGGGTGAATCAGCACGAGGGGCCTCAGCCAAAGACTGTTCCAATACATCAAGTTTCTTAGCAACTCTCATGACTATCCTAAGTTGTCGAAACCAGCCATTGAAATTCTTTCCATATAACTTCTCTCGATCAAACATTTGTTTGAAAGCATAGTTTAGTTTGTTATGGTCGGATTGAGCCATTCTACAAAAAAAAAGTTCAAAAGTTAGTCCTTTCGATAATATAATTGTTAGCCTCGCTTTTTTATAAAGATAACGTCACTTACGTGAATTGGACTAGATGCGTAGTATACTTTGCCCATAGGGACTAGTATTGTTTAAGTGACAAAGTTATGGTTTGTTGAGCCTATAAATACCCCTCATGACTCTCCATGAGAGGTGAGGTTAAGCATTTGGTTAAGTGTATTGTGTGTTTTCTTAATAAAAGTTATCCTTTGTTTCTCCTCCCTCTCTCTACTTTCTCTCTCTAAAAGGATGAAGATATTCATCTTCTTCCACCAACCTAGACCTCCAAAACCACATAAATCATATGTTTTAATTTCTTGATGATTCGGAGATTAATTAAAGCGAGTCTTTAGACATAAGATTGTTCTAATTGAATATCAATCATCACAGATCCTATGTCTAAAGACTCGCTTTAATTAATCTCCGAATCATCAAGAAATTAAAACTTAACAAGGATGTTTGTTGGGAATTATGTGAAGTATGAATTATGCTGATGTTTCTGCTGAAAGGATTCTACTGAAGTGTATGGATTCTGCCGAAGACATAATTCTGCTGAAGCTATATAGTACGTAGTTTGTTTCTGCGGAAATAGTTATTCCGTGTCTTATGTATTTAGTTAGGATATGCGTAAGCTTTATTAGGAAGTGATAATGTATATATTATTTAGTTTTATGATTATATGTTTCTTAGGAAACAAGTTAGGGTTCCTTGCTTATAAAAGGAACACAATAGAATGATTATTGTAACGAATTGAAAAACAGAGTTTTAGTAATATAAAGATCCATAGAGCATCAACGAGTTCTTAGTTATTGTGTTTGTGCTTATATTTGATTTTCCGCTAAAGAATATAAGTCGTAGAGATTGTCTATTAGTTTGCTTGTGATTACATAAGTAATACTAACGATCTGCGAGTGCTCAAGATCTATCAAGGTCTATAACGTTTCAACAAGTGGTATCAGAGCCTCGAGAGAGTCTCTACGATACTAAGAACCGTCTTTCATAAACACTCATACAACCAACAAATTGTTCACCATGCCTGGATCACAAGATGATATTGAAGTCACCAACAACCAGAACACCACCAATCTGCAACAACTAAGTCTCTCGAACAGCAACGCCAAGTTTCCTTATCTAAAGAAGGAGGAATACGATTTATGGGCAATGAAGATGCAAAACTGGATTTCCAACATTGATTGGAATATGTGGGAAGTAGTCAAGAAGGGAAACAACTTAAAGAGAACTACCACAGATCCTGATGGAAAACTTATTCATGTTCCTCCCAAATCTGCTGAAGAATTACTGGCAGTTCAGAGAGAAACCAAAGTTAAGACAATTCTTCTTCAAGCTATTCCTGAGGATCACTTGAGTGATTTTCACTTCATGAATGATGCTAAGGATATCTGGTTCGCCATCAAGGCCAAGTTTGGAGGGAATGAGGAGTCTAGGAGAATGAGAAAATCGATGCTGCGACAACAGTTTGAAGACTTTCAGATCTCTAAAGAGGAAGGAATTCACAAAGGCTATGACAGGTTTCACAAGATATTAAGTCAGTTGAATCAGCTTAAGGCAAAGCCAGATAATGATGATTGCAATTCCAAGTTTTTGCGATCTTTACCTCAATCCTGGCTACAAGTAAGCATTGCCTTTAAAACTAAAGGTGGGCTTGATATGATTACATTTGATGAGCTGTACAACAAGCTTAAATCTCTTGAGCCTGATGTACGAAGTCCCTTCCGTTCATCAACTTCTGCTAGTCATACAGCATTTGTTGGAGCCTCTAATCCAAAGATGACTCATGTTCCAAGTCCTACTTACTCATCATCATCTTACACTAACTCTCCATCCAGTTCTCAATCTACATCTAGTGGTATAATGGAAGATGTGCTTGGATCCTTCTTTGCTGATTATGATCCTCAGCAGGAACTTGCATATGAGGATTTTGATCAGGTAGATCCTCTGGAGATGGAAGAGATGAAGTTGAAGTGGCAAGTGGCTATGCTTTATATGGACATCAAGAAATTTGAGCGTAAGGCTGGGAGGAAGTTTGGTTTCCAGGGAAGAGATCCAACAAGGTTTGACAAGAAGAAGGTCAAGTGCTTTACATGTCATCAGATGGGTCACTTCTCCAGAGAGTGCAAGGATAGGAAGGCTGGAGATGAGGTGAGATACTCTTCCTATCAGCAGAATCAAAGGGATGCTGGAACTTCAAAGCCTAGATCCTCAACTGCTATGGTCACTTTGGATGCCAATGTCAATTGGACATCACATGAGTCTAGGAATGATGATGGTCCTGGTGGTGATAATATTGGGTTGCTAGCAAGCTGTACTTCAGAAGATAGGCATGATCAGATTGCCTTGATGGGCATCTCACAGGTACAAAATTGTTTGTTTGGTTGTAGTGAACGTTATAATGAACTTAAAGAAGCATATGATATTTTGAAACCTAAATATAATGAATGCTATGTTGAAGTTGAAGCTTATAAACATAGTTTAAAAACATTAAAAAGACAACAGGTTTGGTTTCAGAAGAATCAGATAGCTTATGATGAGAAGATTAGGGTGTTAGAATGTGATCTATAATGTACACAAAATGAATTAAAAAGGTCTGAGAAATTGAGAACTGATGTGGTGTCTGAAAACAGTGTGTTAAAAGCAAAATTAGATGCTGAAATTGCTAGGCATAACGAATGGTTACTGAATGGAAATAAGTTAGCAAGTCACATCTATGCTAGTCAAACTCCTAATACTTCAATAGGCTTAGGCTTTAAGAAATATGTAGGATTAGAAGCTAGAGATGACACACGTAAATCCACACCAGCAGGCTTAGCTAATTATGTTAAAGAAGGTGACCTACATGCTGTACGTGGATCCATTAGAGGAATACCTATTCCTGTTGACCTTTCCATTACTGTTGACTTTGATGGATCACATCATTTTTATGGCAAAAAGTCCAAAGACTTGCCACACCCTGATTCTTCATCTAATGATTTTGTCTCTTGCTCTGACAGTGACAAATCTTCTGATCAAGGGTCTACTTCTTATGCCAGCTGTGATTCAAGTGATAAGTCAGACCTACCCAAGACCTCACCTATGCCTGCACCCAAGCCTACCAACAAGCCTTTAAGAGTTGCTGCTAAAGAGTCATCTTCCAAGCCAGTTTCTTCTAAAGACTTGTTTTTTCAGTATTTGCATAATAATAATGTTAAAAACAATTCCTTTAATTTTTCTGGTTTGAATGCTTCTGCTTGTAATAGAACATCTTTTGGTTTGAATAAATCTTCTAAACAGAAGTCATGTTTTGTGTGTGAAGGTAAATTTCATTTAATTAAGGATTGTGATTTTCATGAACAAAGAATGGGTGTATGTGCTGGGAATTCTAGACCAATATGGACCAATGTTAATGCTATACCACCTTATATTCCACAAGCTACTCATAAACCTTCTCCTAGGAGAAGATCTGTAGCAAGACCATATGTGCAACCAACAAGTTCATATTTTAAAAATGGTTATTGGTCTGGATATGTTGACTCTTTGAATGATGGGAAAGGTTATTGGAATACTGCTGTGAAGCCCTCAGCAGGTTGTTCTTGGCCACAAAGGGGACCTAAATTTCAATGGAAACCCAAGAACAATGGTGGATCTTCTAAATCTACATGGCCTCAATCTAAAGATCCACAAGGCAGGTTCAAGTCAGTAATGACTTGAGCCTCAATCGTGTACTAGTTTATTGTATATTTTTTTGTTGTTGTTGTAGGATCATCCTCTGAAGCACAAGGATGTTGGCATTGTTGATAGTGGTTGCTCTAGAAGCATGTCAGGAAACCGAGATATGATGCATGATTTTGTATCCCTTGAAGGAGGAGGCAATGTGACATTTGGTGGAAGTGATGGTAGAATCACTGGGAAAGGGACCATCAAAACACCTCAACTGGACTTTGAGAATGTGCACTATGTCAAGGAACTACAACACTTCAACTTGTTATCAGTCTCACAAATCTGTGACACAAAGAACAAAGTACTCTTCTCTGAGGATGAATGTCTTGTGCTGTCTAAAGACTTCAAACTTCCAGAAGATACCTCTATTTTGTATAGAGAGTTCCTCGTACTCACAATCTATACACATTCAACTTAAATGATGTACAACCAGAAGGTGATTTAACTTGTTTGGTGGCTAAAGCATCCCTGGATGAGTCTACAAAATGGCATAGAAGGATGGCACGTGTGAATTTCAAGACCATAAACAAGATATCTAAACTGGGTCTTGTTGAAGGACTTCCTTCTAAAGTTTTCACCAATGAACATAACGTGTTGCCCTGCAACAAAGGAAAGCAACACAGAGCCTCATACAAAGCTATTAATGCAGTGAGCCTTATTTCAGAACCTCTTCAGTTGCTTCACATGGATCTTTTTGGTCCAACTCAAGTCAGAAGCATAGATCACAAGTATTTTTGTCTGGTTATTACTGATGACTATAGCAGGTTTTGTTGGGTATTCTTCTTGAGGACTAAAGATGAAACCTCTCCAGTTTTAAAAGACTACATTACTCTTGTTGAAAACCAGCTGAGCAAAAAGGTTAAAGGTATCCGATGTGATAATGGGAAAGAGTTCAAGAATGCTGTTTTGATAGAACTCTGTAGGTCTAAAGGAATCAAAAGGGACTATAGTACTCCAAGAACACCTCAACAAAACGGGGTGGCTGAAAGAAAGAATTGGACCCTGATAGAGGCAGCAAGATCTATGCCTGCAGACTCTAAGTTACCCACCATGTTTTGGACTGAAGCAGTTGGCACAGCTTGTTATGTTCTAAACAGGGTATCTATCACTAGACCTCACTTTAAGACACCTTATGAACTTCTCTATGGGAAAGTTCCTGTTATTCATTACCTTAAACCTTTTGGTTGCCAAGTGACTATTTTGAATACAAGTGATCCACTGGGTAAATTTGATGAGAAGGCTGATGAAGGTTACATTGTGGGTTATTCGGCTCATAGTAACGCATATAGGGTATACAATTTGACTGCTAAGAAGATAGAGGAGACTTTGAACCTGAGATATCTAGAAGACAAGCCTAATGTTCAAGGACAAGGTCATGTTTGGTCTTTTGACCTCGATTACTTAACTGACTATTTGGGTTATTCTAGACATGTGGCTAACCAAAATGCAGATATACAAGTGTCTCCCACTGACAGTACTGCTACCATGAATGCTGATTCTGATAGTGAGTTTGAGGATGATGAGCATCCTATTGTTGTACCTTCTTTCTCCCCTAACAATTTTGCAGGTGACACTTCCAAAGTTACTTCTGCTGAGAGTGAAGACGAGTCCAACTATGCAGAGGACCTTGCTAGGCTAAAGAAGCAGGAGTATGCAGCTAATCTAGAAGCTGAAAGGAATGCTGAGGAGATTGAAAGAGAAGCAATCAGTGGAAATAACCATTCTGCTGAAAGTGATCCGGTTTCTCCTATCATCACCAATTCTGCTGAAGGCTATGCTGTTTCTACTCCCATTTCTACTAGAGTGTCCACAGACTTTATAGATCCTTATACACGTTTTCAAAGACCCTCAGATCTTGGTAATCATCAACCCAAAGCTGGAATCTTCACCTCACCTTCCTATGACACAGAGTTTGAACCAACTGTGACTGATCTTGATACCACAATTGATGTAAACACCACTGCTACTAAAAGGATCAACCTTGATCATCCACAGTCAAATATTATTGGTGATCCTCATGCACCTGTTAGAACTAGAGGCACTGTAACAAGTTCTAAATATGGTCAAGTGGCTTTTATCTCTTATGTCTCAAATCAACAAAGGGACAATCACACAGACTATGATCATTGTCTGTTTGCTTGCTTTCTCTCTCAAGTGGAACCAACCAGTGTTACTCAAGCCTTGGAAGATTCAAGCTGGCTTGAAGCTATGCAAGAAGAGATGCAACAGTTCCAAAATCAACAGGTTTGGATATTGGTCCCACTACCTGAAGGGAAGTATGCTATTGGGACAAAATGGATATTAAAGAATAAGAGAGATGCAAGGGGTGTTGTCATTATAAACAAAGCAAGATTAGTAGCACAGGGGTATAGACAAGAGGAGGGGATTGATTATGATGAAGTGTTTGCACCTGTTGCTAGAGTAGAGGCCATACGGATATTTTTGGCTTATGCATCTTACATGGGTTTCATGGTATATCAAATGGATGTTAAAGGTGCATTTCTGTATGGTGAAATAGAAGAGGAGGTTTATGTCACTCAGCCTAAAGGATTTGAAGATCTAGATCATCCACATCATGTTTACAAAGTAGCTAAAGCTCTCTATGGACTACATCCGGCACCACGAGCTTGGTATGCTAGGCTTTCATCATTTCTGCTGAAGCATGGATATAGAAGAGGTGCCATTGATAAAACACTTTTTTTGAAGAAGAATTCCACAGACATTATTCTTGTGCAAGTTTATGTGGACGATATCATATTTGGGTCCATTAAAGAAGCTTGGTGCGTGGGAGTTTGAGGAACGATGAAGGGAGAGTTTCGATGAGTGCCATGGGGGAGCTTACTTTCTTTTGGGTCTTCAAGTTCAGTAGAAACCGATGGTATCTTTATCAGTCAGGACAAATATGTGAGGGACATTTTGAAAAAGTTTGGAATGGAAAGTGTCAGGACTGCCACAACACCTTATGAAGCTCCAAAGTCAAAGATAAACAATGAACCGGATCTACTGTGAATGTTCATTTATACTGAGATCTATGATTGGTTCATTAATGTATCTAACAAACTTCTAGGCCGACATCACTTTTCTTTGTGAGTGCTTGCTCTAGACATCAAGTCACTCCACTTGCTTCCCATCTAAATGCAGTGAAGAAGATTTTTAAGTATTTGAAAGGTCAACCTCATTTAGGCCTTTGGTACCCAAGAGAGTCTCCTTTTAAGCTGGAAGCATATAGTGATAGTGATTATGCTGGTGCAAATCTAGATAGGAGATCCACAACTGGAGGTTGCCAATTCCTTGGAAAGAGATTGATTTCTTGGCATTGCAAGAAACAAACTATTGTGGCTACCTCATCTACTGATGGTATGCTCAACCCTTGACTGCAAAGTTTAAGGGGAGGCATAGGCCTCAGGGGAGGCATATGCCTCAGGGGAGGATTTTGGATGTAAACTTTGTATATTTTGTTTTCTAACACTAACCAACTTATGTAAATTTAGTCTGTTTGTCTTTGTTTGGTTTGTGTGTTTCTATGTCTATTTTGTTTTGCAGACTGCTTAAGTAAGTTGAAGTTCATCATGATTGGTCAAATGGAAAATGGTCAAGTAAGCCTTGAAGCTTGTTTCTTCTGAAATCAAAGTACTAAAGTTGAGCTATTTGTTTCCCTTGAAGAGATATACGAAGACAAATTGTTCATACAAAAGAAGTACTGAAGTTAATTGTTCATTCTTTCATTCAAGAAAATTTACTGACTTACGACTTACAGATTACAATCAACTTCAAAAGGAAATGCAAGGACTACTAAACCTATGCTAAACACTAGCTCATATCATCTATTCCTACAGCTGTTGGATATGCATGATCGC
The DNA here is from genome assembly GCA_910596185.1 of Chrysanthemum makinoi. Lineage (NCBI taxonomy): Eukaryota > Viridiplantae > Streptophyta > Magnoliopsida > Asterales > Asteraceae > Chrysanthemum > Chrysanthemum makinoi. The sequence continues at coordinate 21,880,171 of OU343218.1, read as the reverse complement.
TCATATCTTCCATTCCAGCTGCTGGATATGCATTTGTGATGACTTGCATAACCACCCATTCCTTCTATCTCGAAGGCTGGATATGCATGACCGGTACGAAGAAGAAGCTAAGGATCAAAATGGGAAGAATGGATTGATGAAAACGATGATGATGAAGATGACTACACATGTCCTTTGTGCTTCATCTACTTGGTTTCACCAAAAAGCAATCCATCCACCTTCCTTAAGCCCTTCCCCTATACGATATGTGATGAAGCACCAAACCATGGCGTAGGAAGAGCAAGCACCACCTCTTTTCCGGCACAAGGCCTCTATTGAGGTTGAGATGCTGAAGGTTGGGAGTAAGATGTTTTCTTCTTAGTGGACTCATCAGAGTCATCAGAAGACTCACTTGGATTCACTACACTATCATCATCTGAAGAACTGAGAAATGGGGATTTCAATGGTCGTGGGTCATATGGATATGGAAAAAATTGAAGGAAATCACTGGATGATGATGATGATGGAGAAGAGGTTGGATTAACAACCTCTGGTTTATTACTCATGGTTGATTATGGTTAATTTTGGGGCATTGATGAAATTAGGGTTTGTGATGATATTTGGGGTAAGTGATGAGAGATAAGTATGCATTGGGGATTGTTTTATAGACGGTTTCAAGACTTAATGAGATTTAATGTGAGTTGGGTGAAACAGTAAAAAGATATTTACTGAAGCTTCTTGAATACGTGATGTGTTTCTGCTGATTGAAAGACTTCAGCAGAATGACCATTGTTTCTGCGGAAGTTGAAATTTAAATTTGGTAAAAGGTTGCATTACACGTCAGCTTTGGTCAATAACTTAATTAATTTGACCAAAATTTGTGAAACTTCTACTTATACCCTATTTGCATATCGTCGTCTATTATTAACTGATTCCCTCTTTATTCGATTTAAACACTTCCCTTTACGAGAATCATAACCCTAACTAACAATTTCACTCATGGCGCTTCAATTGAAAAGGGATCATAACAAAGTTGCGTTTTTGGGAGAAGCAAAAGGTGATGATCTGTATAAGCCGATGGTGGAATTCTTGAAGAGATCAAAGATTCATTATGCTTTGACGCATTCTCCGGAAGTGGTTTATGAATCTGGTTACACAATTGTGGGCGACTATTGAAAAGAGGAGTGATACAAAGATTGTAGCTTTGGTTGACGGAACAGAGTATGTTATGACAGAGGATTTGATTAGAGAAAAGCTTCGTTTGGATGATGCTAATGGGGTTTATCATTCTAATGCGGTGGATATTCTGGCTCGGTTAAGAGCTTTTGGATATCAGGGTTCAAGGACTGATATGTGGTTAAAGAATCAGTTGTGTCCTATGTGGAGGTTTTTGGTTCACACATTGCTTCAGTGTATGAGCAATAAATCAGGAGGATGGGATCAATTTTCTACGCAGCTGGGATGTGGTATTGTTTGTCTTTCTCGGGGTTTGACTTATAATTTCTCTAAGTATATTTTTGATAATATGGTTGAAAATATAGATAGGAAAAAGCATAAGTTTTTGATGTACCCTAGGTTTCTTCAGATGATTTTAGACATTACCACACAAGCCCAAGAGTTTTGTCCCATAGGAATTTTAACTTCTAAACTATTTGCTTCAATGAGAACTAATTATGAGGGGGCACATCATCCTTTGCTAGCGGCTATGTTGCCTCAAGGTAATGAGGTTGCTGAAGAAGGGAATGTTGTTGGTTCTCCACCTTCTACTACTGTTGCTGCTGATGGGAATCCATCAGTTACAATAGATGAAGGCCCTTCTAATGCTGCTGAAGCACCTCTTGTTTCTCCTGAACAACCTTCACCCACACTTTCACCGAGACCTAGTTCTAGTCCACCACCTATACAGGTTCCTCATGATGAGGTTGAGACTGAGATTAATAGGTTGACCACTCCTAGTCCTGTTCGAGATTCAGTTGATGATCGTGTTCCACTCTTTGAGCATATTGATATTTCTTCTGAAAGGCCCAATGATGCTCCCATTACCACAAAGCAATCTGCTGGTGGAGCTGAGGACCCTATTACACTTACATCTTTGTATGCTCTAGTGAACAGGTATGTAGCTGAAGTTACTGATCTCAAGAAGGAGCTTGCAGAGACTAAATCTAATCTTGGTGGTGAGATTGTAGAATTGAAAAGAAAGGTTCAGGATTTGGAAGTACAACTGGGTCAGAGTAGAAAAAGAAGATTGGATGTTTCTTCTGATGAGGAGGAAGTGGACACTCAGTTTAAGTCACTTGATATGTTGTCTAATGTGGCTCAAGAATCTAATGTTTCTACTCCAATGGTTGCTGCATCTGTACAGCAAAAGGAGACAATTTTGTTTACTAGAAGGAGGAGAAAGCAATCTTTAAGCAAGGACACATTGCAAAGTGAGGATGTTACAACTACTGAAGAACATGTTGTAGCTGATACAAGTTTTTGTTGCTGGAAGGAATTTTAATTTGAATCCAGAAGCTGATGTATTTTCAACACCTGTTGAAGATTTATCACAACATGTTTCTTCTGATGCACATCTGGATGAATCTTCTGAAGTTCCTTTTAATGATACTCCTTCGGTGATGTTGTTTTGAATCTGATAAAGAGAAAGGAGTAACGGTTGACACTGAGCTTGGTCCGATCGGTTAGTGAACAGGAAAGGTTAGCACAAGACAGGATGTTAGATAAATGTGCCAATTTGAAGAAAAGTGCTGAATTGGCTAAACAGATTGAAGCTGAATCTATTTCTAAATTGCCACCTGAGAGACGAAAAGAATTGGATGCAATGGCTACTCAGATGCCTGTTGCACACTGGGATGCTTATACTCAGCAAGCTATTTCTAATCCTACACTTGCTCAGAGTATTTTAGGTGCAGATTTTGATAGTGAGAATTTTGTGGCTCAAATGGTGGCTCGTGGACAACAAAGAAAGAAAGAAGAAGCTACAAAGAAGAAAGCTATAAACACTCAAAAGAACAAAGCTAAGAGGGAGAAACCACTAACTGAAGCTCAGAAGAAAGCAAATACGAGAATTGTGGTGAAAAATCGAGTTCTTCAAGTATATAACTCTGGTTTAACAATGAAGCAAGTCTTGGCTTTGCTGATCATGTTCTACGCCAAGAAATATAATCATATCATGAAGTTTTCTTCATCTTCTTCAAAACCTTCTTCAAATTTGAAAAGGATTGCTGGAAATATAGTTGCTCCACAGGCCAAAAGACCTAAATTTGTTGAGATTGTGGAGAATTTTGATGCTATTCCACCTAAGGTGATGTCTCCAGTGGTTACTTCTGAAGCTACTCCTGAAGCTACTTCTTCACCTCCCAAGGTTTCTTCTGCTGAACCTTCTATTGTTTCTGCTAAAGCAACTACTGAAGTTCATAGTTCAACTGCCAAAGTTACTTCTGCTGAATCTTCTATGGTTTCTTCTGAGACATCTGATGCGCTAGTTTCAACTCCATTTGTGGGATCTGTTGATACAGAAGGAGATAATCTGGTTAAGGAAGCTGAAACAACAACTGTCCAATCTACACAGGCGAGAAAGGTGCTTGACAGAATGAATGCATTACATGGTAGTGTTTCTAGAGAAGCTAATGAAGAATCTGAAGATGTTCCATCTTCGGACATCTATATTCCTGGTAGGAGGAAGAAGAGGATGGCTAAACGAAAATTCTCTTCTCTAAGGAGATCTGTGAGATTAGCTAGGATTCAGTCATCTTACAAGCATAGTAAGGTTGAGAGATCTCACAAGGATATTCATGTGGATTTAAAGGCGGCTGAGTCATCTTTTATCAGAGAAGGATCTACTGCTGATTTTCCTGAGGGATCTCATGATGTTTTGATTAATTGGTCATTGATAGATGATGAGCTTAATATCATTCACCGTTTGGATCAAACCACCATGCAATTTAACTTTTTGAAGGAGATATTGCATTTGGTAGACAGGGCAGATTTGCTTACTTTGTATACCCTTGTCAATAAGTATTACCATTATAATGCACCACAGGGTTCTGGATTATATTTATTGGGAGATCTTCATGTGCTGTTTGATTCTCAATTTCCCAATGGTAAATGACATTTTATTTGGAAGAACTCTCACTTATGGCAGGTTTCATCTTGGAGATTTTATCCTCTGCCTCGTGTGCATGTGGTGGAGACAAAGGGTGGAATTACTGTCTGTATGTTTGCTGAGAGAAATTATCCATTATCTAAGAGGCTTATGGAAAGAATGCTTCGACAGAAATTGGAAGTTCCTCTAGATCCGATTGGGAATGATAAGTTGGATGTTGAACGATGTGTTGGAGTTATTAAGAATCAGCTTCTGCAACATAGCAACTCATCTTGATTGTGGTAATTTGTATGGTTTGTAATTTTTGTAATATTTGGTTATTTGTTTTTAGTTTAAAAAAAACAAAAAAAAAACAAAACTATGTATATTCTTTATTTTACTAACTTTTCTTGCAGGTTTGTTGTATATTCATGATGGTTATTAACTCACCAGATGTACCTTGTGTATGTCAAAGAGTTGGCTAGTCCAAAGGGTACAACTTTGGTAAAGACACATCAAATCTGTTGATAGCTGTAATGGTTTGCTCAAAATCATAGGGTTTGCAACCACCCATGCTTAATTGTTGAGTGTTGTATGGTCATCAATTCACCATGGTTTATTCCTGTTTGGAATCCAAGAATTGGCTAGCCCACATGTATATGGCTTGTGGTAAAGGTAGTGGAATACCATATTTGGTAATCAGTTCACCAATTCTAAGAATTGACTAGTCTTGAGCAAACGGCTACGGTAAAGACATTTTAAATCCGTTATATGGTTCTTTGGTTTGCTCATAAATCGATGGTTATCAGGTGTACCATAGTTTTCGAAATGAAACATTTGGCTACTCCAGTAGTGATGGCTATTGGTAAAGAGACATCAAATCCATTATTTTCAATGATTCACCTCTCATAGGAGTTAATACACCTGGATGTGATGAGAATAGTATGAAACTTATATGTTTTGATGTACATTATGTCATTTGTTGCTGCAAAGCCCTGGAGCTTTAACGTTATGTCATCATTGAGGTATCATTATTTTGTGTTTTTGTTGCTGATGTTCGAATACAATCCTCTAAAGCGTTGAAGATCTATCAAGAAACTAGAACTTAACCAAGTCAAATTCCAGTTTAGGGGAGGATTGTTTGGAATTATGTGAAGTATGAATTATGCGATGTTTTCTGGCTGAAAGGATTCTCTACTGAAGTGTATGGATTCTGCCGAAGACATAATTCTGCTGAAGCTATATAATACGTAGTTTGTTTCTGCGGAAATAGTTATTCCGTGTCTTATGTATTTAGTTAGGATATGCATGAGCTTTATTAGGAAGTGATAATGTATATCTTATTTAGTTTTATGATTATATGTTTCTTAGGAAACAAGTTAGGGTTCCTTGCTTATAAAAGGAACACAATAGAATGATTATTGTAACGAACTGAAAAAAAGAGTTTTAGTAATATAAATATCCATAGAGGATCAACGAGTTCTTAGTTATTGTGTTTGTGCTTATATTTGATTTTCCGCTAAAGAATATAAGTCGTAGAGATTGTCTATTAGTTTGCTTTTGATTACATAAGTAATACTAACGATCTGCGAGTGCTCAAGATCTATCAAGGTCTATAACGTTTCAACAATGTTAGTTTTATTTCTTTAGTTCGTTACATGACAAATCAGAAAAATGAAACACAAAAATTAAACCTACCCGAGACCTTAATTAAAGATCTTGAAGGGACAAATTGTTTGTTCTTCATCCGTGCTAAACAAAAGAAAGAAGGGCGTTTTTTCTTGTGTGTTCGTGGGCTGTGTTTGATAATGATGGAGATGAGTTGAGCTTGTTTTAATGGTGAGATTTGATGGTGCGAATCTGTAAGAATGAGGACACAGGCGTATGTGTGAGATGGGTGAGGAGATACGTATTGTTTCTCAGATCTGTGATGAGAGAAAAGTTTGGTGGGAGGCGTTTTTTTATCACAAATGTTTTTTAGGGTTAGGGATAAATGTTAAGACTTTGCTTATTATATATCCTGGTAAGTAACGTTTTCACTGGCTTGAGATGGATCGGGTTTTACATCTTTGGAATGGACCGAACGGATATAACTCTTCTTGATGATGGGCTGTCATCGAAGATCTTTGGGCTGCTCATTCATATTGGTCTTGGGCTTTACAAATGTGTGCTTACTTGAACTACTATAATCTGATGGTCGAATAAAAGTTGCAAGTTGGTATCCGAATTTTTTTCTCCAAAAATTAGGATACAAATTTTATATTAGTTAAATGAGTGGTAATTTTTGGTATGGTAAAATTTTCAAGGAGGGATACATAATTCACGGCTTGAGCAATAATCTGATAAAATGATTACGGTGTTTTTGTATGGTATTATTGATGAGAAATTGAAGTGATGTTTCACGGGTGTACTTCTTTATCGTTGAGACGTTGGTTGGTTGGATGCATGTCTCAAGATAACTTGTTGGGGTATTACTGTCACTTTAAGTTATTATAAATTGACAATCTGGTTATAACTGATGTAAGGAGTTACGTTGTTGTGCTCACAGTGTATAACCATCACTTTAAGGAGTTACGTTATAGTGCTCAGTGTCACATGGCGTTGTGGATTGTTCAAGACTTTAGAACAAGCAGTAAGTCACAAAGTTGGGATGTTTACTTCCTTTTCAAGTTGGTCGTATCGGGTTTTCTCCATATGTGGTCATTACTATTAGCCGATGAATTCAAAGGAGGTTCGATTTTCTGGTTGGTTTGAGAGAATTATTGAGAGTTTTTTTGCGACATATTCTCACAAAAGTTTGATCAAGTTAAGGTTTTAATATTACATCAAGAAAAAGGTAATACGGCATGTACGCAACATTATGATGATTCCGATTGCTCGCAACCATCAGGAGGGAGAAGTTGGTATTTCATCTTCCGTGATTGGATTACGAATGGATTTGTGCTTAAGACCGAAGAAGGAGAAGTAGTGTGTGTACATTGGGGCTTTTTACCAACTTGGATGCAATACTAAGTGAGTTATGTTGTTACGATGTTCCCAGAACGACAACCATTGTCCTAGAAGAGTTTACTTTCTCCGCTACGTGTTGGAAGAGAGTTGTCGATTCAGGAGGGAGCATAAGAAAGAAAAAAAGGCTCACTAGTTAGGAGGGAGTAATAACCTAACTAGACCGTTACAGTTGAAGTTCAGAGCTACAAGGATTTGTGCCATCAACTCCAAAGATCAAATGCCGAGATCGTCGGAAGGGAGAACTTCAAGTTTGCCTCAGTATCTAGACTACAGAGACTCTGCGCTTCAACAAAGTCAACATTGTTCATTACTATTGTAATTTACTTTGTTTTGTATTTATAGGTCTCATTGTAACCATTCACGTGTGACGATATCTTGGAGGGAGATTGTTAGCCTCGCTTTTTTATAAAGATAACGTCACTTACGTGAATTGGACTAGATGCGTAGTATACTTTGCCCATAGGGACTAGTATTGTTTAAGTGGCAAAGTTATGGTTTGTTGAGCCTATAAATACCCCTCATGACTCTCCATGAGGGGTGAAGTTAAGCATTTGGTTAAGTGTATTGTGTGTTTTCTTAATAAAAGTTATCCTTTGTTTCTCCTCCCTCTCTCTACTTTCTCTCTCTAAAAGGATGAAGATATTCATCTTCTTCCACCAACCTAGACCTCCAAAACCACATAAATCATATGTTTTTTTGGTCCTAACAATAATCTTCAAAGAAAATTAAATACCCATTGGTTAATTAACATAAACCTTATAATTTTCTTAAAACTATGATCCAAATTAACATAGTACCATTACATTAGTTGATATGCTATTAATGATAGTACTTAATAAGGTAAGTGTCGAACAATAATTGCCAATACCGTGCAATTCCTAGATCATTATGGGACTTACTTAATGGCACTAGGGACTATCACATAGTGTCATTGTAAGCATGTTTCATCTCATCTTATGCCTTGGGTTAAAGGATCTCACCATGTAACTCAATTAAGTTGTCCAATGTAAAGAATCAAATTTATTCCAGCTACGTCTCACAAAACGTGGAGATTTACCTTGGGATTACAATCTAGCTACGTCTCACATAATGTAAATAGTAACTGCAAGTGTTCCTTTAATAAGATGGCACAAACTTAAATTCTCAGATGGTACGTTTAGTTTGATGTGAAATCAAATATGTATGAAGAAGCATACACACATCTTCGTATCATACATTTAATAAAAAATATTACTCAATTAAGTTATTTATTAAACATCTACACTAATCAAAAGTGCTCGGTAGCTCCATATGAACGCAAAAAGAAGCGGAAAAACGGGTCAGCGCGAAGCATATTAAAAACCCGACTTCTTTAGGGATATTAAACAACCCTCCTTATACCTCTTTTATAGTTTGTTCACTATGGGTGAGCCTAGTAGCCAATTGATTAACGATGTGTTTAGAATAAAGTAATGATTTTTTACTCGAGGTATTGGTTAGACCAATTAAAAAATTACCAACTACTATATTCTACTAACTTTTTGAGTCAAAAGGCACAAGTTATTCGAATAATTACCACAAAGTGGCGCATAGAATGACGGTAATCACCCTTAAGATGGTTTTTGTAAATACCAATTCATTGGTAGATTACGAATAACATCAATCGAATAAAACTTAAAACTTTATTATTAAAAGCACATTATAAACTATTAAATCTTGCTAATCTCGACACGAAGATGCATTTAACGCATTGTTGCTTGAAAGGCCAATCTCTTAACATCACATAAGATTCTGCAAGATTAATAATTTATAAATCAATCTCACCTTTGTTAGTCCGGTTTATTTTTCTTTTCCAAAAACACCCTTTGCTTTACGACTCAAACAATAATAAAGCAAACGAAAAATAAACAACTAATACATATTAACAATTAATAACATGTGTAATTTAAAATCAACTAACATGTATATTTTTAACTAAGGCTCCCACTTGTTTTCGATCTAGGTACAAGTGGACATATACATCGATAAATCGATTGTGTAAGCCACACGTTAACTATATACAATAAACACATAAGTTGATTAAATAACGATACTTATGAGGTCTTCTCCAATTTAAGAATTAATTAAATATTATGTAATTAAGTTCCATACAAAATTAATTACTAATAATCTCTGATTAATTAATATATCGTCTAATTAAGCATGCAAACACAATTAATAATTAATCAAAACAATATCATATATCAAGATTAATATAACCATGACAAAACATGCATGTTTTTATCATGGATCTCAGATAAACACATATAAACACTTAATAAACAAGGTAACAAGATCGCATATAATGACACATAATCAAATTATACGTTATATTACACATAAAAAATTGCATGTAACCTAGGGTTTCTACAAAACTTTAAAAAACCCTAATTTTTTTTTAATATCCGTACGACCCAAAAGGGTCTTCCCAAATCAAAAAACCCTAAAAATAATAACATTCAATAATCATCAAGATTCGTTTTTTATGTGTTTAGGTAATTAATTACACTATATTAACGGCTCATGATGCCACTGTTGGAATTTATGTAATCAATAATCATATTAAACACTAAAACATCAAGAGAGCGCAGCGGAATAATAGAATCATATAGCATAATTAATTAACCTTAATTAAACGATAATGTACCTTGTTAGCTTCCAAGCGAATCAAACAATCAAGTGATCACAAAATCCTAAACTTAGGGTTTATGTAAATCGATTTATACTTAAATTTATTAGGGTTCCACCAAAAATCCAATTGGGATTTTCTCTACGGCCTTGTACACGTGTATTGATAGGGGTTCAATTGGAACGCTAGTTTCTTGATCACAATAGCTAACCAATTACTTTGGTTTCGTTCCAAATCAAACACAAACCCTTGCAAGGCTTTTAATTCGAACGACAAGGAGAAAAGAGGAGAAAATAGGCTAGCTAGGGTTTCACAAGATTCCCACACAATGAATACAAGGGTTTGTCTTTATAGTGTGTTAACTTAGTGTCCAAGCAAGATAATTCTCCTTGGGGATCCTTGGCCGATCGTTCCTAAGCCCAAAACGGGTTCTAGAACCTTCTCTTGGCTTATTTTCTCTTTATTCCTTCTAGTTAACATTTAACGTCCGTTAGACTAACTATTGTTAAGTACTAACGACTGTTAACTATTTATTGTGATTTAATAATGAAAACATAACTATTATTTATTAATTATTATAACTGAATCTCACACGCAACTCGTGCAATCTCATAGACTTGAGTTTGAACCGAACATACGATTATTAAATATGTTCACAAACTAATAAAAACTAGTAAGAAACTAGAGAAAACAAGAAAAAGAAACATACTACAAACGATAGAAAAAGAAGATTACACGAGTTTTTTTAACCAATCAATCATTAAAGGTTGCTTTACCTACTTGATATCCAAGTGAATAGTGAGAGGTTGAAAAAGATATTTTTTGAGTATCTTATGAAAGAATACCCACTTGTTTTTAAAGGATCATAGATGCCAAAAGGTTGTATGCACCACTGCATAAAAAAAATGAACTTAGGATCATATGCAAATTAACCAATGACATATTTTTATTATTTTATGTTCTAAACATGATGTTTTTTTTTTTGTTACATTGTATAACTAGGGGCTAATCTTGGGGTACTATTTGTTGCTAACCACGTTAGTAACTACAAACATCTCCTAGTTTAACTGATGTCACAAAAACACTCTACTTTATCAAATTGTATTATACTATTATCATTTGTCAAAAAAAACAATGAAACGGGTTACTTATTTTAGAAATAGTCCCGTTTCTTTATAGATGTTTTATACTTCTACTTAAAAGTAAGTATTTGCATGCTGTTTATAAATAAGTATATAATAAATGGTGTTTGGATTTACTAATTTTGTTGAAGATGCAACAATACTTGAAAATTAATAATTTAATAGAAAATTTCAATTAAATTCATGTATGAATGATTTTAGGTTACATATGAAAGTAAAAACTACTTTTGACATAACTGCAAATAAATAATCCAAAATAATCAGCTTCTTACCAATTTATGAAAAATTACTTTTCTGCTAAAAAAAAATGTTTAGATATCAAACTCGTGACAGGCCAGGAATAAAAATATTCAAATGAATACTTTTTGTAAACTCTAGTTTAAGAGAAGAAAATGAAAAAAAAATGCGATTTCATAAGAACCGATTGAGTTTATTGTAAATTGAGTATTTGTTTCTTCTACTAATGGATCAACTAAACAAGTAACATATAATAGTTAGTTTTGAATCGGGTGCATTTAAGTAAATTTAGTAATTTTAACGAAAATTAGCACTACAAATCAAAATTTCATCACGAAAGTGCCTCTTGTTCTGTCACTGATTAAACTACTAATCTGCTTAAAAATAAGCTGATAAGCAACAAAAACAAAAGAAGCAATCCCCACCAAAAAACGAGTCAAAAAAATCTGGGTTTTTAAAGCCGGATTAAACAGTTAGACCCGCCGGGATTTAAGTGACCCGACGGTCGAATCAATTGAACCGATAACTCAGCGACCCGGTAACTCGGCCGGATCAATTAAAAACCCAATTTTCAAAACATTGATCCCACCAACCACTCAAATGAGTCCAAAAAGCACAAACTCTTTATTTAAAAAACTCGGCCCATAAAATCCCATAAGCTAAAAAAAAGTTTTTAAAAATGCTAACTTTAACATTAAACAATTATCATTTAACTCCCTCGATCTTTCTTACCACAACCAAAATCCCCCCTCTATCACAATTTCATCTCAAACAAGTCCTTCCAATCAAAAGAAGAGCAACCCAGATGGCTGCTACCGGAACTGCTGCTGGAGAAGCAGTTTCCAGCCATTCTGAACAAAACCCAGGTTCAGTTTCTGGTGGTTTTTGTAGTTAGTTATTAGTCAGTTAAGTTAGTTGATAAAGATTGGATTTTTATTATGTTTTTCAGGGCAGAAAATAGTTGTGGTAAATAAGCATGGTGAGAAGCTTGTGGGCTTATTGCATGAGACTGGTTCTAATGAGATTGTTGTTTTGTGTCATGGTTTTCAATCATAAAAGGTCTGTTCAGTTGTTTAATAAAGGGGTGTTTTTGTTAGCTTATTTGAAGGCTTATGAGCTTATAGAAAATTTGATAAGCTTATAAGCTCTCTTTTTTTTGGCTTAGAAGCTTATTTATTTAATCTTGTGAACTTTATATGCTCATAAGCCCGCACAAATGAGCTTTTGAGCTTATCAATATTTTAATAAGCTCTTACGTCCCTAAAATAAGCTTACACAAATCCCCTAAGTGCTTTTTAAAGATTGTTTTTCAGCTTATTGGGTGTTTGGATTAGCTTATTTATCGGGCTTATGAGCTTATTTGAATTTTTAAATGTTGCCCAATTTTGGGCTTATGAGCTTATTGATAAGCTCGACTTGTTAAGCTCAAAAGCAGAAAAAAGTGGGCTCATGAGTACTTCCAATTTCAAAAAGCCCATAAGCCCCACTAAGCCCCAAAAAAAAGTGGGCTTATGTGTTATATGGTTATTGCATTTTAGATATCGTAGTTATCTTATTATGAGGGTGTTTGGCATTGCTTTTTTTAGTGCTTATCTGCTTAAGCAGTAAAGTGTTTCGAAAAAGAAAGGAAAAAACTGTTTTTTTAAACTGAGATAAGCATTTCAAATAAGCAGGTTGGTACCTGCTTATATTTAAGAAAGTTAAGAATATTAGCATGGCAATCCCAAACACCCCCTATTTAGGGGTCATTATCGATATCTGATGTGGCAGATAAGCAGTTTTAAGAGTTATTGATATTGATTATCTATATTGCTTATGTGATAATTTGTGAGTGAAAAAGTTACGTTGCTTATTCGGTATCACATTATCAGTTTCAAACATAATGCCAAACACCCCTTAACTCCATAAGTGAGATGTGATTGAATAAGCTAGAAACGAAATTAAAGTCAACTTCATTGAGTTTGTTAAAATGAGTCTATATGAGATATTTATATGATTAATCGTTTAATGCTTGCAAATGTTTGCTGTTCAACTTCTCATTGATGAGTTGTGCCAAGACTTAGCCCAGATCATCACTTAAAATGTTGTTGACTTGCAATCCAAAATAAGTTGTTAACTCGTGAGTTGTGATACAAATAACGATAACTTTTTTCTTGATTTTGTATTCATGTAGGAAAGCAGTACTATAATGAGCCTTGCTTATGCACTAGAAAAGGAAGGGATCACTGCATTTCGTTTTGATTTTGCTGGAAACGGCTAAGTTTTAATATTGTACAGGTAGTAATGATTTCATCGAGACAACTTATGCAGACTGGGATTTCAATAAATTTCCATAATTAAAAGTAACCAATTATCTGATTCTTCAAATCGCAAAAATCGTTTTAAAACTGCATATATTGCTTTTTAGGGAAAGTGAAGGTACATTTCGGTATGGTAATTATCGTAGAGAGGCTGATGACTTGCATTCAGTAATTCAATACTTTCGTGAAGCTAATCGTGTTACACGTGCAATCCTCGGACATAGTAAAGGTATCCTACCATAGTGGTTGCTCTATTCTCTTATAATCTTACAGGTGGGAATGTGGTGCTCTTATACGCGTCTAAATATCATGATGTACACCGTGTCATCAACGTGTCTGGGCGTTATAAGACAGAAGGGGGCGTGGAAGAGCGTTTGGGAAAAGGGTATTTGCAAAAAGTGAAGGAAGACTGTTGAAGTTATTAACTCAACCTTGAATAAATATGTATAGGGACTAATGTTGACATTTCTGGTTTTACAGTTATAGCTTAAGGATAGGTTTTGGGTCAAGTTGACAAGAGGTTGAAACTCTGAGGACTGAAGTTGACAAGTAGCTGGAATTTCTATCTGGAGGCTATATAAGCTCATAAACGGTTTAGGGTTTGATTATTCATTCTCTACACATATCATTCACAGAGATAAAAAGTTGTTGATTATCAACCAAGTTAGATAGTTCTGATCATTGTGATTCTTGATCATTCTTGTTATATTTCATTGAGAGTTGAGAGTTTGTATTGATACTATTGGCAAGATTAGTCAATAGATGCACGAGTAGCGATGGTGATTTGTGAGTATTCTTGGATATTGGGTTGTTATCTTGATTAAGATCGGTGTCTTTTCGATCTTGTGATTGATTTGGTTGATAATAAAAGTTACTTGAATTGAGATTCAAGTTTATGTTCATAGTTTTATTATAAAATTTTACATGGTATCGAGAGCAGGTTACTAGCCTTGCTCGATAAAATTGATTCGGGAAAATTAGGGTTTCAAAAATTTGGGGGTTTTTCAAATTAGTTTGATTAAACCTAATTAACTGTTGTTAATTAGTGTCTTTTGGCTCTAATTGATCAATTCTAAAAGGTTTTTAGAAAACGCCTAATTTTTGGAAAAATTAGGGTTTGGGTGTTTTTGGGGGTTGATCTCTCGCTTCGATTGGTGGTTCTGGGTTGATTGAGATCGTGTGGGTTGTGATTCTTGTCTCAAGAGTTATAATCAGGGTTCTTGTTCATTGCTTTCGGATTTGCGTGCCTTTGTAACACCTCTCGCACTCCTTTTATTTCTTTGTTCTTATTTCTTGTTTAGATTGACGGGGAGTAGGAGTTGAGATTGTTGGAGGTGATTGTGATTGTTGTTGGAGTGTGGTTTGTTTGTTTAGTTAGTTCTTGACTTAGTGTGATATGCCCTTGACCTACCACCTTGAGTGGCAAGGAAGCACAGGAACTACTTTCTTGTTTCTTGTGTGATTGTTGTTTTTACTTATTTGTCAGTATGTCTGTTCATGGTTATACTGATGATGAATATGAGGCTGATGAGCCTGTTACTTTGATTAGCAAATTGGATCTTAGTAATCCTTTGCATTTGCATCCTAATGACTCTGCTACTCTAACTGTTGTGTCTATCAAATTAAAAGGAACTGAAAATTATAATGTGTGGTCTTGTGCTATGTTGCTAGCATTAGAAGGGAAGAATAAAATTGGTTTTGTTGATGGGTCTTGTAGAAGATCTAATGCTGATGAGGTTCTAGGTAGACAATGGGATAGAGTTAATCGTTGTTTTGGGATGGATTTTAAATTCTATATCTGAAGAGTTGTTTTTGGGACAAATTTTTTCAAAAAAAGCTTCTGATGTGTGGAATGAATTAAAAGAAATGTTTGATAGAGTTTATGGTTCTGTTACTTTTAACTTGCACCATAAGATCAACTCTTTGTCTCAAAATGGTAGTACTATTGCTGAATATTTTAATAAGTTGTCTACTCTGTGGAAACAGTTTGATGCCTTGGTTAAGTTGCCTAGATGTACTGTCATGCTGGCGATGATTTTAAAAACATAATCAATTGATGAAATTAATGCAGTTTTTAATGGGATTAGATGAGTCTTATATGCAAATAAGGAGTAATATTCTGTCTAGAGACCCTCTCCCTGATGTTAAAGGGGCTTTTGTTGTCATTTCTAGTGAGGAATCTCACAGTGCAGTAGTCACCGGTTTGAGATGGTGGGACTTCTCAAAAGTCTCATTCATCACGTATTCAACTCCATGTACCAAATAGAGAACACAGAGGTCTTTTACTTCTGGAAGTTCTTTTAGACCTAACAATGGTCCTAGATATAATGATGTTAAAAGGACTTTGGTGGTCTGTTTTAGTTTGTGAACATTGTGGCTTTAATGGTCACACTGTGGGTAGGTGCTTTAAGATCATTGGGTACCTGGCGATTTTGGGAAAAATAGAAAGAATAATAATAATCGGGGTGCTTTCGAATTTTAATAAGAGATTTGTTAACAATAATAATTACATTTGGCTCTAGTTCTATCTCTGCCTTTTAGATGAAGCAGATATCTAAACTCATTTCTTTGATTAAGGAGAACTCGTTAGTAATAATGGAAATGGAAAGCTGTGCATGCCAATATGGCGGTATTGTCTTCAATAAAGCAAATTTTTAATCTAAACTTTAAAAGATTCTTCGTCATAATAGTAAAATGAGTGCATTGGTTGCGTGGTATTATTGTAGATTCTGGTGCAAATCAACATCTTACATATATTGATAAATATTTAGTGAATGTCATTGATATTTCTAAGCTTGGTATTAAGGTGTCTCATCCCAATGGGACTGAAGCTTTGATTACCAAGGTTGGAAATATGGTTCTCACTAAACATTTAACATTATATGATGTGTTGGTTGTTCTGAATAATCTGTGTTAGTTTAATGTCTGTTCATAAGGTGGCTAGAGATAGTAAGTTTATTATTGCTTTTGATGAGACCAAGTGTTATGTTTTGCCTCGGATTTGAGGGAATGAATGTTCCTGGGATTGGTAGACGATGGATGGTTTGTATTACTTTGATGGAGATCAAGGTATTGACCTAGGGGTTAGAAGTTTTAGGTCTGCTTGTGATTTGACCAAGAAAACTTGGCATTGCAGACTTGGTCATCCCTCTGATCAAGTTTTAGCAGTGTTGAAGGGTGAAATTAGTTTTCAAAATAAAGATGAAATTGAGCCTTGTGACATTTGTCAAGTGCAAAACAAACCGAGAGCCTTTTCCTTTAAGTGACCATAAAACCTTGGTTTTAGGTGACTTAGTTCATCTAGATCTTTGGGGTCCTTATAAAATAAAAAGTAAAGAAGGTCACAGATTCTTTTTAACCATTGTTGATGATTTCACCAGTGCAGTTTGGGTTTACTTACTTAAAAGTAAGCAAGAGGTGTTTGATTATATTCAAATTTTTATAATCGGTTAAAACACAGTTTGGAAAATGTGTTAAAATTTTTAGAAGTGATAATGGTACAGAGTTTGTTAATATTCAATTTAATGGATTTTGTGAAAAAATGGCATTATTCATCAAACATCTTGTACTTACACACCTCAACAGAATGGGGTTGTTGAGAGGAAACATATGCATCTTTTAAATGTTGCGGATCCCTTATGTTTTGGGGGATTGCCCTTATATTTGTGGTCCGAATGCATTTTAAGCTGCTACTTACTTGATTAACAGATTGCCATCTTCAGTGTTGAATGGATTGTCTCCCTTTAATCTTGTTTTTAAAAGAAAACCTGAACTAAATCATTTAAGAACTTTTGGTTGTCTTTGCTTTGCTACCATTCTTACAGAATGATAAGTTTAGTAGGGCTGAAAAATGTGTTTTAGTTGGATATTCCAACTTTCAAAAAGGCTATAAACTTTATAGTCTTGAAAGGAAACAGTTTATATTCTCTAGAGATGTAAAATTTTTTGAAAATGTTTTTCCTTTCAAGATTAAAAACTCTTCTCAGCTGCTCGACCCTCTCACCGAGTTTGAATCATGTTAACTTTTTTGATGAAGTAACTTGTGACAACTCTGACACACCCAATGATGATAATACTCATAATGATCATCATTTGAGTGAGGGCGACCCTTCCTTGCATCTTGGCGTGCCCAACTATTGACCATGAACAGGGTGATTTAGGGCACTCGATGGTTCCAATGAGGTTACCAGACAAGTGAGATGGTCGCAACTCCTCTTGGTGTGAGGCCGAGGGTGAAAACAGTTCCTTACCGAACAAGCGAAGAGTTGTTTTGGAAAATAGTAGTCACTTTGATGAGTGCTTATTCACTCATCGTTTTAGGTCAAACCGAAGCGCAAAACATTTAAAAACACTTCGAAATGCATCAAAATACTAAAAATATCTCAAAATTGTGTTTTATATGTGTCAGATGCAAAATGTTTAAAATCGATGAAAACGAACAAAGTTTGCATAATTGGCGTTTAGGTCCCGTCTTTCAAAATTTGACAAAATGATCCCCGAGCACGTAATTTAAAAAGAAAAGTCACCAAAGGTCCTTTTGAATTCATAAGTTGTCATAATTAGTCCTTTGGTGAAAAATTTCAAAAGTTTGAGAAATTACAGTTTTGGTCCCTGGATTTTTAAAATTGACAAGTTTAGTCCCTGGGATTTTACAAGTGGCAAAAATGGTCCTCATTATTTGAGTTTTTACAAGTTTGGACCTTGGATAGCATTTTCAGAATTTACATTCGTGGTCCTTGGATTTTCTGATTTTTCATGTTTAACCCCTTAAGTATCATGTGGATCCAATATCTATCCTATGTCCAATTGTTACTACAAACCATGGCCCAACTAAACACAACCCAACCCAATCCTGTCAACCCATACCCGGTCAAACCCATCTTACCCGGTCAACAGATAATAAAAACCACCCATTCACCCCACACCCCTGTCTTCTTCACCTCAATTCCCGCCCAAACAAACCCCAAAATCCCGAACCCTAGCCTTCCCAAATCCCAAACCCTCTTTTACCACTCCCCAAACACTCCACCCCCATTCTCCCTATTACCCACCTACAACCTTTTACCCAGGTTTACCCAATTCCCAAACCCACTGCACCTTCCCCCATGAATGGCCAAGCTGGCAATCCAAGCTTCAAAAGCCCCATGAACGGCTCAGATATACTCTCATGGGTACCTACCTGTTGGACGGCTCAGATGAATTCAAGAAAGCACAACTGAAGAGAATGAAGTCTTGAAGACCTAGACTAGTATAAATATATGCTCATTGTAGCCAAGTTTGAGGTGAGGGTTTTAAATTAGAATTCTTAGTTTAATTTATGTTTTAAATTAATTGTAATGTTTTATTTTATGAAGGAGAAAAAAATTTTCTACTTGTCTTATTTTCGGCTTATATGCTAATAAGCACTTGAGTGCTTATTAGCTTATCACACTTTATTTTCAGTTCTAAGTATAAACTTTAAGTTATTAAGTAGTTTTGTAAGAGAAAAATCCTAGTAACTTTTAAAAACAAAATTGCTTTTGTTTAAACACCTGTGCAGGGTGTTTGGCTTAAGCTTATTTGAGGGTCTAAAAGCTGTTTTTTCCACTTTGACTCTCAAAGTCAAAGTGGTTCAAGGTTTAAGCAAGTTTCTAAAGTTGTGTTTAGCTTAAATTACAAAGGTTGCAAGTTTTGGTTTGAAGAAAAGCTCATCTCTTTTCTGTTCCGACACAAACAACTGTACCTAGGTTTCATTGTTTCAACATCTTTTCACATGCTTATTTTTTAGTCGAAACTTCTTCCAAAGTGCTTTTCTCACATCCCCACATACCCACCTAGATATGTATTTAGCTTATTTGCACTTAGGATATATCTAGCTTAGCTTAAATAGCACTTGAAATCTGCTCAAAACCACATCAGTACCTGTTCAAAGACTGCAAATTCAAGTAGATCCAACTTGTTTCAGCTTATTTTTGTGCTTTTTAGTGCCCATTTAGCTTATTTAGGATCTCCCTTAGATGCCATGCCTTATTTCCCCATTAGTATAGCTTAAGTTAGCTTATTTGGTGCTTATTATAGCTTATTTAGTCATTTAATTGCTAGTTGTATGCTTAGGATTCCCATTAAACAAGCTTATCCGCTAATGACCCTTCTTTTAGTATAATTCAGTTAAGGTAGCTTATTGTAGTTTTGCATAATCTAAATTTTATCCCTGGAATTGCTTATTCAATGCTTATCCTAGCTTTTTTGTAGCCATTAGAAACCAATTTAAGTGTGTTTGTTTGTGCTTCTATCATAACTGTTGTGGATAAGCAGTTGAAACTGCTTATTCTTTTGGTTTGGTAAAAAGTGTTTTCACAAAAAGTGCTTATTTTGGTGTTATAATTAAGTGGCAAAAAGAAAATTTCAAAAAAAAAATAATAGTTTGCAAAAAAGGTGCCAAGACAGATTCGAACCTGGGACCTTTAGTACACATACACAACCCAACAACCATTAACCAACTGCCCTAGGGACTTTGATTGTTAGAATCTTGCACCTTCTTTTATTTAAATACCATAGCAGTTTCTAGCTTGTTAGCTTATTTAGGCTTTTTAGTTGCTTATTTCGTATAGTAGTGTACCACTTTTTTATTTTTCTCAAGATCAGTTAAGTTCATAGTATTTTTAGTGAAAATTTCAGATTTTTCTAAAATCATTTAGTATTTTTAATTATTAAATTAGTTTTTAAATCATAATAAATAATTTAAAAGTCGAAAAAATTCCCGGCTTTTTCCTAAAATTATTTTTAGTCGTTTAGAATGTAGGAAAATTGATTTCACACCCGTAGCCCTTTAATTGCAAAAGTTTTACGTTTATGGCTCGGTGTGTTCCCGGTTTTGAGCGTTTTTGCATTTTAGCACCTTAGGATGTAATTTAGCGTTGTTTTATTGTTTCTTAGGCTTAGTCGTAATTTATTTAGAGTTTACTTAGTTTTACATGCTTTATTTTCATTCCCGTTCTTTAATTTGTAGATTAGCGAAATCAAAATCCAAATTTGTTAAACCAATTCAAGTCCGTAATCACGAAACTCAACGATCCCGTCAATTTCACACCTCGTTGGGACACGACCCGGGGAAATCACTTCCCGGTATCACTTTTATCACACCCGTGAGGTTTGGCACGTTGACCTTTTTCTTAAAGGGTCGATTTGTCGAATCTTACGGATAATTTGATACTCGTTGATATTTGTGTTCACACACTCACTTCACAACGAATCAAATTTTGGCGCCGCTGCCGGGGAGGTGTGTTGCGACAATATCGTGAAGTTCTTGCGATTAGTGACTTGAAGAACCTTCCTCGTGAAGTTACCGTTTTTGAAAAAACCAAAAATAATCTTCTCCTTCCTCTTAACCGTATGATTCTGTTTCTCTTATCCTCTGTTACCGTTTGATTCTAATCTTCGTTATCCTCTTAACCATTTGATTCTCTTCTTAATCCTCTATATGTTTAATTCTTATGTCGACAATCGTCAACATCATCGTCACAAATGTGTGTGAGCGGTGTGGAGGGCCTAGTTCAAACGAATTTTGCAATTCGTGCGAATTATCCATCAAAAATTCTTTTCAAAGTTATTTCGACCACCCATGCCACAACCGAAATACATTCTAATCTTGACAAACCAGGTTCAAACGCGTCGGAGCTACCCCAAGCACCCACCGAGGATTACGAGGACACTTTCTTTGAAGGTAGAGCCCGTAATCTAATCGAACAAATTCAAGCCGATGAAAAAAGGTCTAGAATTAGAATTGATTACGATGAACCCGTTCAAACACCGGTGACTAGCAAGAATGACTTGCCTAATCTTCACGCTTCTCAAGAACCAAAACCGAGACCATAACGGAAGTGGTGGAAATTGCTAGCTCTCAGAGCACACCACTTGTCCCACCTCCTGATTTTTCTGAATGTTCTTCGAGACTTGATAGTCATTCGGATCACCATGTTGGTTTTGATGATTCTTTGAATAAACCGATTCCTCTTCATAACTCTCAAATGCAATCGTTTATTCCTTGTGTCGGTTGTGGTGAGCCTCTTTTGGTTCACCACATGCCGTTGGTGTACTTGTGTACAATGTGGTAATGATATCCATAACGGGAGTTGTTTGTTTTGTGGTTCGAGGAATTCATTTGATTATGATCCTAATCAGAACTCATTTAACGACTCCTCAAAATTTTCCAATTACCCACCACGGCCGACTTATCTTCACACAACCAACATTATACTGCCGTGAATTTTGTGGAGGTCCTCACCAAGGATTTGAGTGTCAATCCGTAAACACGTTTGTCTATGAACAGTTTTCCGGTGATGCTCAACTTTGGTTATAACCATAATCCCTATGATTCACCATTCCGACTCAGCAGCTTTTTCTTGTTGTGAGTACTGTGGAGGTCCCCACTTCACTCACCGATTGTCAAATAGGGAACCCAGTTCCTTGTAACAATCATGACCCTTACATGTTTGACAATTTCCAACCTCCACAAAGACCATACGGTTCAAACTCCACCTGAGCCGTTATCTCAAGAAATCTCCCAAGATTTTGAAACCACTATGAAAACACTTGATGATATGATTCAAAACTTTAAGAATCAAGTAAGTGGTGAAAAGACCTTAGGAGAATTGCTGGCCGAAGAACGAGAAGAACGAGAGGCTCGCAAATCTAGGGAAGAATCATTAATCCTAGAGCAAGCGGCTCTAAGCGCTCCCAATTTCTCAAGGCAAGACTTTATGACGATGGCGAGGAGAGTTTTATCCTTTTAAAGATAATACTTCTCAACTCCTCACCGTTGATATCCCTGCAGTTGAGATTCCATCTCAAACAACTGCTATCACACCCGAGATTCACACTCACTCTCTAAACATGGGGGACGAGCATCTTGACACCGCTCCCTAAAAGGAATCGGACGAATTCATAAAGTCTAGTGTTGAGGACCTTGTCCCAATTCCAAGAGAATCACAGGAATTCTTGATCATGTGTGTGATATCCCTCCTCCTCTTGTCTTCCAAAATGATCATGTTGAGATGTTCTCCGATTCTGATGATGATGATTCGTTATCTTGCGGAGACATCATTTATATGGAAGATTCGTCTTCTGAGCTTGTTAGCTTAGAAGAAGAGAATGATGAAGTAACTGACACTGAAATCAAAGATGAAGCTCTTCGAGCAACATTATTGAATGTCAGTCTTCTCATTTCTAAAATCGAGGCTTTCAAAGAGAAACCTATTTCATCTCCTACCCCCATTAAGGGTAGTGACACTCTTTCCGATGATTCTATTCCGGAAAGGAAAGCCTTCGGTTTTGATAATATGGGAGAGAAGATTAGTGGCAGTACCACTTCTCATTCTCATAATTCTCTCCTTGATCATGAATCATTTACTTTTGAGGAGTTCGCCAAAGGAACCCACTCATATCAATTCGAATATGATTCATTCACCTTCATGGAGTTCTCGATGAACTCACTCATATCATATCTCGCCGGGAGTATGATAATTTTTACTTTGATCTAGACATTCCCATAATATGTCTTGATCAAGCAAGCTTAACTGAGGAGATTCATGAAACTATGAATTCTCCTATTGAGGATGAAGAGTTAGTCATGATTTCTATCATGATTTTCTTTCCTTTCTTCATATATTCTCGTCACTTCTCCCTCGCTCTTCACTCCTTGGAATGAAGACATTATCTTTGATCCCGGCATTTTCATGTACCATTATCTTGAGCCGGTTTTATGTATATCTCATCGGTGTGGAACTTTCACGTGCTTCATATGTTTGTCCAAACATCTTGAATGAAAGTCCGATGGAGATTGTTTCTTCCACTTTACTTCCCCATGAACCAATGAATGCGGGTCGAAAGTCAAGCTAGCGACTTCGAATCAAAACAATAGCATGCAATATGGGTTTTCACCCATATTTCTGATTTCTTTCTACTTTCTACCACCCTAGTGTGGGGGAGTTGCCCCACATGTTGTAAAAAAATCATCTTTCTAAATAATGGCCGTAGTATTTCCCTTTACGTTCTTTGTTTCGCATAACAATTTACTTTGAATATTGAGGGCAATATTCATTTCTAGTGTGGGGGGAAATTCTCACGAATTTTATCATATGTTTTACCACCCATTCCCCGTTTTTGGCCAAATTTTTTTTTTGGAGTAAGTGTTTTACACTTACTCATCTTATGGTTATCAATCCGCCGTTAATGCGTAAGACAAAAGGATTGGCTAATCCAGGAGCAAACGGCTCTTGGTAAAGATTTATCAAATCCGTTAACGGCTTGCAATTTGCCCAAAATTGTATGGTATTCAGCTCACCATATCTTTAATTAGTGAAGAGTTGGCTAGCCCGCAAGTTTATGGCTTGTGGTAAAGGCAGTGGAAAATCCATAATTGGTAATCAACTCACCAAAGATAATGTTGATAATTTATCTAAGAGTTGGCTAGTCCAGAAGCAAACGGCTTCTTGTAAAGACAAATCAAAACCGCTGAAAGCGGTGGTTTGCTCAAAATCACATGGTTATCGGTGTACCATGGTTCTTACTTGAACTGAAACATTTGGCTACTCGAGAAGTAATGGCTTTTGGTAAAGAGATTCAAATCCATTATGTTTTCTCAAAATATTGCTAGGGACTAGCAATGTTTTAGTGTGGGGAATTTGATGAGTGCTTATTCACTCATCGCTTTTAGGTCAAAACCGAATCGCAAAACATTTAAAAACACTCGAAATGCATCAAAATACTGAAAATATCTCAAAATTGTGTTTTATATGTTTCGGATGCAAAATGTTTAAAATCAGATGAAAAACGAACAAAGTTTGCATAATTGGCGTTTAGCCCCCCGTCTTTCAAAAATTTGTAAAGCCCTCGAGCACGTATTTTAAAAAGAAAAGTCACCAAAGGTCCTTTTGAATTCATAAGTTGTCATAATTAGTCCTTTGGTGAAAAATTTCAAAAGTTTGAGAAATTACAGTTTTGGTCCCTGGATTTTTAAAATTGACAAGTTTAGTCCCTGGGATTTTACAAGTGGCAAAAATGGTCCTCATTATTTGAGTTTTTACAAGTTTGGACCTTGGA
This sequence comes from Chrysanthemum makinoi, assembly GCA_910596185.1. Taxonomy (NCBI): domain Eukaryota; kingdom Viridiplantae; phylum Streptophyta; class Magnoliopsida; order Asterales; family Asteraceae; genus Chrysanthemum; species Chrysanthemum makinoi. The sequence continues at coordinate 21,855,694 of OU343218.1, read as the reverse complement.
TAGCATTTTCAGAATTTACATTCGTGGTCCTTGGATTTTCTGATTTTTCATGTTTAACCCCTTAAGTATCATGTGGATCCAATATCTATCCTATGTCCAATTGTTACTACAAACCATGGCCCAACTAAACACAACCCAACCCAATCCTGTCAACCCATACCCGGTCAAACCCATCTTACCCGGTCAACAGATAATAAAAACCACCCATTCACCCCACACCCCTGTCTTCTTCACCTCAATTCCCGCCCAAACAAACCCCAAAATCCCAGAACCCTAGCCTTTCCCAAATCCCAAACCCCTCTTTTTACCACTCCCCAAACACTCCACCCCCATTCTCCCTATTACCCACCTACAACCTTTTACCCAGGTTTACCCAATTCCCAAACCCACTGCACCTTCCCCCATGAATGGCCAAGCTGGCAATCCAAGCTTCAAAAGCCCCATGAACGGCTCAGATATACTCTCATGGGTACCTACCTGTTGGACGGCTCAGATGAATTCAAGAAAGCACAACTGAAGAGAATGAAGTCTTGAAGACCTAGACTAGTATAAATATATGCTCATTGTAGCCAAGTTTGGCAGTAGGGTTTTAAATTAGAATTCTTAGTTTAATTTATGTTTTAAATTAATTGTAATGTTTTATTTTATGAAGGAGAAAAAAATTTTCTACTTGTCTTATTTTCGGCTTATATGCTAATAAGCACTTGAGTGCTTATTAGCTTATCACACTTTATTTTCAGTTCTAAGTATAAACTTTAAGTTATTAAGTAGTTTTGTAAGAGAAAAATCCTAGTAACTTTTAAAAACAAAAATCTGTTTTGTTTAAACACCCTGTACAGGGGTGTTTGGCTTAAGCTTATTTGAGGGTCTAAAACTTTTTTTTACCCACTTTGACTCTCAAAGTCAAAGTGGTTCAAGGTTTAAGCAAGTTTCTAAAGTTGTGTTTAGCTTAAATTACAAAGGTTGCAAGTTTTGGTTTGAAGAAAAAGCTCATCTGTCTTTCTGTTCCAGATTAAGCACACAAACTGAACAGCTGACCTAGGTACGCTATTTCAACATCTTTTTCACATCTTATTTTTAGTCGAAACTTCTTCCAAAGTGCTTTTCTCACATCTCCACATACCCACCTAGATATGTATTTAGCTTATTTGCACTTAGGATATATCTAGCTTAGCTTAAATAGCACTTGAAATCTTCTCAAAACCACATCAGTTACCCTGTTCAGCACCCCACTGCAGTCCACTGTTTCAGCTTATTTTTGTGCTTTTTAGTGCCCATTTAGCTTATTTAGGATCTCCCTTAGATGCCATGCCTTATTTCCCCATTAGTATAGCTTAAGTTAGCTTATTTGGTGTTTATTATAGCTTATTTAGTCATTTAATTGCTAGTTGTATGCTTAGGATTCCGATTTCTTAAACTGCTTATCTGCTTAATGACCCTTCTTTTAGTATAATTCAGTTAAGGTAGCTTATTGTAGTTTTGCATAATCTAAATTTTATCCCTGGAATTGCTTATTCAATGCTTATCCTAGTTTTTTTGTAGCCATTAGAAACCAATTTAAGTGTGTTTGTTTGTGCTTCTATCATAATCATTGTGGATAAGCGCTTGAACCGCTTATTCTTTTGGTTTGGTAAAAGTGTTTTCACAAAAGTGCTTATTTTGGTGTTATAATTAAGTGGCAAAAAAAAATTTCAAAAAATAATAGTTTGCAAAAGGTGCCAAGACAGATTGAACACAGGACCTTTAGTACACATACACAACCCAACAACCATTAACCAAGCGCCCTAGGACTTTGATTGTTAGAATCTTGCACCTTCTTTTATTTAAATACCATAGCAGTTTCTAGCTTGTTAGCTTATTTAGGCTTTTTAGTTGCTTTTTCAGTATAGTAGTGTACCACTTTTTTATTTTTCTCAAGATCAGTTAAGTTCATAGTATTTTTAGTGAAAATTTCAGATTTTTCTAAAATCATTTAGTATTTTTAATTATTAAATTAGTTTTTAAATCATAATAAATAATTTAAAAGTCGAAAAAATTCCCGGCTTTTTCCTAAAATTATTTTTAGTCGTTTAGAATGTAGGAAAATTGATTTCACACCCGTAGCCCTTTAATTGCAAAAGTTTTACGTTTATGGCTCGGTGTGTTCCGGTTTTGGCGTTTTGCATTTTAGCACCTTAGGATGTAATTTAGCGTTGTTTTATTGTTTCTTAGGCTTAGTCGTAATTTATTTAGAGTTTACTTAGTTTTACATGCTTTATTTTCATTTCCGTTCTTTAATTTGTAGATTAGCGAAATCAAAATCCAAATTTGTTAAACCAATTCAAGTCCGTAATCACGAAACTCAACGATCCCGTCAATTTCACACCTCGTTGGGACACGACCGGGGAAATCACTTCCCGGTATCACTTTTATCACACCCGTGAGGTTTGGCACGTTGACCTTTTTCTTAAAGGGTCGATTTGTCGAATCTTACGGATAATTTGATACTCGTTGATATTTGTGTTCACACACTCACTTCACAACGAATCAGCCTTCCTTAAGAAGGTCTGATAGAACTTCTGTTTTTCCAAATAAGTATCAAGATTTTGTGGTTGATTCTAAGGTTAAGTATGGACTTGAAAATTTTTTCAATTACTCAAAACTAAGTTCTGAAAACTTTTGTTTTATCTTGTTGAACTAAATAAAGTCATTGAACCAAAAACTTTTAAAGAAGCATCTACACACAAAGACCTTGAGAGATGCAATGGATAAAGAAATGCATGCTCTTTATAGTAATGATACCTTTAAAATATGTGAATTACCTGTTGGTAGAAAGGCCATAGGAAATAGGTGGGTGTATAAGATCAAGTATAAGTCCACAGGAGAAATTGAGAGATATAAAGGTAGATTAGTTGTCAAAGGTTATAGTCAGAGGGAAGGTGTTGACTTTGATGAAACCTTCTCCTCTGTGGTTAAAATTGTTACTATTAGATGTGTTGTTAATCTTTAACGTCGGATGTGTTGGCCTATTTTTCAACTTGATGTTAATAATGCTTTTCTTTATGGTGATCTTAATGAAACTGTGTATATGACTTTACCTGAGGGATATTTTGATGTTAATGATAAAAGAGTATGTAGACTTAAAAAGTCATTGTATGGGTTAAAACAAGCACCCGAGCAATGGAATGCTGTTTGACTAGTGCTTTACTTGAGAATGGTTTCAAACAGAGTAGAAGTGATTATTCTTTGTTCACTAAAAGTGACTCGAGTAACTTTGTTGCTTTCTTGGTTTATGTGGATGATAAAATAATTACTGGAAACAATTTGAAAGAAATTGAAAGTTTTAAAGTTTTTTTGAAATCTAAGTTTCAAATTAAGGATTTGGGAAAGCTTAAATACTTCCTTGGCATTGAAGTTGTTGATACTGAAAAAGGTGTTTGTTTAACTCAAAGAAAGTCTTGTTTGGATTTGTTAACCGAGTTTGGATTATTGGCTTGTAAGCCTATACGCATTTCCTCTTGAACAAAACTTGTTTTTAACTAGTGAACCTACGAGATAGTGATCCATTAATAGATAACTTAATGAATATCAAAAGTTGATTGGCAAATTGATTTACCTAACTCATACTAGACCGATATTGCTTATTACATTCCTTTGTTTGAGTCGGTTTATGCATAAGCCTCTTAGGTCTCATTTGAAAATTGCACTTAAAGTTTTGAGGTATTTAAAAGGTTCTCCTGGGAGAGGTATTCATATTACTAGATGTTCAGATGTTTCTCTTGAAGCATTTGTTGATGCAGACTAGGCTAAATGTCTTACAACTAGAAAATCATTCTTGGGTTATGCTTGTTTTAAATGGTTCTCTAGTATCTTGGAAAAGCAAAAAGCAAAATACCATTTCTAAGTCATCTCGCAGAGGTGAATATAGAGCTATGGCCTCGCTACTTCGAAGTTGTTTGGGTTCTTAAAATTTTAAATGACTTGAATTGGGAACATTTTTTACCTGTTAAACTCTTTTGTGATAGTCAAGTCAAGCTATCAAGATAGCGACTAATCCTCATCTTTCATGAGAGGACTAAACATTTAGAAATTGATTTACATTTTGTGAGAGAAAAAATCTTGGGAGTTATTAAGAAAAGATTAATACAGAATCAAGCTAGCGACATTTTAACTAAAGGGCTAAGCAAGCTTCAACATGAAAAGCTTATTGGTAAACTGAGAATGTTTGATTTATTCCAGGTTGGAGTTAAGGGGGGATGTTGAAGTTATTAACTCAACCTTGAATAAATATGTATAGGGACTAATGTTGACATTTACGGTTTTCTGCTTATAGCTTAAGGATAGGTTTTGGCTCAAGTTGACAAGAGGTTGAAACTCTGAGGACTGAAGTTGACAAGTAGCTGGAATTTCTATCTGGAGGCTATATAAGCTCATAAACGGTTTAGGGTTTGATTATTCATTCTCTACACATATCATTCACAGAGATAAAAAGTTGTTGATTATCAACCAAGTTAGATAGTTCTGATCATTGTGATTCTTGATCATTCTTGTTATATTTCATTGAGAGTTGAGAGTTTGTATTGATACTATTGGCAAGATTAGTCAATAGATGCACTTATAGCAGGGCGATTTGTGAGTATTCTTGGATATTGGGTTGTTGTACTGATTAAGATCAGTGTCTTTCTGATCTTGTGATTGATTTGGTTGATAATAAAAGTTACTTGAATTGAGATTCAAGTTTATGTTCATAGTTTTATTATAAAATTTTACAAAGACGGATTCATAGATGTTAAAGCCAAAACAGGTATTGTTGCTGATAAATTCTTGAAACATTCATACAAAATGTGCAATCGTGTAATAAGCTTAAAATGCAATACTAAATGTATAAAACTTGGTGTGTAGGAGAGTTCTTATATCGTGTGACTGAGGAAAGTTTGATGGATCGACTGGATACAAATATGCACGAAGCATGCCTGCAAATTGACAAAGATTGCAAGTAAGAGCCGTATAGGATACTTTCAAACCTTTTGATTTTTGGTTTCAAATTTGCATACGTTTTCAAAAAGATTTAAACCTGGATAATGTTTATAATGTAATGCATCGTTCATCTAATTGAGTATAGCTGTAAATCTTATACATTTTGACAAGTTAAGAAAGAATTTGTGTATCTCAAATAACAAGTTAAGAAACAATTTGTTTGACCCTTGAAAGTCAAAGGTATCCTGAACCATTTGCTGTTATTTCAAGACATCAAGTATTGTTTTTATGCAGGGTGTTAACAGTTCACGGATCCGATGATTCAGTCGTCCGGGTAGAAGAGGCATTGGGCTTTGCACAGGTTATACCGAACCACAAGCTACATATCATTGAAGGCGCTGGCCACAATTTCTCTGAGCACCGAGATGACTTATCTTCCATTGTATTGTCTTTCATAAACGAACCTCTTAATCAGTGATGCAACATAAAGGTAGCTGAAGTAGCTCCATTTTCTAAATTTTGCTTAACATAAGTGCATGTTTAAACGCTATATATTTTTGGTGGTGATTTCTAGACCCCGAACGCTAGATTCATTTGTGTATTATGGCCTTAATGGGTAAGTTGGTCAAAGTCTTTTCTTTATGCATTTTAGTTGTTTTCCGTTTTTTGGAATGGATACATAGAATGTGATCACAAGTTTCGCGACTTGAATGACCTCAAGAAACATTGAAGATATACCTAGTAATATACTATAAGAACATGTTTCACATGTACTTGATCGTACTACTATTATTTTACTTGATGTCAGTAGGAAGTCGAGAAAACCAAATAAACAAAGATCAGTTCTTATCCCAACCAACAATGTATATCTGTCACAAGAATCAGTTTCATAATGTAAAAAAAACAAGCATGGTTTCAGTTTATATTCCTCGGTCCTATATTGAGGGAGGTACGATTTCAATTGTTTGACCACCTTGAATTTTGGCCCAACCGATTAGCCTCCAGTGTTTATCAACTCTCCTGCTCAATGCAATCTTCTTACCATTGCTGGTGCACGCGGGGTTCACCAGTTGTAGTGTTGCTGTTGCCGTTCTTCCATTTGACAGCCAAAAGAGCCCCTGCGGTCACTGATCCTATGTTCAACATTACTACATTAGTGTTTCTTGTTTTCAGTTGTGACACCCTTCTCTGTTGATCTTTTCCCGTGGTATTCCCAACAGACGCTCCAAAAGGAAGAAGTTCACCAGATGTAAATGATACTCATACAGTTAAAACTCAAACCCAATGAGGTGTTCGATGTGTGTTTTGAAAGTGATTATTTAATTTCGAAAAATCAGAATTATGTTAATGACTGATAAGTACTTCTAGATTAGTGTTTGCAGTAATGAATCAAATAACCAAGTAACTTACCTTAAGTTCAACATAAACATCTGGAAGCAACCCAACTTCCCCAAGCACATGGCCCACCAACCTATCAGATTTGGTCAGTGTAGGGTCCATGGTTGTTCCTACTCCAGTGAGTCCATCAGGGACGGCAAACTGTAGTTCATTCTTTTTAGCACACAAAGAAACTGTTCTCGTGTATATCAGTCTCCACTTGATGTCTCCATTCTTCTCTTTAAAGAACAATCCTAGGACGAATATCTATTGTTTGGTTTAACATCAAAACACTATACAAGCAACAAAAACTTATAAATGGATCGATTTAGGATTTGTTCTATCTATTATGGGTCAGACAGGTAAATCAAGAATTATTTAGTCATTTCATAAATGAATTTTTATACTGTTCTTGATATCAAAAACAGATAATGGACAATTATGTTTCAGGTGATCCCAACCGGTTTTAAACTATCCCAAAGCATTACCCGTTTGATCCAAACCGTTTAGACCCGTTAGCAAACCTCGGGAGTGTTTAAAGATTAGACTTAGAGATATTTCATATGCAGCTATCAAGTGTGTAGGAACTCATTTGAACAATCAATGTAAATTCCGTGTGAACTTGGTTAAGAAAGATGGGATAACATATCTACCGCTAGACAATGGGATTCGGGCTATGCTAATGGGTTGCAGAAAACCCGAAAGGCTAGATATCCGCCTTTGGCATTGAGGATTGATGGATGTAGGTTTTGAATATATCGGGAAGTATGGTCTTAATTTGAGATTTCTATTTCTTACTCGTATAGGAAAATCTAATGCAGGATATTACATAAAAGGTCAACATATTACATATGACCACAAACACTTCTCATACCCCCAACAAACTTGGTATCAACTAATAATGCATGCTTTTTTCTCTTAACTTTAGCCCTTAGGGCTAGGGATAGTAAATCCGTATAAACTATAAGCTCTTTTACTGAAATAAAGTTCTGATCTTACTGTTAACTCTTCTACTCAAAACAAGCACGACTGAATGACAAATAAGAACAACTTTCTTAAAGACTAGCAACCAATCCTTGATTTAAACCTGGAACCGTTTGAGGTAATCTAAACATGTAATAACTAATAAACTAGTGCCTTTACTATTCGCGACATGAAAAATGAATTGTACAATTACGCATAAATAGGATTACAACCGGAAGCCGACTAATAAAATCAACAGTAGACAGTTACTCCTCTTTATTATGACTGGATGATGAAGGTTCCTGTGTTTGACTAGGTACCACCAAGTGTTTGACACTATCTTCGGCTTCTGAGACAAACTTAGGATCAGGCTCATGTTTATTTGAAGGCTCTTTCATTGCCAAATATATGTAGAATGCAATTACAACATTGACAGATACAACAGCAAGAAACCCGCTTAACAGTGTCACCGAATACGGAGACATATCGCCAGAACCTGTTAAGAGAATGAGACACGTCAATTCAACGTGAATCATGTATACTATGATAGAGTGACGTTTTAAACCAGAATGCCTGTAGCAATATTATCAGTTTGGTTTGGTTTGGTTTGTGAGTATAATGTTTTAATCATCTGGAATGTCTTTTAAATGACAAATTACTTTTTTTTGGAAGGCAATAAAAATGACAAATTACTAGGGACACAGAGGGAGTGATTAACATAAATATACATTATATTCAACAACTTCTATATCGAGCAAATAAAACATTGTTTGTATGTTTGACTTCTCCACATATTAACTGATAGCTGCTACACTTCATCTCTTTATTCATTATCTATGTGCCAACAAGAATCCACATTTAGATATATTTTTTGGTCGAAAACTGTGGTTCTTGAGTATTTAATGAGGTGTTTTTTATCTTCAGAATTAACAAAAATGCTGAACAAAAGCAAGAATTCAAAAACATGAGAATTCAGATGAAACTTACCAGGAAATAAATTGTTGTTGAAGGCATACAGAATTGCAATAGGAACCGCCCACATCAACATTGATGTTATAAAAAACTTCTCTATAACTCTTGCCATTGTTTCCCTCAAACTACAACAATTCAATAAGCATATGGTCAGCGAGTTATCCAAATAGATCATGAGTAGTTACTGCCTCTTAATTGTTACTTAGGCATTACATGGACCTAGTCTTTTCAATTAAGACATTAAGCCATCCAGAAAAATACGCAGCAAAGAACTGTCTTTTTTTTTTTCTCAATCTGTGTTCCTATATCGACTTTTCTCAAATGGATGCAATTTCTTTGATCAACTTTTTAGTAAGAATACCAATGGAACTATGGAATCGATCCAATAGTATCAAACTATCAAACATTATACTTTCATATGTATATTTAACTCATGGTCCCTTCATATATTACCAAATTAGACCAATCTCCCTTCCATTAACTTTTTGTTCAAAATAGCAGCCATGTGGACAATAATCGATAATATCAATTATTTTAAAAAAACTGAAATGAACAAATAGATAAACAAGTGTATACCAGTTGCAAAAGCCAAATTTCACTCATCATAGCGAGTAAGATTCTATCCAAAAGGACCAAAACAATCCTAAGAATACTAGTTAACCGAGATAGTTAAGCATGTCTATGGGAGACTACAAGAAAATTTTAGAAATAAACAAAAAAACCTTCCATATCTTACAAAATAAGACGTAGACTGATGACATAACAAAATTTTAACAGATAGTTCACATTTTTACGGTTGTTCAGTATAGAACATAGCCCATCTGAATCTTGCATATTTAAAAACATATGTTTAATATGACAGATCAATCGACCTCTGTATTGAAAGCTGAGGCAGTAACGAGAATAAAAGGAGACACAAGACACACAACTGTTCACACTTTATTAATGTATGAACACTGCTGTTGTGCAATAAAGAAACAAGGGTTCTACAATAGAGAAGGGACTTTGTTCATAGAAAAGACAAGCTTGAACAGTGAGAAAACACATGATATGATAATTGGTACTACAGTCGCTCTGGAATCTAAAGACGGAAAAGAGAAAAAGGGCTCATTATGTTACAGCTATTGTGGTCATTTTTCTTCAGAGAAACTACACTGCACTTATTTAGATACTATAAACTGCAGATCTGTTGCTTAATAATACCATTTTTAATTCATTTATCAAATTATTCAAACATTTATATCAACGTATCATCTGAAACAAGACCAATATGGTTAAACGAAAGAAGCAAAGCTAGAAAACCGATTGTATGTATGAAATGGAAAAATCTTTCAAATCGTACTAAACATGACATTTGGTTTAGGCTATGCAGTGACAGGACCAATGCAGACGACAATCATGTAAGAACTTCATTTGGGCAAAAGAGGAAGGACTTGCGGTACAGAATGGCCATATATACAAAATTATCATAACTTAAGCTTTCTTATTTCTTTAGTAGAAACAGAGGAGCGAAATATATCTAACTCAAAATTTTATAAAGGGAATATGTCACCTAATAGTAACCAAGTTTCATGAGTGTTCCAATTTAGTTGCTCAAACTTTGTATCAACCATAAAAACCATCAAAGTTTCAAAGCTATTTCATTTTCTAAAATTGACGTGCAGAGAGCTTAACCATTATGTTCATTTTCTTATATTGCATTGATGCCTGATCCTCTAGTGTGCCTTGGAATGATCTAAGTGCAGTCAATAGCAATTCGTGATATAACTTCCATAAGTTAAAATGGCAACCTTCGCTGTTATAGTAAGCCCTTCATGAACTAGGGCTGAGCATTGGGTCAAATCCGACCCGAACCAACCAAAAAAGGCCCGAACTGAGAACCGATTTTGTGGAAGGACATGAACCGAGAACCGAACCGAAGTGACTTGGTCGGTTTCAGTTTTGTGTCGGCCGGTTCGGGTTTCTCGGTTTTGGCCCAAACCGAAACCAAAAACCGTATGTATGTAATTTTTGGTTCGGCTCGGATTCATCTATCTAAACGGACTGTTTATCTATAAATCCATCAAACAGCCCTAAATTAACAGTAAAAAGTAAACTAAATGCGCCTAAATTTGTAAATATATAAGTACACATAGAGATAAAACAATAAATCGGTGACTAGAATAAAGAATACAATAGTAATTAACTATCTTACTCTTATAAAAAAAACAACACCACCAGTACAACAGCAACTGGTAATGAGAGTTACTTACTATTGACAATTTAGAGATGTGAGGAGATGGTGAGACGGAATCTCAAAGGAATAGAGAGATTTAGGGGTTAGTTTATTTTTTGTGATTTTGGTCAGTTTACTTTTTTCTGATTTGGAGTTGTATCTATTTTTTAATCAAAGTTAGGTGGTGGTTGTTTTTAAGAGATTCAATCCGACCAACCGCATCCTGAATCTGAATCGGTGCCAGAATGTCAATCTGACCGCAGATCAACGGGAAAAAACTCATATTTGAACCGCATTTGCTTGCTCGCATTCTAATTTTTTTTAGTTATTTTTATGTCAAGAAGAGGCAACAAGAGGCATTAAGACACCCTCTCAAGTCTGACCATTAAGATCTTATTGCCTCATTGTCATCTGTCCCGAACGGAAAACAAACCGTCTCAATGACCAAAATGTCGACCGTCTGCACGAGCGGTTCGTGATTCGGATGTCATAAGATGTTTTTTTAAAAAAACAAACACCCCCTTATACTGGACTATCTTTATATACCAATCGGATCGGACTGACGGATCGGGTCGGTTTCTAAATGTGTCGGGTTGTGCTTATACTATTTTTTAAATTTCATATATACCTAAATATGTTTTGAAAATATTGTACATTATGCATTAAATATTTGCACTTTAAATATATATATAAAATTGTAAAATGATATATGAAATTAATCCTAAATAACTTTTTTATTTTAATGTTAAACGAGGTCACCAAGAATTATATGTTTGTTAAACATGTTAAACGAGGCTCAGTGTATAGTTTGTTGTATATCATTTGTGGTTAACAGGGTGTTTGGATATGAGGATTTCAGAGGCAATTTGCTAATAGTTACCTCTGATCTCTATTTTTCAGACCATTGCAATTGTATGATTCCTTGTATCTTAGAGTTCTAATCAGTATAGCTAATAGTTACCTCTGATCTCTATTTTTCAGACCATTGCAATTGTATGATTCCTTGTATCTTGATTGTTCAAATTGGCCCTGGGAGGGAATTAGATAGTCATGTATAGCTAAGTAGGAGGCCTAACTGATATGAATGTACCATAAAGAAGGGTCCCCATTGTGAAGGGTAAATGGTCTAGGAGGATAGTGTATGATGGGAGGAATAGAGAGGTGTGCAAGATGACCTTTTTGGTCCTCCCAATACACCATCACAGGAGGTAATGGTTGGCTTAACTCAAGGAGAATGTTCCCAAACAAATGAAGCCATTCTAGAGATGGAAGTGTAGTTTGTTTGGCAGAGCCCTTGAGTGGAAGGGTTATGGTGCCTAGTGATGCCATTCACCTAATTACTATAGTTATTGTGGATGTTGGATTAGTGACCATGGTGAGAGGGTGTTACGGAAATGTAGCTAGATGGTTCATGGTTCATTAAAAAGGTGAATTATGGTGTGAATTGGCCTTTTGGAAAAGCTTGGTGCTTGATATGTTAGTGATGAAGGTTGCAGTTTGTCAGAGATAAGTCTTGTTAGATATAATTGTAGTAGTATCTGATATTGGATAAAATGTAATGGTAGTCTGTTGTATGGTTGCTCTATTGTATCTGTTATGCCCAAACAGTTTATGTTTATGTCCAAGATGTACATTTGGTTGGAAATTATTATAAATTCACCTTTTGCACACAAAAAATCATTAACTCCATCAGTCTCACATTCTAACTGTCCACTTTGTATTTTATCAGTTAAAGTAGATTTTAGTCGATATGATATTTGATTGATGAAGAGTATAACAAATGAGATTTTTTAAAAGTTCGTTCATTATAAAAATAAATATACAATATGAAACGAATAAAGTATAATACAATTTAAATATAGTTGTTTATGTGAGTAGAGCCCTTTGTGCCTCAAAATTTACTTTCAACATAAAAAATGTTAACTACATATAAAATTTTGTTCTAGATATTTGTTAAACTTTATTTCAAGTGGTCGAAGAGTGACGAAAACTCATAAAAATTAAAGCTAGACGGCTAGAATATAGGTATGTTGGGGCAATGGGCTGGGGAGATCGGGCTTGGGCTTATATTTGTCACAATTCTCAATTTCAGGTCATTTTACAAACTTTAAAATTTTTACTATTTATCTCGGGAATTTACTATTCATTAATTTACTATTCATCGTTTTTTAGGTCGATTTGATATTTTGAGAGGTTATTTCAAAATTTTACTATTCACAAAACACTATTCATCCCTGGAGAAAAATTTATATTCATCATTTTTATTCAACTAGGTTTACGAGTATCAAATTCGCGTAACCGTGAGGGTTTAGCTTCGTATTCATGGAACATCATTAAGAACATTTCATATAGGCTAGAGTTAGTCTACCTATTATCCGTAACATCATTTTCATATTAGTTCATGCATGGGTTTGCATATTTCAGTAACGTATATTCTATTTATTAAATAAACGCTATCGCACGATCATTTATTTTGATTGATTGATCCGACACTTCCAACAATTGACAAGATATATTTTTATACTCATTTAATATGTTAATATAGAGCATATTAACAAGACTTAACATATTTATAAGTTTCGTATTTTTAGGATACCCGATTTTAAGTTTCGTGACTTAACGACTTACAGTTAGTGACTTACGGGACCAAAACTCACTCTGTAAAATCAAGATTACATCAAAAACTCACCAATATCATCCATAAAGCCTTTTAGGCGTTTTTATTAGTCAGAAAGTCAAGAAATGGGTAGCTTACATGAGAAGTCTTAGCATGTGCAAGTATTTAATACTTAAACCTTTTATGATACTTAGATATTTTATCATAAAGCAAAAAGTCTTCATCCCTTCCAATTTCTCACAAAACCCACGACCCAAAACAGTAAAATACACCATTTTGATCTTGATTCTTGTCCATTTCATCCATTGGAAGCAAACCTTATGATCCTAGCTCGATCCTAGTGTGTTACAAAAGGGTTTTGGTTAATAATCTTGAAGTTTTACAAAGGTTTTCATCATCTTTTCACATAATCATCTAAGTAAGCTTACATGCTATTTTTCATAACTTTCATACTAATATTCTTGATTTATTACAATTGTCATATAGGTAGATGCAAGTATTCATATGTGTTATACCACTTTTTACAAGTTTTGTTAACTTTTAATTGATAGAAAGGTCATAACTAGTATCTATATGTAAATCCTCATATTTGATGAAATTTAGGAACCCATGACACCTTTGGAAGGTGTATGGTAGGTTTAGATTAGTTTTGTGGTGATTGAAAGTGGTTTGGCATAGTTTAGAAACTAGAAAATCATTTTCGACAAAATATATATAAGGGTTGTCCAATTTTGTGAAATCTGGAAAAAATCAGTAAGTCAGGGGATATTTTGGGTTATATTTTCAGAAAATATACTTAAAAACGAAACCGTGGTCGCTTGAACGGGTTTATAACGAAAAAGATACGCTATTTTCAACTTTAACGACGAAAACTATTTTTCTGAAAATGCACAAGCTGTCAAGGGTTTTTCATGGGACAAAAATGAGTTTTTAATGTAAACTAGAGGAGTCGACTTATCAAAAATATATTATTATACATTAGCACGAAACCAAGGATATATAGATTGTAGAAAACGGACCTATAACGACCAAGATATTCGTATTTGAATTACAATTGATCACAACTATTTTTCTTCAATACTAACACTCTATATTCACTATTTTGCGACTAAGCTTCGCGAGGTTACTTAGTCATTTTCATGAGTTGTCAAAGTATATTATTTTACGACGAAAAACTATAAATTCTTGTTTTATTTCTAAACGACTATCGTGGGATGTTGTTTCAATATATAAGCGTAAAGTATTTTATAACATGACAATATGTCATAAACGTATATTTCGACGATAAACTTCACTTTCAAAAATGTACAAGTGGCATGGATATCATATGAGTTTGCATGCACGACATTGTTTCATGGCTTACATTAGAACACATAATTCATATTAGGTTGCTGTATGAGATCGCACCTCATTTCGTATCTACTTTTGTCATCATAATCATTGCATCGTGAGTTCAGAGCCCCACTTTTACTCGCTTAATCATTTTACAAACTCTTTTCGAGATACATGCTCAACTATTTTAATTTCAATTTCGATTCTTTGCAAACTATACGTTGAATCTAGACTTAAACTATATTGTTTGAACTATCATGAACTTGTTAATCTTATGTTTCACTCTTTATGCTCGTAAGTATATTATGCCCGAACTAAATTGATTACTATGTTATGAACACTATTATTTGAACCCCTTGCCTTGATTTTGAGCCTTCGACATATATATTTGAACTCTTTTAAATTGATTTGGACCTTTTAACATATATTTGGGCACTTTGAACTTGATTTGAACCTTTTGACATATAGTTGAACTCTTTTAACTTGTACAAGGACCCTTTTGATATATTTTGAACTTGCTTGAGTTGATTTTTGAACACTTTGACTATTTTGAGCCTTATGATATGTTTTGAGCTCTTTGACTGTTTTGAACTATTGAACTCGACTTAAACTCTTGAACTTAATTATGAACTTTTGACTGGAACACTTGAACGTAATTACGAACTTATGACCTGTTTGAACTTATTGAACCGTACATGCTATGACCTTAAAAGTCTCCCTTGTTCGGAGCAATACCAATTCTCGCCTTATTGGTGGAGTGTGCAAAGTCTCCCTATGTGAACGAAGCAATACCAATTCTCGCCTTATTGGTGGAGTGTGCAAAGTCTCCCTATGTGAACGGAGCAATACCAAGTCTCGCCTTATTGGTGGAGCGTGCAAATTCTCCCATGTTCAGAGTGTTCTTAATTGTATATAATAGTTGTATGATGTACCGTTCGTACATTCGCATTGTTAGTCTCCTATTAGTAGGTAGTATGGATAGCGCTATTAGAGGTCGGCCAACTCGCTCACTCATACGGACATATTATTTATTCTAAGGGCTTTTCCTAGCATACATTATTATATATGTGGTGCTACATCAGAACTATTATGACAACGATACTTGACTAGACATACTACTTTTGGCAAGGTTGAACACACAAGGCTGCAAGTTTGTATGGGCGGAACTTGGAACTGAGTGGATTTACAATGCCTTTGCTTTGTGGACTATTCTAAATGACCAAAACTTTGCCTCTTTGCATGAACGTTCTTTAGGTTTTTATGTTAAACAAACTCTATGAACTCACTCAACCATTGTGTTGACACTTTTAGCATGTTTTATCACATGTATCTAAGGCATTCAGCTATACGTATGTGGACTTATCATAGAGTCGCTGTGTCGACGCTACTATATATTTTATGCACTTAACTATCGTTTGATTGTAAAAAACTCATTTTGGTACATTGAAAATCTTTTGGGACCTATGTTTTGTAAAATCTGATTATTTTACTTAATCAAACGGTATTTTCAAAACGACACTTTAGGTCGTTCGATATAATCTGAACTTTGATGCTATGACAGTCATCCCCCAGGTATTCCATTCCGTTGCAAAAACAGGTAATTTGGGGGTGTGACAATATTATAAGCCGAAAACTGAAGCTTATATTTTTATAAAGTTGTTTGGCGAATTAATTGAAGCTGGAGCTTATTAATATAAAATCGTATAAAAATACATCAAATTAAATTCACATATATTTTCAGCTTTTACGTGATAATCCATTATATTTTGAAGAGTATTTAAGTAATTTAACTAGCTACAAGATTTTTTATGGGTTTGAGCTTATGGAGCATTATGACTTGTTTTATAAGCCATAAGAGTATGTGACAAACAATGTTTATTTTATAAGTCAACTTATTTTAAAAGCTCAAATCCCAATAAGCTCGTTGTCAAACATAGCTTATATCTTTATCGTCATGATTCAAAGAGGCTTGAGTTTTGGTTGGAGATATACATGCTTTATAAAAATTATAGATATAGTAAGGTCGTGGGGTCATTCACAACCAATGTTTTGAAAACCGGGTTTTAATCGATCCGGTTGAGTCACCAGGTTATTTGTTCACCCGGTTCGACCACCGGATCAATCTGGTTTTTTATTAAAAAAAACTATTTTTTTCAACTGGGTCAACCGTTCGAACCACCGGTCACCGAAGTTTGACCACCCGGGTCAACCCTTTTCTATAAAAATGAAGAAACCAAACTCCTTAAGGTTTGAGAACCGGTTGACTCGGGTCACTTAAACCAGCGGTCTAACCCGCTTAAACCGCTTTTAAAACCATGTTTTTGCCGGCCGGTTAACCCGCCGATCGAATTCGAAGTTTCAAAACATTGATCACAACTTCTAGCTAGAGATATACTCGAGTAAATGTCCATTAGGGCCAAGTCAATCAGAAAGGGTCAGTTGTCACTCAACATGATGCACGGGTATCCCCGTCAATTTAAACCTCCGAAGAAAAGAAAGAATAATAAATGCGTAAATAAATTGTTAAGGGACCGAAATGGGTTGATAGAAAGTAGAAGGTCTAAACTCGGTAGCTAACAAAGGGAAGCACCCATCAAGGGGGAGCTAAGATGAGAATCATTCTCTTCTCTTACTCTCTATCTTTCATATTTATACTTTTCACATGTTTTACAATGTGTTAGTTTCTTTTCGACGCTCTTTTGTTTCGACTAAAAGGGGGAGAAGAGAGTAAAAACTCCAATTCAAACTTTTACGAATTTAATTTTTTCCTTAAAATAATCTTATGTTTTGGCATCAACAAAAAGGGGGAGATTGTTAATACAAATAATCCGTAAAAACGTTTATTTATATTTTACGATCTTCTAATGTTTTGTCGATAACAAACGTAAAATCATTTTAACGGAACAAATAAAATACGTAAATGGTTTGAGCCAATAGTTTACTAACACACTTACAAAACACTAAACAAGTAATAGTGTTTATATTTATAAAAATGCATATGTATAACAACTAGTGTTTACATAATGGGTATATATATATATATATATATATATATATATATATATATATATATATATATATATATATATATATATATATATATATATATATATATATATATATATATATATATATATATATATATATATATATATATATATATATATATACATACTTAGTATATATTATAATGGGTAATGTAATGGGTAAAAATCTAAGTACTTGACCCATTGACTAGATACATTCAATGTAGTTGGGTGTCTGATAACGCTACACGCGTCGTTCGGGGTCAAAGGAACTTCCTTTTCTTCGAGCAACTTTTGTAACACCCTAGGCAAAGGAACCTAATCGTTGTGTGTAGTATTAGGGGTTTCACGGGTATTGATATCGTTCTCTAGGGGAATAGGAATGCTAGTGAGAAGTTACTACGCTAAGGTTGGAGTTGAGGAAGATTATTTTTTTATCCTTTTATGTTTTTTTAGGAATTAGAAAGGTACGAATCTTGGGGTTTGGATTTGGGGGTTGGTATTGCTACCGATTACTCTACTTATCTAATTATCTAATCTAAGGTGTATGTAGTCTATGTCTAATTATTGTGTGCTCGTATGATAGTTTAAAGATGTATTTACTTAGGTTTTATTACTCCTTAATTATCTCGTATTGATGGTTGAATTGTCACGTCCTTATTCTTAATTGCGCTGTGTGTCTAAAGTCGTAGGGTATGCGTTTATCCCTAACTCTTTGAACTTACCAAAGGGTCTCGTCTACAAAACCCACTAGGGATGATAAACTCTAACTCTAAGGCCTCTTTGGATGGTTTAGCTTACAACCACTCTAAGTGCTATAACCTAAGGTTCACAAAGATTAATCAAGCATTAAGTACACAACGAATGACCTATCGCATTACTAAATCATTAACAATTAATATAAGAGACAACCAATCAATATTCAATAATTAAGTTTCATATTCCCTAAGCAAACACACAAGTAAATTAGCCGGACATGGAGAACATGCAAGCATACACACAAATAATCAAAGACATAACGGAATTAATGAAGTAAAACACTTATCTTGATGTAAGATAGGTTTGGAACCCTAAAATACTGTACAAGACAGCCTTGGTTCGGTTTAGGTTTTAATCCAAAAGACTACACACAATCGAAAAATTGATTCTATATATAAGATTACATGCGACCATGCCACTATGTTTTTGTGATGCCGCCGGATCGCCGTCATTAGGGTTTTCTTGGCCACGTTATTTCAAGGACGACGCCACCTTGTGCCTGTGGACGCCGCCCTCTCAACTTCTCGACCGCCGATCAAATCTAGGCCGCCCTGAAGGCGACGGCCTACTCTTTAAAGCCCGACAATCACACTTGAAAATATGAATTTGCCTTTGTGCCACAAAATACTCTCGACGTGGCGTTATATAAGCAAAGGACGCCGCCACCTTATCTTTCACCAACTTGAGTGTCTCGATTCTTGACTTTGGCCATTTTCAGATATTCGCACCTTTTCGGCCCAAATAAGTGCCATTACAGGAATTTGCCTTCAAGAGACCTAAAAGGTGAAAAGGAACGATATTAAGTAATAACGGATACAAAAGTGAGCAAATAAGGGCTTAAACCCACCTCAAAAAGGTACATTTTAAAACCTTATCAAATATCCCTACACTTGGTATTTGCTTGTCCTCAAGCAAATGTGCTTTTAGCCAATTAATTTATAAGTTAGGGTTCATGAAGCATTGGTTTAAAAAAATCCACAACACATATAAGCCCCAAAAGTCATATAAGCAACGGAAATTACATTAGCACCTCACATGGGGTGTTTGGATACTCACAACTCTCTCGGGTGTATATGAAATATAACAAGTTGGAAATGGAAGATAAAACACTCATTAACCGGTCCTAGTACATAGATTACCATAGGCTTGAGAATAGATCAAACCTCCATCGCTTTGGCGTAAGCACCATGGAAAGACTATCAAAGAGGTCTTTAAAGGGTTGTAATGTTGGGCTTACGGTAGGGAAACAAAGGGTTTGGTGGGATAGGCTATTTAGTGGTGGCAAGTCAAGAATCTCTATGTTGCAAGCATAAGAAGAAAGGCGTTGCTAAGCCAAGACTTGACACTCTAGACTCTAGCTAACAGAAACAAACAAACATAAATTTAAAGGATAGATGTAGGATGGTAGCCCGTATGTTTTTTTTCATACACTTTTACTCTACCATCCTCTTTGGTAACATCAAAATGATAGGGATTTATAGGCACATCCCTACACTTGAGTTTTATTACTCTAACACTAATTTGACCCGAATTGAAAAGATCAAAACGCTTGGGGTATGTTATTACGCTAAATTAGAATTTAACGCCTCTTCCAATCATTTTATAAACTTTAACTTTTCCCCATGAGTCCCAATCATCCCAAACCGTGGTACAAAGGATATGACTCGACTTAGCAACTCATGCAAGCAACTAGATAATTGAACTAAGGGTTTGGGGTGATAACAATAATGCACTAAAAGTGAGTGCATACATGGTAGGCTAAGGAAATTTGGGTGTATATTCAAAGGTAACATGTTTTCATTGATATTCGAAAAACCAAACATCACGAGAACTAAAAGGATAGGCTCTGTGGGTTAACTAGGGTATCGTGTACCAAAGATGAGTACAACGCGAAGGGTGTGGGGGAATTACTCAACCGATGTGGAAGAAGTAATTATATTACGGGTATCAAACAAGGGTTATCCGATGCCTCCTGGTATGTGCTAAAACACATACCTTTTCTTTATCAAAACTCACCCAAAATAACCAAGAAAGAGCCGTTTATTGCTAATATTTGTTGTTTTCTTTAGTTTGTGCTTGTGCGAGGATATGAAAAACACGCAAAGGAACCTAATCGACGTAAATCCAGCAACGAGAGATTAAGAGAGCTTAAGCCGGTTCGGTCAATTATGCATTTATGAAGATTTCTAATCTCCGAGGATGATTTGTGAAGATTTGATCAAAGTTTGAAGAAATGTCAGAAATAGTCCCTGAACTTTCAGCAAATGACAGAAAACACCCTCAAGTTTCAAATTCAGTCCCTGGTCTATTGAAGAATGGCAAATTCAATCCTTCCTCAAAATTCAGATTTGACATCATTAGTCCCTATGGTAACCTAATGATCATAATACTAGTCCAATACAAATCCAATATCCTAAGTCCAAAAACTAGCTAAGGCCCAAATTCATCCCACCCCATTCAATAAACAACCCAACCAATAAACCCTGTAATACCTCCCAACCCAATACCACTTAAACCAAGTACTAAACCCGAAGTCAACCCTTTATGCCCGGTCAAACCATTTGAGATATAATAAAATAATCCAACGCCGCTTCCTTTCCTTAATCCCTCGCTTCCCCTAATCCAACACCACCATTTTAACACCAATCCCAAACACAAATCCTCGTACTAGCATCTTATCCATCTTCTAGAACCTCTGATGTGTCAGATAAAGTGCCACGTGGACAAATGGAGCAATTCTATTGGACGCGACACCTCAATGGGTGAAATGGAGCTCTTTGTTTGGATGTGGTGACAATGGAATGAATGAGTGGCTGCAAATGGACTTCTAGGTTCTTCTGAAAGGGATCCCAAGACCTGCTCAAGGCTATAAATAGACCCTCTTAGCTCACAAT
The DNA here is from genome assembly GCA_910596185.1 of Chrysanthemum makinoi. NCBI lineage: Eukaryota > Viridiplantae > Streptophyta > Magnoliopsida > Asterales > Asteraceae > Chrysanthemum > Chrysanthemum makinoi. The sequence goes on along the minus strand of OU343218.1, from coordinate 21,834,583 downwards.
GTAATTCGTGTAGTGTAGTAGTAATTTTCATTTTAATTAAGTCTATGTTTCTTGTATTTTCAAGTTTTCAGTAGTTTAATAATGGTTTCTTAAAATTTTTCATGTAATCTCGCTTAGTTTGTAATCTCATCTCAAGTCTCATAAATTTCATCTTTCTCATTTGAGGTTAATAGCATTGTTCCATTGATTGCTTATATCATCATAGTATAAGCTCATATAAGCCTCAGATAGCTTATATGGCTTGTTTTATTCATCTTATCTCACCTTATTCAGCTTTTTATAAAAGTCAATAAAAGTCAAACAAAAGTCAAACTGCTTATTTGCTTATTACCTTTACTTATTCACTGTTAAAATAGCTTTTCTTAAAAATAGAAGTATCTACATCTCTGTCTGTTTTAAAAACCAAGCTCAAAGTACATGTTAGATTAAATCGCCAAACACCTCGATAAAAAGGTGTTTGTAATCGCTGGTTCTTTCACCACCTTGGTCATTTGTCGAAGTTCCTATAAGTTCTCACCGTGTTTCATTTGTGCTAGATAAGTAGTTTTGAATATCTCTTTCTAGTCTCTAGTAGTACAAGTCTAATTTCTAAAGCTCGAGTCTATAGGTTTAGTCAAACAAGAATATGGCAAATGAGTAGTCTAAACTCTTTTTCATTGTTGTTTTGGAGGTCATTTGATCCTATTTAGTTTGTCCTTAGATCTGAATTGCGTCTAGTGTCAAAACATTTTGGTCAAAAACCTTTGTCGTCAAAAACTTAAATCATAAAAACAGCTTTTCGTCATTTTCTAGCAATTTTGTCGCCTAAATCAATCTAAAACCCAAAAATTAGTTTTGTGTAGAAGTTTAGCAGATTATAAGCAATTATCATCGCCACATATTTCCAATAGCTTTTACAAGCTCTTTTAAGCTTTCAATCGTCCCCAATGATATCAAGATAATGCTTTTAACAAATTTCAAACAAAAGCCCCTTTATATCGGATCTTGTGTAAACTCTTCATTTGAGCTTCAAAAGTGTTGAAGTTTGTTTTTTCACTGACACATAGTCTAAATCGATCAAATTACTTTTGATAAAACTTGGTTGCTAGCTTAAAATAAGCTCAAAGTCACCCCTTGCTACTATAACCTTGGTTTTCAGATTTCAAAATTAGTTTCCAGAGCTTATTAGACTATAGGATTAGCTTAAAATACTCCTAGATAACTTAGTATAGTTAGCTTATTAGGACTCCCCTTCCCAATAGCTTATTTGAATGTTCCATGTAGCTTATTAGCTTATTACCTTTATAATAGCTTAATCCTCTCTTATTCCTTAGCTCATTGCATGTTCCCATACAAAAGCTGTTACTTTAAGGTTTCGCTAGATGCTTTTAGCTAGAATTAAGTTTAGTAATATTTAGCTTATTTAAAAGTGCTTATTTGCTTCCAAGTTTACACTTGCAGCCCTATTTCTCACACATAATCATCATATTTTTATTTTCATAGATTTAGATTATCATTTTAGAATTTTCCTAAATTTTTCATTAATTTTGGTCACTGTTTAGTATTTTTCTTGTTTAAAAATAGTTTTTAATCACTTTTAATTAGCTTTAATTGCAATTAATTAAGAAAAAGTTCAAAAAAATAATTTTTCAATTTTCTCAGTTTAAGAAAAATATAAAAAGCATAAAGAAGATTTTTCCTTATTTTTCCCCTTTTATTTGGTATTTTTCACAATTTAAATTAGATTAAAATAGTTTTAAATTAGTAGAAAATAGAAAATTAATCTGAAAAATACAAAAATAGTTTTGAAAAGTCTTTTATGATATTTTAGATTTTATAAAAATAGTTTCACATTTTTCCCTTTGATTTTATAATTTTTAGTATTTTAATTTAGTTTAAAAGGTTAAAAATTAGTTTTTAATTTAAATAAAATTCAGAAAAATCCAAAAAAATAGTTTTAATTCTAAATTAGTTTTTACATTACATTTCTAGAGTAAAAGTAATTTTAGCCATTTTTAGGATATAATTTAGGACGTGGTTGCATTTTAATTACGTTTATTATCTAATGCTTTAGTAAATTTGCACTTAGGATTTCGTGAAAATAGATTTCCTTTAATTACTTTCCCCATTTCCGTAGTTTAATAAACAAAACCAAACAAATCAAAACATCGAGCATTAAATTCCAAACCAAGAACTACGTTGGCAATTCACTGCCGGGAAACGATTCGGTTGTCTAATCCGTATACACGATCAAACACGGGATTTGATTTATTATTCTTTTTCCTAAAGGAATTTGAATATATCTTCGTGACTATTTTTGATATCGATATTGAGGTTTTAACCATACACATAACCCCTAAGCCTTCATTATCAAAGACTCCGTGTCCGAGCCGTTTTAAGTTTCTTACGGTTAGTCATTCACAAGTGGCGAGCTTGTGTGAGTAAACTGACGTTTGGCTCTGAGAATCAAATTTTCGCCGCTGTCGGGAGGTTGTGTCACGACAATATCGTTTGAGGTTTGACGATTAGTGACTCGAGATCCTTCATTCGTGAAGTTACTATTTTTCTAAAAAAAAAGTAAAAAATATTTTCCTTTTCTTTTGTATATATATATAGCATATTAAAAATACAAAAGATTTTCTCTTGTGTTTTTGCTAATAAATAGAAGACACCAATTATATAACATTCTCAACGGAGGTTTTATCATTATAAGTTCCGAACTAAAGATCAAAAACTTGCCTTTGTGTCGCTTGTGGATTTATTTATCTCTATCGGACAAACAAACCGTGGTGGTATAGGACGGCCCGACATTAAATTGCGTTTGTAAAGAAGCGGGTTTTAATAAGCCGCCGACCAAGCTCCGCCGCTTGTGCGTTTGTCTTGTAGAGGTGATTTATTCACTTGGGATTATTGGTTTAAGTTCACCGTGTTTTGAATACCGCTTCTTTAATTGCCTTGGTTTTGAAAGTGCATGCGACTCGTTCTAATATCTGAGACCGATACTTGAAACCGCTACAATTCCGGAAGGCGAAATAGACGCGGGTCCATTAGTCGAACCCGAGATTCGAACTAATCAATCCCGCCATTATCGAAATGGCGGAGGACAACCGATCCATGCTAGAGCAACCTGTGCACCCACCGAGGGTTATGGAGAAGCCATCGTCGTCCGGCAATCGTTGCGATAACTTTGAGCTTAAACACGGCTTGATCAACTTGGTATCATCAAGCCAATTTTACGGATTTGAGAGGGACGATCCTCATTCTCATATCCGTCGATTTAACAAGCTCACGCCTACGATCAAGTATCAGTAACGCTCCGAAGAGGCTATCAAGCTACTCCTCTTCCATTTTCACCGAGGCCGCGACGGCTCAAAACTACCCCTCGACGATAACCACGTGGGAGGATTTAGTTTCAAAATTCGTGAACGAATTCTTCCCACCGTCTAAAACCACAAGCTTAAAAAATGAAATAACAAAATTCACACAAAGATTTGATGAATCATTTAGTGAGGCATGGGACCGATTCAAAGATTTGCTTAGGCAATTTCCCCATCATGGTTTTCCGAGTTGCACCAACTTGATACGCTTTATAACGGTTTGAATGAGAATGATCAAGACTCTCTCTCTACGCGCCGCCAGTGGTAATTGTTGATCCGATCAACGAGATGCCTTGTCGATTGTGAGAACAAATCTAAAGTTCGTACTTCATGTTAACAAATCGGTTGTCGCCCGAGTGAATGGTACACCATCGTCCTCGTCTAACGGAAATACGTCTAGCACCGATGCTAAGATTGATAAGCTTACGGATATGATCCGAGCTTTGTTAAGATTAATTCTTCTCCAAGCTTCAAGTCAAAGCGGTGGCAAAGCGACTTGTACTACTTGTGGTGGCCCGCATGCCTACTACAATTGTACCGCCACCGATGGCAATCCTTTCAAGCTAATGCAGAACCGAGGTAACCAATACCGCCCCTCAAGTTGAAACAAACCGTGTTAGTAATCAAATGGGACCCGGATTTTCCATCAAACAATCAATCGTTTCAATCGTAATCAAGTTCGTGGACCAAATGTTCAAACCAATTCAAAGCTCCACCAAATCAATACCCAAACCAAGGAGTTAACTACAATCAAGTATATCAAAGCCCAAGCTATCAAGCTTCACCTTTGCCTTCAAATGAATTCACAACTACGCTCAAAACACCAATTCTACCATCAACACTATGCAAAATCGATTACAAGTTTGAGGAACGAAGTTTCAATCTTCTAACTAGACAAAGCAATGAGTTTAGGAATGAGATTCGACCAGAACAACAAATTGAGACTTCACGTATAAACTCGAAAACATGAATGTCGCTTTGTGTAAGGTCACCAACCCTCATCTTCGGTTCTCTTCCTAGTGATACTATTCCCAACCCGCGGTGAGTTGAAAGCTATAACCACACGGAGTGGTAAGGCTTATGATGGACCCTCGTCTCCCACCAAGCAGAGGAGGAGGAACAAGATACCAGGTTATTGAAGAAAATGTGCAACCCGCGACCCATTCACCTCCATGTCAGACTCGACATTCGAACCCATGTTCAAGACTACTCTTAAACCTTCACTTCCTTATCCTTCAAGACTTCATAATCAAAAGGTTCGTGATAAAACCGAAAACCAAATGGAGAAATTCGTCAAATCGCTCAATCCTGAATTTTAACATCAGCATTCCGATGCTTTACTCCTCATGCCAAATTTGCCGCTATGATCAAGAATTTAGTGAAGAAAAAAAAAATTGGCGTAGCATAAAACACCGTTGAATGAGAATTGCTGTGGGTGCTCCTCAAGAAACTTCCCGAAAGTTAGAGACCCCGCAAATTTCTTATCCCTTGTGAGGTTCCGAGAATAGTGAAATGCTCCGCCTTGGCCGATCTTGGTGCGAGTATTAACTTAATGCCTCTTTCGATTTATATCAAACTTTCTCTCCCTAACTCACTCCTACTAAGATGACTCTTGAACTCGCTGGACTGCTCAACCTCTATTCCGAGAGGAATCAAGGAGGACGTCTATGTGAAAGTAGGACCACTTCATTTTCCCCGCCGACTTCGCTGTCGCGTTGACTTTGATGTCTGACCCCAGTACCTCTTATTCTCGGAGGCCTTTTCTAAGAACGGTCGCGGCGATGATTGATGTTTATGAAGGAGAAATCACTTTACGATCTAACAAGGAAACCGCCTCGCTTAATATTAACCATCCTTCAAGATACTCCTCCAACTACGATGATGCTTCTATTAATCGAATCGACGCTCGATATTATGAGGAGTATGCTCAAAAGCTTCTTGATTTTATGGGTGGTAATCCCACCATTCCTTTCGAAAATGTTGAACCATCTTCGAGCCTGTGTTACCACTTTCTCTCTCACCCGCTCGAGGGAGGTGACTTCATTTTGGAAGAGATCGATGAGTTTCTTACTGATGATGAATCGATTCCACCGGGAATTGATGATGGTGTTTATGATTCGAGGAGATATCCGCTATCTTGAGCAATTGTTAAATGAAGATCCATTACCGCCACTCCCTCCAAAGAAATTACGATTGAAGAAATCAAAGAAGTACAAACGCCTCAATGAAAATCCTCCTGAGCCCGAAGCTCAGGATTTACCTCCTCATCTTGAATAACGCTTTTCTTGAAAAACCTAACAAATTTCCCGTCATCATTGCTAAAAACTTGAAAGATGAGGAGAAAACTGCACTTTTGGATGTCTTACGACAACACAAAAATGCAATTGCTTGACAAATTCGACATCAAAGGAATTGATCCTCGCTTGCATCCACAAAATTTTGATGGAGGATGATTGTAAACCCGTGATTCAACAACAACGTAGGGTTAACCTAAAAATTCATGATGTTATCAAAGGAAGTTCTTAAACTCCTCGACGGGAATCATTTATCCAATCCGATAGCTCATGGTTAGCCCTATCCATTGTGTCCCTAAGAAGGGAGGAATGACCGCCGCTAAGCACCCATGAAAATGAGTTGATTTCCACGCTTCGCCACCGGGATGGAGGTGTGTATTGATTATCAAAATTGAATGATGCTACTGTGGGACCATTTCCGCTACCTTTATGGATCAAATGCTCAACGCTTAGCGGGAAATGAGTTCTATTGCTTTCGATGGTTTCCTCCGGTTATTTTCAAATCCCGACGATCCAAAGGATCGTGAGAAAACCTTTCACATGCCCTTGGAACTTTTTTGCCACGCATGCCTGGGCTATGCAATGCCCCGTACGCTCCAAAGGTGCATGATGGCTATTTTTCGCGACATGATCAAAAGTCTATGGAAGTTTTATGGATGATTTCTGTTTATGGAGATTCTTTCACTTCTTGCCTCTCATCTAGACCACATGCTCAAACGGGTTGGAAGACACCAACTTGGTCTTGAATTGGGAGAAGTGCCATTTCATGGTTCGAGAGGGCATTGTCCTGCGCCATAAGATTTCAAAATCTGGGATTGAGGTCGACCGAGCTAAAGTCGACGCTATAGCTAAACTCCCTCATCCCACTACCGCCAAAGGTATTCTGAGTTTTTGGGTCATGCCGTTTCTATCGCCGCTTTCATCCAAGATTTCTCTAAGATAGCCCGCCCTCCCACCCATCTCCTTGAAAAGGATACTCCGCTTATCTTCACCAATGAATGCGCTGAAGCGCTTAATATTCTCAAAAAGAAATTAACCGAGGCAACCGATCTTAGTTGCCCCGATCGATTTGCCCTTTGAGCTCATGTGATGCAAGTGATTACGAATTGGGGCGCCTCAGCAACGTCAAACATTTTCAACCCATACACTATGCGAGTAAGACATTGTCTGAGGCCCAACACAATTATACGACTACTGAAAAGGAATTATTAGCCGTTGTTTATGCTTTTGAGAAATTTCGACCCTACCTTGTCTTGTCGAAAACCATAGTGTATACCCCACCATTCTCGCCTTAAAGTATCTTTTGGCAAAGCAAGATGCTAAGCCACTTCCATTACTTCGTGGGTTCTCCTCCTTCAAGAGTTTGATGTTACTATTCTTGACAAAAAAGGAGCGAGAACCTTGTCACATCACCTTTCTAGACTTGAGAATCCCCATCAAAGTGTGCGTCGAGAAAAGGAGATACGGAAACATTTCCTCTTGAGACACTTGGGATGGTTGCTAAGAAAGACCCGAACACCCCATGGTTTGCCGATTTTGCAAACTACCATGCGGGAAATTTCATCGTGAAAGGGATGGCGTCCCAACAAAAGAACAAGTTTTCAAAGATGTTAGCATTATTTCGGACGACCCCTATTTGTTTAAGATTTGTGCGGATCAAGTAATCCGGCGGTGTATTCATGGCCAAGAGGCTATTGATATTCTTAATGCTTGCCATAACGGACCCACCGGTGGCCATCATGGTAAGCTACACCGGCAAGAAGTTTTTGATTCTCGATTCTATTGGCCTACCATATATCGAGATGCTCATGATTTAGTCAAATCTTGTGATTCTTGCCAACGGCAAGGGAAAATTTCACAGAAGGATGAAATGCCACAAAATGCTATTCAAGTCTGTGAGATTTTTGACGTGTGGGGCATCAATTTTATGGGGCCATTTCCGCATCTAGGGTAATAAGTATATCCTCGTGGCCGTCGACTACTTGTCTAAATGGGTTGAAGCCAAGGCGCCCCCACCAATGACCCGAGTGGTTGTTAAGTTCTTGAAGAATTTGTTTTCCCGATTCTGAGCACCTCGTGCTATCATCGATGATCGGTACCCATTTCTGTAATGAACAATTTGCTAAAGTTATGGCTAAATATGGAGTTACCCATCGCCTTTCTACCGCGTATCACCCGCAAACGAGCGGACAAGTTGAGGTCTCGAATCGTGGTTTGAAAAGGATTTTAGAAAGGACCGTAGGAGAAAATCGAGCTTCATGGGGCGATAAGTTAGATGATGCATTATGGGCTTTCCGCACCGCATACAAGACACCCATCGGGTGCACCCCATTTATGTTGGTGTATGGAAAAGCTTGTCACTTGCCCATCGAGCTCGAACATAAGGCATTCTGGGCCTTGAAACATGCTAATTTCGATCTTAAGACCGCGGGTGATCACCGAAAAGTTCAATTGAATGAATTAAATGAGCTTAGGGATCGTGCCTACGAATTCTTTGATTTACAAAGAGAAGACTAAGAGGATTCATGATGCTAAAATCAAAAATCGCTGTTTTCAACGTTGGTGATCAAGTTCTCCTTTTTAACTCTCGATTGAAGATATTCTCGGGCAAACTCAAATCCCGTTGGTCAGGACCATTCACCATTGCTCAAGTTTTCCCGTATGGAACGGTGGAGCTTTCTCAGACCGATGGCCCAAATTTCAAGGTGAATGGTCATCGTGTGAAACATTATTTTGGAGGAGACATCCCATCTATGGTTGTCCCGATCTCCAAACTTCCCCATGGACAAATGAATTCGGGGATCGAGTCAAGCTAGCGACTCGGTAATCAAAAACAGTAGCGCTTCATGGGAGGCACCCCATGCTTATCCATCTATCTTATTTCTATTTTCTAATAAGTGACGCGAAGGGGTATGCCTCTTCGATTTCTCGTGTTTGGTTGTTTGTGATGTTGTGTTTAGGATTGTCCCGATATGAAGACTCTCGTGCTCGAAGTTTGTCATTTCTCCACTCGAGTTTCATGATCGATGCTGATGGAAATCCGATATCCTAATCTTATCGACTAACGTTTATCTTCTAGCATACTTAATAAACGGCTTTTAGATTTTCGTGATACCCTTGCTTTAAACATTGAGGACAATGTTTCGTTCTAGTCTGGGGTAGGGTAATCTTCGATTTGATTTGACCGCACTTGCTTATTTTCTGTCGTGTACTCTCGTAACCCCGTTTTTCCTTAGAAAATGAAAAAATTGTGCAAAAATGAGCAAAATTTAAAAATTTTTGTAAGCTTTTGTTAAGTCTTTTTGATTGAAAAGTTGGCTAGTCTCTTAGACAAGAAGCTATAAAATGCGAATTCTAGCTCAAAAGGCCAAGGATTTTGCAAGTTTCCCTAAGTGACTTTAAATATGCATGACTTGATTTCATTAGACGAAGCATTTGCTAAGTTAATATATGTTTTGACACCTTGTTGACTTTCCGCTGGTGAGAGTAGGAATGGAATTCTGACTTGACCGGGCGTGTTGAGCCCTAGCTTGTTCCCTTAACCATAGATAATCTAAAATTATCGGCTAAGCATCCGCGGATCTCATTATTTGGGATTTTAAATTTGTAGAGATCGAGAAATGATAGAGTTACTTATGAGTTTAGATGCTAAGCGTGGAGTAGTTGGTTCTCTTTAGAGCCCATCGAAGGTACTTATGGCTTTTTGTTCCCAACAAAATTGTTTCACCCCTTATCTGTCTAAATAATTAGAGATGTTGAGTTTTTGGCGATAGTTAGGTCTTTATCTTCTTAAAAGAATCTTTGTTTTAAAAATTGGGTACACATCAAGGATCCGTAATAAATAAAGTAATCAGTAATAAGTGATATGTGAAATGTAATAAGTAAAGTTGGAGTCGGTGTCAGATCGGACCCTTGGATCTTTAGCCGATTGAGTGAGGTCTTAGCCTAGCCACCGATCCTCATTTCATGAAGCCTATAGTCTTGGAATTACCCCGTGAAGCTCCGTGGTTCATAACTCATACACGTAAAAGTCTAAGTTCTATTTCAAATATATATAAAAAAAAAAATGTTGAAAAATGAAAATGAAAAATCAAATGTATAAGTGAATAAAAATTCCTTGATGTGGACCTCATTTTTACGACAATGGTTCTCGAGGGAAGGCGGATAACTAATTATCGACTTAGCTTTGTATCTTTATCAGAATAATTCTTATCGAAACGAGAACTTGAAGAAATTCATTTCACCAAAAAAAAAAAAAAATCTAGAGGAAATAGGAAAATGGGAACAAAAGGTAATTACACAAGTAACTTCCATGGGTAGTGTTAGCATCTAGAGTCATATTTAACAATGATTTCGGTTTTACGCTTAGTTTGGGACTTGTGAAAAATCGAGGACGATGTATTCTATCCGTATGGTCATTTCATATGTGTTGTGTGTTTTCTACTCCGTGATCCTAACGTGTCGTTTGAAAATGTTGGAGTTATTGATCGACATGAAAGTTCAACAAACCGTCATTCATAATCGAATGTGCTTAACCGTAATATCTATACATGAGAATTGAAAGGTAAACGCTTTTAGAATTAAGGCTTTCTTAATCTCTTTTGAGGAACCTTGACTACTTCTTCTCTTATAATTGGTTTGTCTGAACTGTTTTAAGTTTCTTACGGTTAGTCATTCACAAGTGGCTAGCTTGTGTGAGATAACTTGACGGTTTAGACATATCAATGGTTTAGTAGAAAGAGATTGAAATCCTTGGTTTTAGAAGCGTGAGTTGATTGCATTGCGTGAGGACACGACAATAGTCTCGTCTGGGGTATTTTGGTATGTGCTAAAACACATACCTTTTCTTTATCAAAACTGACCCAAAATAACCAAGAAAGAGCCGTTTATTGCTAATATTTGTGGTTTTCTTGAGTTTGTGCTTGTGCAGGTATGGATATGTAAAAACACGCAAAAAGGAACCTAATCAGACGAACCGAAAGCACGAGAGATTAAGAGAGCTTAAGCCGGTAGGAAGGTCGAATTATGCATTTATGAAGATTTCTAATCTCCGAGGATGATTTGTGAAGATTTGATCAAAGTTTGAAGAAATGTCAGAAATAGCCCCTGAACTTTCAAAGAAATGACAGAAAACACTCTCAAGTTTCAAATTCAGTCCCTGGTCTATTGAAGAATGGCAAATTCAGTCCTTTAAAGAGAATGTCAGATTTACATGTGTGATCCCTCAAAATTCAGATTTGACATCATTAGTCCCTATGGTAACCTAATGATCATAATACTAGTCCAATACAAATCCAATATCCTAAGTCCAAAAACTAGCTAAGGCCCAAATTCATCCCACCCGGTCCAATAAACAACCCAACCAATAAACCCGGTATACCTCCCAACCCGAATACCACTTAAACCCGTTACCAAACCCGAGTCAACCCCTTATGCCCGGTCAAACCATTTGAGATATAATAAAATAACCAAACGCGCCCTTTCCTTAAATCCTGTCTTCCCCACACCCAAACACCACCATTTTAACACCAATCCCAAACACAAATCCTCGTACTAGCATCTTATCCATCTTCTAGAACCTCTGATGTGTCAGATAAAGTGCCACGTGGACAAATGGAGCAATTCTATTGGACGCGACACCTCAATGGGTGAAATGGAGCTCTTTGTTTGGATGTGGTGACAATGGAATGAATGAGTGGCTGCAAATGGACTTCTAGGTTCTTCTGAAAGGGATCCCAAGACCTGCTCAAGGCTATAAATAGACCCTCTTAGCTCACAATGTAATTCGTGTAGTGTAGTAGTAATTTTCATTTTAATTAAGTCTATGTTTTTTGTATTTTCAAGTTTTCTTAGTTTAATAATGGTTTCTTAAAATTTTTCATGTAATCTCAGTTTTAGTTTGTAATCTCATCTCAAGTCTCAATATAAATTTCATCTTTTCTCATTTGAGGTTAATAGCATTGTTCCATTGATTAAGCTTATATCATTGTTAGTATAAGCTCATATAAGCTCTGATAGCTTATGAGCTTGTTTATCATCTTATCTCGTCTTATTCGCTTTTATAAAAGTCAATAAAAGTCAAACAAAAGTCAAACTGCTTATTTGCTTATTACCTTTACTTATTCACTGTTAAAATAGCTTTTTCTCTTATAAAATAGAAGTATCTACATCTCTGTCTTTTTAAAATCCATGCTCAAAGTACTCATAGACCAAATCTGCCAAACACCTCTGATAAAAGGGTGTTTGGCACTGTGGGTTCTTCACCACCTTTGGTCATTTGCTGAGTTCCTATAAGTTCTCACCAGGTTTCATTTGTGCTAGATAAGTAGTTTTGAATATCTCTTTCTAGTCTCTAGTAGTACAAGTCTAATTTCTAAAGTTTGAGTCTATAGGTTTAGTCAAAAGTAATATGTATGGCTGAGTAGTCTAAACTCTTTTTCATTGTTGTTTTGGAGGTCATTTGATCCTATTTAGTTTGTCCTTTAGATCTGAATTGGTGTCTAAGTGTCAAAACATTTTGGTCAAAAACCTTTTGTCATTAAAAACTTAACTGTTAAAACAGTTTTCGTCATTCTAGCAATTTTTGCTGTCTAAATCAATTCAAAACCCAAAAATTAGTTTTGTGTAGAGTTTAGCAGTTATAGTTAGCTTATCATCAGCCACATATTTCCAATAGCTTTTACAAGCTCTTTTGCTTTCAACTGTCCCACTGCATATCAAGATAACAGCTTTTAATCCTCAAACAGCCCCTTATACCGTGATCTTGTAAACTCTTCATTTGAGCTTCAAAAGTGTTGAAGTTTGTTTCTTTTCACTCTCGACACATAGTCAACTGATCTAGCTTACTTTTGGATAAAAACTTGGTTGCTAGCTTAAAATAAGCTCAAAGTCACCCTCAGCTATAAATCTGTGGTTTTTCAGATTTCAAAATTAGTTTCCAGAGCTTATTAGACTATAGGATTAGCTTAAAATACTCCTAGATAACTTAGTATAGTTAGCTTATTAGGACTCCCCTTCCCAATAGCTTATTTGAATGTTCCATGTAGCTTATTAGCTTATTACCTTTATAATAGCTTAATCCTCTCTTATTCCTTAGCTCATTGCATGTTCCCATAGTTAAAAGCTGTTACTTTAAGGTTTCAAGTAGATGCTTTTAGCTAGAATTAAGTTTAGTAATATTTAGCTTATTTAAAAGTGCTTATTTGCTTCAAGTTTACACCGCTCCTATTTCTCACACATAATCATCATATTTCTTATTTTTCATAGATTTAGATTATCATTTTAGAATTTTCCTAAATTTTTCATTAATTTTGGTCACTGTTTAGTATTTTTCTTGTTTAAAAATAGTTTTTAATCACTTTTAATTAGCTTTAATTGCAATTAATTAAGAAAAAGTTCAAAAAAATAATTTTTCAATTTTCTCAGTTTAAGAAAAATATAAAAAGCATAAAGAAGATTTTTCCTTATTTTTCCCCTTTTATTTGGTATTTTTCACAATTTAAATTAGATTAAAATAGTTTTAAATTAGTAGAAAATAGAAAATTAATCTGAAAAATACAAAAATAGTTTTGAAAAGTCTTTTATGATATTTTAGATTTTATAAAAATAGTTTCACATTTTTCCCTTTGATTTTTATAATTTTTAGTATTTTAATTTAGTTTAAAAGGTTAAAAATTAGTTTTTAATTTAAATAAAATCCAGAAAAATCCAAAAAAATGTTTTAATTCTAAATTAGTTTTTACATTACATTTCTAGATTAAAAGTCATTTTAGGCATTTTTAGGATATAATTTAGACGTAGTTGCATTTTAATTACGTTTTATTATCTACGTTTTAGTAATTTGCACTTAGGATTTCCCGTAAAATAGATTCCTTTAATTACTTTCCCCATTCCCGTAGTTTAATAAACAAAACCAAACAAATCAAAACATCTAGCATTAAATTCCAAACCAAAAACGACGTTGGCAATTCACGTTGGGAAACGATTCGGGTTGTCTAATCCGTATACACAATCACACACGGGATTTGATTTATTATTCTTTTTTCCTAAAGGAATTTGAATCTATCTTCGTGACTATTTTTGATATCGATATTGAGGTTTTATCCATACACATAACCCTTAAGCCTTCATTATCAAAGACCTGTCCAGCCGTTTTAAGTTTCTTACGGTTAGTCATTCACAAGTGGCTAGCTTGTGTGAGTAAACTTGACGTGTTTTGGCTCTGTGAGAATCAGCCTCTTATCATTTAGTTATTCCTAACTACACAAGTGTAGTCTTACTAGCGATCTCGGAATGCATCACAAAACAAGTTCTAGAATCTAATATACTACCGGTTCACACAATAAGCATTGAAGATGAATGTTTTTAATTCCTACTAATCTATGGGCGATCCTCACATTTTGGGTGGAATTTAGGTGGTAAAGGGTTTTTGTGCTAGTCATGCAACTTCCTATCCGTGAGACGCTTTTGTTAAGACAAATGGCCCACTCCTATATGTCATGAAAAATTTTAAATTTGGTGCCAAAATTACCCTAACCGACATTTTCTCATGGTTTATTACACAAATACAATTGGACAAAGCAAATAATCAAGGATAAGCATAGTTTCAAAGTTCCCGTTTTATTTTCCCTCCCTACACTTAAACTGAACATTGTCCCCAATGTTCCCCGAAAGTATCAAAGTTATGATAATAGAAGGTAATGAAAAACGAAGGAAACTAATACTCCCCTGATTAGCTCGGTAGGATCCGTGTGTGCAAGAGTGGTTAAATCCTTTCCAAGAAGAATGTATGCGTGAAAAGCTCCTTCCAATCTTTTGTTTCTTCTTCTTGATAAATAAAACCTGCACATTTGAAGAAAACAAACGAAACCTTTCGTGTAAAATCGGCGGTAATAATATATATAAGACTCTACTAAACTAATATATAATGCTTGTGGAATGGATGTTACTGAATTTCGAAAATTAAGACTGGAAAATTCCAAAATTTATAAGTAGCTGGAAAATGAGAAAAGTAACTGTTGTTTTACTCCTTCCCGGCCGTCAGGTTGCAATCTGACTGCCGTTATCTTTGACAAAATCGGTCTGCGATTTTTCTCGAAAAAATTGAAAATTTATATCTTTAGAATCTAGAAAAATTTCTCAAAACATCCATTATGACTCGATACAAGCATTTGACTCTAACAAACACACATATATATCTTTTAATGAATTGCTATTCTCATGTTTACGTTTCTTTGAAAACGCGGTGTAATCCTCCCTACACTTATCCTTTATGTAAAATACCTTTATATGCAATTAAGACGAGGTTAAAAACAAAATAAAGCATTTTACAAATTTAAACATGAGAATAAACAATTAATAAAAGATATACGACACTAACAAGCAAACAATTAAACATGGGTTGCCTCCCCACGGCCTTTTCTTTATTTAAGAGTCTTGTAGCTAGACTCGAGGTCGTGCCCTCACGTAACTTCATTACCACAACCTCCTTCTAAAACAATATCTTCATCGTTCACCATGTCATTATTGTCCAACTGATAATGTTTTACACGTTGTCCATTTACGGTAAATTCCCTCCCATCATGGTCTAGTAGCACCACTGCTCCATTGCTCATCTGCTTACCTAAAAAGGTCCATACCATCTCGATTTGAGTTTTCACGGAAATAACCTCGTCTTGAATTATACAAGAGCACCTTATCTCCTTCCAAAAACTCTTTAGGATTCTTTTTATTCTGATCATGCCATTTTCTTTGCCCTTTCTTTGTATGTGATCGGACGATTCATATGCTTCCAAACCTTAGTTCATCCAATTCTTTGAAGCTGTAAGAACCTATTTGACCCAAATGAATAATCCATATTACAAGCCTTAAGTGCCCAATATGCTTTTTGCTCAAGTTCAATAGGGAGGTGGCACGCCTTCTCGTATACTAAGCGAAATAGTTGTTCGATAGGTGTTTTGTAAGCATTTCTAAATGCCCAGAGTGCCTCATCCAGTTTGAATGCCCAATCTTTTCTATTCTGGTGGACCGTTTTTTCAAGTATCCGTTTTAATGCCCTATTTGTGTTTTCTACTTGTCCATTCGTTTGAGGATGATATGCGGTAGAAAATCTATGTGGAACACCATACTTCTTCATTACCTTCTGGTATGTGCTAAAACACATACCTTTTCATTATCAAAACTGACCCAAAACAACCAAGAAAGAGCCGTTTATTGTTTATATTTGTGGTTTTCTTTTGAGTTTGTGCTGTGTATCGGATATGTAAAACACACAAAAGGAACCAAATCGATATAAACCGAAGCACGAGATCAAGAGAGTTTGAGCTGAGCCGAAGGTCGGATTGCATTTTGGAAGATTTTATTCTCTGAAGATGATTTTTAGAAGTTACAATCAAGTTTGAAGAAATGTCAAGATTAGTCCCTGAACTTTGAGCTTTTGGCAGAAGTGACCCTTCAAGTTTCAAAAGTTGCAAATTGGCCCTTGGATTATTTTAGAATGACAAGAATGGTCCTTGATGAATATTTTCAGATTTACACCTTTGGTCCCTTAGAATTCAGAATATTCAAGTTTGGTCCCTTATGAGCATTTTGGGTTCATTGCTAATCCTTAGTCCAAATTCAAGTCTCACGGCCCAAAACACATAAGTCTAAGCCCAATATCAAACCAAATACCCGGTTCAGCCAACCCAAGTATCCAACCCGTTTACCCATTGGTCCCTAGTCAAAACGCCCAACCCCGGTCAAACTTAAACTTGAAATATATTAAATAAACCAATAAACCAACGCGCCAAAATTTCCCCCAAATAAACCCAGGTTAAGAACCCTAATATACCCTTTGCTTCAATTCACAAAAATAAACCAATTAAGGGTATAATTGTCCTTTCCTCTGACACCTACTGACACACGGGTGCCATGTCAGCAATCTGTGTGTCACATACACCAATCCCTGGCCTCTGATTGGTCCAAGAGACGTGTATACATTGATCCAAAGGTGCAAAACGAATGGATGATGTGTGGGATTGATCCAAGGGTAGAGAAACAAAGAGAGAAAGCACAAGCTCAGCCTTCCAGACTCTTCTCTAGCTCAAGCAGTTGCTATATAAACCCTTGCATTTCTTCATTGTAATCATGTAGTGTAGAGAGAGAAAGTAGTTTAGTAGAGTAGGAGTAGTATATAATTAGTTTTCTCAAGTATTTTTCTATTATTTTCGGCAAAATAGTTTAAAATCCAGTCTTTGTAATCTTCTTTGTACTAAGATTTTGTTAATGTAAGTTTTTAATTTTCATCAAAATTTACTGTTTCATTGTTTAATCTCATATTATTAATGTTTAAATTGGTTGTTTGAATCTTTATTAAATCTGTTTTAGTTTGTTTACTCAAAATTTAATATCATTTACACTTGGTTTAAGAAAGTCAGATGCAGAATCATTGTGATCAAATGTTGCTGTCCTGCTGATTTGGTAATAGATTTGGGTTGATTCTCAGTTGGAATTGGGTTGATCTTAGTGTTAGGATAGTGGTATTTCATTTCAAGTGCATGTTATTGTGACAGAACCAATGTAAGTCCAAATCTGTCTCAACAATTGTCAGTAGTGTATTGTGATTTAGTATTGCTTCTTATTGCTTAATTTTGTTTAAATTGTGTAGTTAGGAATTATGTTGCTTAGTTAGTCATTGTAAGAATTTGTTTAATGATTCTGTCATGTACCAGCATTACTAATATAGAATTGCATTAGTTTAACTATGATTGAATCTGAGGTCATAGATGAGTTAGAGCTTTGCATTTAGGTGTAATTAAGCATATTAGGTTTAGGAAAAGTGAAAGGGTTTATTAGTTGAATAGATTGCTGTTTAAATTTGCTTATCAGAAGAGTAACATAGTGTTTGGTATAAGTTAGCATTTAAAGTTCTGGTGCTTATTTGTGGGTGGACTCAGCTGCCTTAGTCTCCATAGGTCTTAACTCAATCAATGTAGTCACTCATTTGCAAAATAAAACAGTTAAAGTCAAATTAGATTAGATCTGTCCTTGTGATCTTCTTTGTTGGAATCAAAGAGCTCAAATCCTAAAATTAGGTGCTAATATAGATAATTCAGTTTGCATTAGGTTTATTATAGCATTAAGTATCATTGTTAATCCATTTCAGTAGATCAAAAGTTCAAATTAGTCGAAATCACAAATCTGTTTTTTAAAAGTCAAAACAGCAAATGTGGTTTTACATGAGCTATTCAGATTTTTAACTCAGTCATTTTTAGTCCAAATCATCTGAAAACTTTGGGTTTTAAAACTGTTGTTGGTTGTGTTTTCAAAGATATTTTCAGTATATTTTTGTAAATGTTCTAAATGGGTCAAATCAGTTCTTCTTTTGGGCCTTATTTCCCTCTTTCACACACTCATTACTTGTGTGTACAGATTCTTTGCAGTACCATAAAATATTCATTAAAGTCTGTCTTTGGCTGAAATTTGGTTTATACACTCTCTGGTTGGTAGACTACAGACTTCCATTTTTGGTTTTCAGTTGGGCTTATTGGATAAGCAGTTGTTTTAGCTTAAACTTTCCCCTTAGGCTGAGTTTTTTTAGTATAATCTCATAAGCTAATTTCTTGATTAGAGGATCATTAGAGGTTAGGAGTAGTGATAATCAGTTAGAATTAGCCTATTTTAGCATAATATAGCTTCAGTTACTGTTTGGTAGTTTATTTCATTGTTTAGCTTATTTTCAATAGCTTATTAATAAGTTGTTTACACTACAGCTCTTATTTCTCACTCATAAGCCCATGTTTTTATATTTTTCATAGCTTTAGATTAATATTTTAGAATTTTTCTGAATTTTTCATAATTTTTGGTAACTGTTTGCTATTTTTCTTAATTAAAAACAGTTTTTAATCCTTTTTAAATAGTTTTTATTGCAATTAATTCAGAAAAAGTTCCAAAAAATAATTTTTCAATTTTCTCAGTTTAAGAAAAATATAAAAATCATAAAAAATATTTTTCCCTATTTTTCCCCTTTTATTTGGTATTTTTCACAATTTAAATTAGATTTAAATAGTTTTAAATTTGTAGAAAATAGGAAATTAATAAGAAAAATATAAAAATAGTTTTGAAAAGTCTTTGGTGTTATTTTAGATTTTTGAAAAGTAATTCCATAATTTTCCCTCTCTTTTTCATAATTTTTAGATAATTAGTTTTATTTTTAAAGTTAAAAATTAGTTTTTAATTAGAAAAAAAAATCAAGAAAAATTCTAAAAAATTAGTTTTAATTCATAAATAGTTTTCTAATATCATTTTTAGAGTAAAAGTAATTTTAGGTATTTTTAGGAGTTAGAATAGACGTACTTGCATTTTATTCGCATTTTGTTTTACTCCCGTATTTGCGTTTTAATATAGAATTGCGTAGTTTGCCTTAATTCTTATGTTTTCCCCATAGATTTTAGTTCCATTTATGCTTTCCTTATCCCGTAGTTTAGAAAATATCATTTTATCCCCTCCTCTTATTCAAATCCCGATAATCGTGACGTGAGTTGGAAATTCCATTCAACCCTCGTTCGGAACGATCTCGGTGCTCAAACCTAACACGTTTGAGTTACCCAACATACTACACACACTTCTCTCTTATTATTGGTTTCCCGAGCAAATCACCTTCTCCATTTGAGCATTGCAAAAGTGGGTTCCTCTATCACTGATGAATGCCTTGGGGATCCCGAATCATGCGAAGAGTTTTTTAAGAAAATGAATAACTACCCTCGCATCATTAGTTCTAAGAGCGTGAGCCTCCACCCATTTGGATACATAATCAATAGCTACGAGAATGTATTCATTTCCTCCGGATGATGGAAAAGGTCCCATGAAGTCTATACCCCAAACATCGAATATTTCGCAGACTTAGATATAGTTCGAGGGTGATTCATCCCTTCAGGAGATGCTTCCGCATCGTTGGCATGCATCACACTTTTGAACTAATCTCTTAACGTCTCAAAAATAGTAGGCCAAGAGAACCCGCATCGAAAACCTTCGTGCCGTGACATTTACACCGATGTCCTCGGATGGTCCCCGCATGGCATTCCTTTAGAACCTCGATCAATCCTCCGCCAATGCAACGCCGAATGATTTGATCGGGGCATATGCGAATAGGAAGGGCTCATCCGTAATGTTTTAGCGTAGTGAAGAATTTCCTTTTATCTTGCTTGGACATGTAATTTGGCAAAACCCTATGGACGAGATAGTTAGCATAATCGCATACCATGGCTCAATCTCCAATGGCCATTATCCGTTCCTCGGAAAAGAGTCGCGAATCTCGGGTGATCGAGTTTCTCAAGATCGGGGTTTTCCAAAGCGTGACGTGATGGTCGGGAGCAAGATTTTCACCTTCCCTTTATCTCGAATCTCAATGTCAAATTCTTGAAGTAATAAAATCCATCTAATTAGTCGGGGTTTTGCATCTTGCTTGGAAAACAAGTAGCGCAAGGTGGAGTGATCAGGAAGACGCATCTTAGAAAGAACGAGATATTTCATGAACTTGTCGAAGGCAAAACCATGACTAAAAAGCACTTTCTAGTAGTTGTGTAATTTTCTTGCGCTAGATTCATGGTTTTGCTAGCATAGTAGATTGGTTGAAAATGCTTCTCTTTCCTTTGGCCTAGCACGGCGCCTACATCATAGTCACTAGCATCACACATGATCTCGAATGGCTGAGACCAATCAGGGGTGACCATTATAGGCGCCCGAGTAAGATCCTTCTTTATTCAGTTTAATGCTTCTTTACATTCTTTAGAAAAATCAAAAGGGGCATCGTTAACAAGAAGCTGGGCCATTGGCCGGGCAATTTTCGAGAAGTCTTTAATAAACCTTCGATAAAAACCCGCATGACCTAGAAAGCTGCGAATGGCTTTGACGGTGGTAGGATATGGGATTTTGGATATCGCTTCGATTTTTGCTCTATCGACCTCAATTCCGTTTCCAGAGACTTTATGTCCTAGGACAATTCCTTCTTTCACCATGAAATGACATTTTTCCCAATTTAGAACCAAATTAGTTTCTTGCACCAAGTTTCAACATCTTCCTAAGGTTGGAAAGACAAAGGTCAAAGGAATTTCCAAAATGAGAAATCATCCATGAAAACTTCCATGCTGTCCTTAATTAATTCATGGAATATGGCCATCATACATCATTTGAAAGGTGGCGGTGCGTTACATAACCGAAGGGCATTAAGCTGTAGGCAAACGCGTCTCGTATGGGCATGTAAATGTAGTCTTTTCGATCTTCGGGGCAACGGAAATTTGAAAATATCCTGAAAAGCCATCAAGGAAACAGTAGTACTCATGGCCGGCTAACCTTTCGAGCATTTGGTCAATGAATGGCAGAGGAAAATGATCTTTCCAGGTGGCATCATTTAACTTTTCGTAGTCGATACAAACACGCCAACCCGTAACCATTCTTTGTGGCACTAAATCACCCTTTTCATTCTTTACAACTCATCATTCCTCCCTTTTGGAACTACACGGATCAATGACCCATGGGCTATCCGAAATGGGGTAGATAAGGTCGGCATCGAGGAGCTTGATGACTTCCTTCTTTACTACCTCATTGATGTTAGGGTTGACCCTCCTCTGCGGTTGAACAGTTGGTTGTAATCTTCTTCCATGAGGATTTTATGAGTACAAAATGTAGAATCAATACCCTTAATGTCACCTACACTCCACGCGATTACTCCCTAGTATTCCTTTAAAATTTCCAAGAGCTTCTCTTTTTGTCCAGTGGTCAGTGACGAGGTTATGATGACAGGGAGTTAGTCCTTTCCTTGAAGGAAGGCGTATTCTAAATGGCTTGGGAGATCTTTTAGTTCTAAAGTAGGTGGTTCCTTGATTGATGGTTTTAACTTGTTTTCTGGTTTTTGCAGCTCTCAGGTTCAATTTCTTCCTCACGCGGGTAAAAGGAAACAGCTCCAACCATCTCAATTTCCTCGTTGTCGCCTATTGGGTTGTTGTCATCATTTCTGAATTCGTTTAATAGATACTCATCAATGCAGCCATCTATATCATCAAATTCCTCAACAAAATAAATAGGGTGATCGTAGGAGGAGGGGTGACTCATAGAATCCTTGATGTCGAAGGTTAAGCTCTCGGACCCCACTCGTAAAGTGAGTTTACCATCATGAACATCAATAATGGCACGAGCTGTAGTTAAGAAAGGTCTCCTAAGGATTATCGGGACTGAGTTATCTTCCTCCATTTCTAAAATCACGAAATCAACTAGAAACTTGAATTCTCCTACCCTTACAAGGACATTTTCACAAACCCCAATGGGATATTTGATTGATCAATCAGCTAATTGAATACTCATCCTGGTTGGTTTCAGTCCTGAATATCCGAGTTTGAGGAATAGGGAATGAGGCATCAGGTTAATACTAGCCCTAAGATCTGCCAAGGCATTTTTCATAAAGAGTGACCCTATTGAACAAGGGATGGTGAAACTGCCTGGATCTTCTTTCTTCTTGGGCAGGCTTTTCTAGATGATAGCCGAGCATTCTTCTCCTAATGAAATCAACCCTTCAAGTTTCTTCCGATTAGATATTAACCTCTTGAAGTATTTGCTATGTTTAGGGATGTGATAGAATACGTCAAGAAGTGGTATGTTGACGGAAGTTCGCTTTAAATAAGACAATACTCTCTCATTGTCTTCTTCAACCTTTTGATTCTTCAGACGAGAGGGATAATGAATCGTGCGCGAGGGTTGGTCATTTGGGTAGGAGCCTGGTGTTTGTGGAGGGATCGTGAGAGTTGAAGGAGGTTCAGAATTGCTTCATTTCCTAACACAGCTCCCGGTGGTGGGATTCCGGTCAAAGGCGGGGGATCCTGGTAGTAATTCTCTGACGGTAGTGATGGCTAAGTTGGATCATGATGGGCGGGTCCGATTCGTATTCTTTTGCGGAGGTTGGCGAATTGACTCTAATTCAACTCTGTCGCTCTTGAATAAACCCTCAAGACCTTTTAAGAGTGTGGACCCTTCTATGGTAAAGCGCGAAGTTCTTCTTCTTCAAAGGCATCACGGATGGTGTATTCAGACCTCCTTTCCTTCGCCCATTTTAGATTGCCCCAAGGGTTGCATTCATCGTTTTGATAGAATGTGAGGAGTAAAGGGTCATCATAAATATCGACTGAAAGGAAGACGCCTCATGGCGTGTGTCATCACATTCATCACTCTCGTGTGGCCCTCCACAAATGTCGCATATAAGGTAAGGGTTAAATAACTTTTTTGGTTCTGGCGATTTTGTGAGGTATGCAAGCTTCTCTTGTGCTTTCTTAATCCGATCATCGAAAGATGACGACTTTTCATTCAAGAAAGTAGAGATACTTATAGCGTTTACTGGCTCATGCCAATGGTTGTCTTGGTATTGAATGTACTCCTCAATGCGGTTCCACCCTTCTTCGGCAGTGAGATTAGAAATTCTCCGGCCAGTTGAGAAGTCAATGCCTTATTGATCCCACGGGAGATATTGTCGTGTAAAGATTTGAACAAGCAACCAAAGGTCGATACCATGGTGCGGGGCTTGTTGAATAAGATCTTTGTAACGATTCCGTGAGTTAATGATAGATTCTCCGTCTGTTTGATGGAAGTGAAGAATTTTGCTCCTAATCAATGCAGTTTCCGTGGGGAAAGAACTTGGTGAACTTGGTTGTGAGTTGTTCCCATGTGAAAATAGACTTTGGAGGAAGCTTATCGAGCCACTCCTTAGCCTGTCCTTGAAGAGAGAAAAATGAAAACCGAGTCTAGATGTCTCCTTGGATGTCCGTTGGCATAGATAGCATCAACAATTTTTAAAAATTGTTTGATGATGAATTGGGTTTTCACTGGGATCCATTGAATTGACATAATGTTTTTGATAAGCCAAATGTCGAGGCAAGCAATACCTCATTGACTTGTTCTCAAGGGTAGACAATGGCACTAGTAACTAGGATACGAGGGGAAGAGTATTCCCCGGTGGATTTTGCTTTAGGAGGATTGATGGGCCCATTGGACCGAAGGGAGGGAATTTCACCATGTTGGCTCCGTATCGGCCAATGATGATGGTTTCAGGGGAGGTGTGGGAAATGAGCGGACTCTCAAGGTCAGTGTGACTTCATCAAAGTTGGATGGAAGTG
>OU343218.1:21533904-21810696 GCA_910596185.1 Chrysanthemum makinoi | reverse complement strand
AACTTTGCTCTTAGAATAAACCCACCAAGACCTTTTAGAGTGTGGACCCATCATGGTAAGCTTGCAGAGTTCTTCTTGAGCACATCGGATGAATTGTATTGAATCCCTCCTTTCCTTCAATTTTCCATTTTAGATTGCCCCAAGGGTTGCATTCATCGTTTTGATAGAATGTGAGGAATGAAGGGTCATCATAAATATCATATTTGGAAAGGAAGACGCTCTCATGGCGTGTGTCATCACATTCATCACTCTTGTGTGGCCCTCCACAAATGTAAGCATATAAGGTAAGGGTTAATAGTTTTTGGTTGGCGATTTGCAAAACTGCCCAGAGCTTTCTTAGCATCACGATCATCGAAAGATGATGACTTTTCATTCAAGTAGAGATACTTACCGCATTTCTTGTAGCCGTGCCAATGGTTTGTCTTGGTATTGAATGTACTCCTCAATGCGGTTCCACCCTTCTTCGGCAGTGAGATTAGAAATTCTCCGGCCAGTTGAGAAGTCAATGCCTTTTTATCCTTACGAGAATCCAATGCGTAAAAGATTTGAACAAAGCGACCAAAGTTCGATACCATAGTGCGGGGCTTGGTGATAAGATCTATCATAAATGATTCGGGGAGTTAATGATAGATTCTCCATCTGTTTGATGGAAGTGAAGAATTTTGCTCCTAATCAATCAGATTCTTCGGGGAAAAAGAACTTCTTGGTGAACTTGGTTGTGAGTTGTTCCCATGTGAAAATAGACTTTGGAGTGAGCTTATCGAGCCACTCCTTAGCCTGTCCTTGAAGAAAATGAAAAAACAGTCTAGATGTCTCCTTGGATGCTCCGTTCGCATAGATAGCATCAACAATTTTTTAAAATTGTTTGATGTGATGAATTGGGTTTTCGTTGTGGGATCCATTGAATTGACATACGTTTTGGATAAGCCAAATGTCAGAGGCATGCAATACCTCATTGACTTGTTCGAAGGTAGACAATGGCACTAGTAAATCGGTCTGAGAGGGAAAGAGTATTCCCAGGGATTTTGCTTTAGGAGGATTGATGGGCCCATTGACCAGGAGTGAAATTTCTTCACCATGTTGGCTCAGATCGTCAATGATGATGGTTTTAGGGAGTGTGGTGGGCGGACTCCTCGTCAGTTGTGACTTCATCAAGTTGATGGAAGTGCCTTGAGTTAGAATCATGGAGAGCTTTTCTTCGACAATTGAGCTCTCTTTCGGGTTCTACAAATGGTTCAAGAAGGGTTTTGGTGGAACTGCGGGTTCTAAGTTGTTTAAGGGGGTTGGTAGGGGGAAATGGTGGTTGGTTATCACCTTACATGATGAAAAGTGATGGGGTTACGAACAAAGGTCAAGAAGAAGGGGGATAGACTACGAGAAAGCTAAGAATGAGAAAAATTTACTTGATAGGAATCAAGCAAAGAAACCTAAACGAGGTGGACTACTAACTAGCTATTCTATTCCCCGGCGCCAAAAACTTTATAACGCTACACGCGTCGTTCGGGGTCAAAGGAACTTCCTTTTCTTCGAGCAAGTTTTATAACACCCTAGGCAGTTGTGACACACGGTAAATTTTCACTAAAATTTAACTAATAATTAGTAATTTATTATTACTAAGCATAAGTCATTAAGCATGCATAAGCTTTTCCTGATCGTTTGAGTAGTTAACTCGCATACATTAAACAACTGCATCACTTTTGCATTCATATCATTTTAACATGAGCAGAGGTAAACATAGCCAAAACTTTGTTCCTACTTAAAACCATTTTCTAAACGTTAGTCCACTTGGTGAGTCGTTAGATTGTTGACGGAAAAACTTTATTTTAGTAATCCCCCTTAGTCGACATCCGTGTCATTCAAAGGGTGTCGAAACCATGTATTAAACTTAGTTTTAACTTGAGAAAAATTTAATTTTTGTTATGTCAACATGTGACGTCTTGATATGGTTTCCATATGATCATGATGTACTTGTTGTGTTCGTCTAAGTTAAGAGCCGAGTCGAGAGTACTCATTTCCAAATAAATAAGACTAACCCATGGCATGTCATGATTTGTAGTGGTATGTTAGGATGTCGGATGACCCGGGTTGGGTAGTACTCAACTAGCACATGGTTCGCCACATCCTCGGCTTGAGTCTAACTTCGAAATAATAACATCTTGCTTGGAACCTCACGACACCTTGAATGCATCCTTGGCTATATCTTCTTGTATCCTGCATTTGGTCTTCGCCCCACAATTTCCTTTTTAGCAAACGTCTGTTTTCGAAATGGTTAACAACCATGTTCCCAAAATGTTTTGGGCCACAGCCCAACTATAACCATGTTTTACTAATAGAAGTTTTGGTTGGACTTGGGGCTCAAGCCCAAACCATGTATCCCAACGCTGGGCCACAGCCGCTGTGGTCTTGGGGTGTTCGAATTTGGTGATTCAAGCTAATCAGCAAAATAAAAACCGAGACGTTTGATTTATTGTTAACTATAAAACTAAACATATTTACCACGTATCCGAAATCTCCTACCTAAAAATATACATATGAGTTAACAGGTAAACACGTGCAAAGTATATTTTTTTAGACAACGAGTGCTTAAAAACATGATTCACATAATGAGGTCCACGTCAAAGCTTAACGTCAATTTGTAGACACATATATATATATATGTCAAGTAAAAATCTCTAGTCGAAATTATAAATATTAAGAACCCGATTTTGATAAGTAAAGAAAGACCACTATATCATTTTATCGTTTAATAAATTTGATAGACTTCAAATTTAATTTACATATTTTCTAAATACCATTAGAAAATAAATAAACTAATATTACTTTTGACATTACTATTAAGTGTCAACTTAAATAAGTATATGTACATTTATATACTTACTAGTGGAACCTTGTAATTATTTTTCAAATCAAACCTTGGATTTTAAAGCCATATTAATGTCAACATGAAAAGTATATATACTTCGTATACTTACTAGTAAAACCATTTAATTAATTTTACAAACTTAAGTTTAGTTTTATTTCAATTATAGAAAACAATTGAATTAATTTAAGTGAGTAATACTTAAAACAATGTACTAAAACATTGCCTCCTATCTAGGTCAAGTGTGCGATGCCGCTTCACAACGATCACTAAATCCCACATTTGGATTGCACATTTGCTAAGGTGAGTTTTCATAGCCCCTCTTTTACTTGATAAACTGTTTTATACATTTTGGGGTGAGAAATATGCAAAACCTTTTTATGGACCTAAGTGTCCCTAGAGAATGCCCTTTTTCATGAACCGTCAATTCCCCATTGGGAAACGCGAATGTTATAAATAGATCTATTGAGGGTGACTCTTCCGTTCGGTTGGCCATGCTTAGGCAAAGCGAAACCTATACCATGTTAGAATCGAGTGTTGAGGGACATAACACTCGCTATGGGCCCCTATATTGTATGATATCTTGCATACAAAAACGTAGTAGTATCGGTTGCATGAACTTAGAGCTAACGTAATAGACATTCATCCATATATCATTATATTAGTTGTAATGATTATATGACTTTGCTTATGGTCCAAACTTACTATTTTAACTTAAACCTATGAATTCACCAGCTTTTAGCTGACCTTTTTAGCATAATTTCTCAGGTGCTTAAGTTATGATCATGGAGGCAAGGCAAGAGGCGGTATATGGTCGTAGTAATTTCTAAAGAAGTGTTTTTACACAAAAACGATGTTTTTATATTGGGACCACTGAACTTATGGGATGTGCCCATTTATCTAAAAAATGTTGTAAGATAATGTTTTAAAATATTTTATGAAATTAAGCAGAGTATGTATTCCATTCTTTATTACTTGTGTTGTGATTCACCAATTTAGTAACATTCCCCATATACGTATGCTTTAAACTAAACCAAATTTGGGGTGTGCAGTGAACCTAATTGATGTAGTGTAGTATTAGGGTAAGCCACGGGTATTGATATCGTTCTCTAGGGGAATAGGAATGCTAGTGAGAAGTTACTACGCTAAGGTTGGGGTTGCGGAAGATTATTTTTTTATCTTTTTATGTTATTTTAGGAATTAGAATGGTACGAATCTCGGGGTTTGGATTTGGGGGTTGGTATTGCTACCAATTACTCTACTTATCTAATTATCTAATCTAAGGTGTATGTAGTCTATGTCTAATTATTGTGTGCTCGTATGATAGTTTAAAGATGTGTTTACTTAGGTTTTATTACTCCTTAATTATCTCCTATTGATGGTTGAATTGTCACGTCCTTATTCTTAATCGCGTTGTGTGTCTAAAGTCGTAGGGTATGCGTTTATTCCTAACTCTTTGAACTTACCAAAGGGTCTCGTCTACAAAACCCACTAGGGATGATAAACTTTAACTCTAAGGCCTCTTTGGATGGTTTAGCTTACAACCACTCTAAGTGCTATAACCTAAGGTTCACAAAGATTAATCAAGCATTAAGTACACAACGAATGACCTATCGCATTACTAGATCATTAACAATTAAGATAAGAGACAACCAATCAATATTCAATAATTAAGTTTTATATTCCCTAAGCAAACACACAAGTAAATTAGTCGGACATGGAGAACATGCAAGCATACACACAAATAATCAAAGACATAATTGAATTAATGAAGTAAAACACTTATCTTGATGTAAGATAGGGTTTGGAACCCTAAAATACTGTACAAGATAGCCTTGGTTCAGTTTAGGTTTTTACTCCAAAAGACTACACACATACTGAAAATTTCGGATTCTATATATAAGATTACATATGGGACGGCGTCCTTATGTTTTGTGGCCGCGTCGGATCGCCGTCATTAGGGTTTCGTCTTGCGGCGTTACTCTTGCGGCGGTGTCACCTGTGCTGTGGCCAGCCTCCTCTTCGACGGCGTGCCGCGGGATCAAATCTAGGCGTCGAGTTGCGACGGCCTACTCTTTTAAAGCACGTCGCGAAAATATGAAATTTGCCTTCTGTGCCGTCACAAAATACTCTGACGGTGTCGTGTATAAGCAGTGACGCCGTCACCTTATCTTTCAGCAGCTTGAGTGTCTCGATTCTTGACTTTGTCCATTTTCTTCGTATATTCGCGCCTTTTCGTCCAAATAAGTGCCATTACGGCAATTTGCCTTCAAGAGACCTAAAAAGTGAAAAGGAACGATATTGAGTAATAACTGATACAAAAGTGATCAAATAAGGGCTTAAACGACCCCTCAAAAAGGTACATTTTAAAACCTTATCAAATATCCCTACACTTGGTATTTGCTTGTCCTCAAGCAAATGTGCTTTTAGCCAATTAATTTATAAGTTAGGGGTCATGAAGCATTGATTTAAAACAATCCACAACACATATAAGCCCCAAAAAGTCATAACAAGCACGGAAATTACATACTAGCACCTACATGGGGTGTTTGGATACTCACATCTCTCGGGTGTATATGAAATATAACAAGTTGGAAATGGAAGATAAAACACTCATCAACCGGTCCTAGTACATAGATTACCATAGGCTTGAGAATAGATCAAACCTCCATCGCTTTGGCGTAAGCACCTAGGAAAGACTATCAAAGAGGTCTTTAAAGGGTTGTAATGTTGGGCTTACGATAGGGAAACAAAGGGTTTGGTGGGATAGGCTATTTAGTGGTGGCAAGTCAAGAATCTCTATGTTGCAAGCATACGAAGAAAGGCGTTGCTAAGCCAAGACTCGACACTCTAGACTCTAGCGAACTGAAACAAACAAACATAAATTTAATGGATAGATGTGGGATGGTAGCCCGTATGTTTTTTTTTTTTTTTTTTTTTTTTTTCATACACTTTTACTCTACCATCCTCTACGGTAACATCAAAATGATAGGGATTTATAGGCACATCCCTACACTTGAATTTTTATTACTCTAACACTAATTTGACCCGAATTGAAAAGATTAAAACACTTGGGGTATGTTATTACGCAAATTAGGGAATTTAACGTTCCATTCCAATCATTTTATAAACTTTAACTTTTTCCCATGAGTCCCAATCATCCCAAAACTGTGTACAAAGGATATGACTCGACTTAGCAACTCATGCAAGCAACTAGATAATTGAACTAAGGGTTTGGGGTGATAACAATAATGCACTAAAAGTGAGTGCATACATGGTAGGCTAAGGCGATTTGGGTGTATATTTGGGGGTGGGGTGTAAACAATGCTCTTCATTGATATTCCGGAAAAACTGAAACATCGAGAACCGAAAAGGATAGGCTCTGAGGGGTTAACTAGGGTATCGTGTACTAAAAATGAGTACAACGCAAAGGGTGTAGGGGAATTACTCAACCGATGTGGAAGAAGTAATTATATTACGGGTATCAAACAAGGGTTATCCTAATGCCTCTTATCATTTAGTTATTCCTAACTACACAAGTGTAGTCTTACTAGCGATCTCGGAATGCATCACAAAACAAGTTCTAGAATCTAATATACTACCGGTTCACACTCTAAGCATTGAAGATGAATGCTTTTAATTCCTACTAATCTAAGGGCGATCCTCACATTTTGGGTGGAATTTAGGTGGTAAAGGGTTTTTGTGCTAGTCATGCAACTTCCTATCCGTGAGACGCTTTTGTTAAGACTAATGGTCCACTCCTATATGTCATGAAAATTTTAAATTTGGTGCCAAAATTACCCTAACCGACATTTTCTCATGGTTTATTACACAAAAACAATTGGACAAAGCAAATAATCAAGGATAAGCATAGTTTCAAAGTTCCCGTTTTATTTTCCCTCCCTACACTTAAACTGAACGTTGTCCCCAATGTTCCCCGAAAGTATCAAAGTTATGATAATAGAAGGTAATGAAAAGCGAAAGAAACTAATACTCCCCTGATTAGCTCGGTAGGATCCGTGTGTGAAGTAGTGGTTAAATCCTTTCCAAGAAGAATGTGTGCGTGAAAAGCTCCTTCCAATCTTTTGTTTCTTCTTCTTGATAAATAAAACCGCACATTTGAAGAAAACAAAACGAAACCGTGTAAAATCGTGGTAATAATATATATATATAAGACTCTACTAAACTAGGATATAATGCTTGTGGAATGGATGTTTACGTAATTTCTGGAAAATTAAGACCGGAAAATTCCAAAATTATAAGTAGCTCGAAAATGATAAAAAGTAATCTGTTGTTTTTACTCCTTCACGGCCAGTGGTTATCTGACAAAAAAGCGTGCTGATTTTCGGAAAAAATTCTAGAAAATTTATATCTTTAGAATCTAGAAAAATTTCTGCAAAACATCCATTATGACTCGATACAAGCATTTGACTCGAACAAACACACATATATATCTTTTAATGAATTGTTATTCTCATGTTTTCGTTTCTTTTGAAAACGTGTGTAATCCTCCTACACTTATCCTTTATGTAAAATACCTTTATATGCAATTAAGACGAGGTTAAAAAACAAAATAAAGCATTTTTACAAATTTAAACATGAGAATAAACAATTAATAAAAGATATACGACACTAAAAAACAATTAAGCATGGGTTGCCTCCCACGGCGCTTTTCTTTATTTAAGAGTCTTGTAGCTAGACTCGTAGTCGGTGCCCTACGTAACTTCATTATCGTCACCTCCTTCTAAAACAATATCTTCATCGTTCACCATGTCATTATTGTCCAACTGATAATGTTTTACACGTTGTCCATTCGGTAAATTCCTCTCCATCATGGTCTAGTAGCACCACCGCTCCATTGCTCATCTGCTTCTTTACTGAAAAAGGTCCATACCATCTCGATTTGAGTTTTCCGGAAATAACCTCAGTCTTGAATTATACAAGAGCACCTTATCTCCTTCCGAAAACTCTTTAGGATTCTTTATTCGTTGATCATGCCATTTCTTTGCCCTTTCTTTGTATGTGATCGACGATTCATATGCTTCCAGCCTTAGTTCATCCAATTCTTGAAGCTGTAAGAACCTATTTGACCCAACTTCAGAATAATCCATATTACAGTCCTTAAGTGCCCAATATGCTTTTTGCTCAAGTTCAATAGGGAGGTGGCATGCCTTCCCGTATACTAAGCGAAATGAGGTTGTTCAGATAGGTGTTTTGTAAGCAGTTCTAAATGCCGTATGCATCCAGTTTGAATGCCCAATCTTTTCTATTCGGTGGACCCGTTTTCAAGTATCCGTTTTAATGCCCTATTTGTGTTTTCTACTTGTCCATTCGTGCGAGGATGATATGCGGTAGAGAATCTATGTGGAACACCGTACTTCTTCATTACCTTCTCCATTTGAGCATTGCAAAAGTGGGTTCCTCTATCACTGATGAATGCCTTGGGGATCCCGAATCATGCGAAGAGCTTTTTAAGAAAATGAATAACTACCCTCGCATCATTAGTTCTAAGAGCGTGAGCCTCCACCCATTTAGATACATAATCAATAGCTACGAGAATGTATTCATTTCCTCTGGATGATGGAAAAGGTCCCATGAAGTCTATACCCCAAACATCGAATATTTCGAAGACTTGGATATAGTTCTGAGGTGATTCATCCCTTCGCGAGATGTTTCCTGATCGTTGGCATGCATCACACGTTTGAACTAATCTCTTAACGTCTCAAAAAATAGTAGGCCAGAGAACCGGCATCGAAAACCTTTCGTGCCGTGACATTACGTGATGTCCTCCAGATGGTCGCATGGCATTCCTTGAACTCGATCAATCTCCCCCCGGCCAGCAACGTCGAATGATTTGATCGGGGCATATGGAATAGGAAGGCTCATCGAAGTAATGTTTTAGCGTAGTGAAGAATTTCCTCTTATCTTGATTGGTCATGTAGTTTGGCAAAACCTACTGGACGAGATAGTTAGCATAATCCATACCATTTCAATCTCCTTAATGGCCATTATCGTTTCCTCGGGAAAAGAGTCGCGAATCTCGGTGTGATCGAGTTTCTCAAGATCAGGGTTTTCCAAGTGTGACAGATGGTCGGCAGCAAGATTTTCAGCCCCCTTTTTATCTCGAATCTCAATGTCGAATTCTTGAAGTAATAAAATCCATCTAATTAGTTGGGGTTTTGCATCTTGCTTGGAAAACAAGTAGCGCAAGGCGGAGTGATCGATGAAGAACGATCTTAGAAAGAACGAGATATTGCCCTGACTTGTCGGGCAAAACCACACTAAAAGCTCTTTCTCGGTAGTTGTGTAATTTTCTTGCGCTTCATTCATGGTTTTGCTAGCATAGTAGATTGGTTGAAAATGCTTCTCTTTCCTTTGGCCAAGCACGGTGCCTACAGCATAGTCACTAGCATCACACATGATCTCGAATGGCTGAGACCAATCAGGGGTGACCATTATAGGCGCCTGAGTAAGATCCTTCTTTAGTCGATTGAATGCTTCTTTACATTCTTTGGAAAAATCAAAAGGGGCATCCTTAACAAGAAGCTAGGTCATTGGCCGGGCAATTTTCGGGAAGTCTTTAATAAACCTTCGATAAAAACCCGCATAACCTAGAAAGCTGCGAATGACTTTGACGGTGGTAGGATAGGGGAGTTTGGATATCTTTTCGATTTTTGCTCTATCGACCTCAATTTCGTTTCTAGAGACTTTATGTCCTAGGACAATTCCTTCTTTCACCATGAAATGACATTTTTCCCAATTTAGGACCAAATTAGTTTCTTCGCACCGTTTCAACATCTTCCTAAGGTTGGAAAGACAAAGGTCAAAGAAAATTTCCAAATACCGAGAAATCATCCATGAAAACTTCCATGCTGTCTTCAATTAATTCATGGAATATGGCCATCATACATCGCTGAAGGTGGCAGGTCGTTACATAACCCGAAGGGCATTCGCTGTAGGCAAACGTCCCGTATGGGTATGTAAATGTAGTTTTTCGATCTTCAGGGGCAATGGAATTTGAAAATATCGAAAAAGCCATCAAGGAAACAGTAGTACTCATGCCGGCTAACCTTTCGAGCATTTGGTCAATGAATGGCAGAGGAAAATGATCTTTTCGGGTGGCATCATTTAACTTTCAGTAGTCAAACCACGCCAACCCGTAACCATTCTTTGTGGCACTAAATCACCCTTTTCATTCTTTACAACTGTCATTCCTCCCTTTTTTGGAACTACCTGGACTGGTCTGACCCATGGGCTATCCGAAATGGGGTAGATAAGGCCGGCATCGAGGAGCTTGATGACTTCCTTCTTTACTACCTCCTTGATGTTAGGGTTGACCCTCCTTTATGGCTGAGCGGTTGGTTGTAATCTTCTTCCATGAGGATTTTATGAGTACAAAATGTAGAATCAATACCCTTAATGCCAGCCACACTCCACGCGATTACTCCCTTGTATTCCTTTAAAACTTCCAAGAGCTTCTCTTTTTGTCTAGTGGTCAGTGACGAGCTTATAATGACAGGGAGTTGGTCCTTTCCTTGAAGGAAGGCGTATTCTAAATGGCTTGGGAGATCTTTTAGTTCTAAAGTAGGTGGTTCCTTGATTGATGGTTTTAGCTTGTTTTCTGGTTTTTGCAGCTCAAGGGGTTCAATTTCTTCCTCACGCGGGTAAAAGGAAACAGCTCCAACCATCTCAATTTCCTCGTTGTCGTCTATTGGGTTGTTGTCATCATTTCTGAATTCGTTTAATAGATACTCATCAATGCAACCATCTATATCATCAACAAATTCATCAACTTCCTCAACAAAATAAATAGGGTGATCGTAGGAGGAGGAGTGACTCATAGAATCCTTGATGTTGAAGGTTAAGCTCTCGGACCCCACTCGTAAAGTGAGTTTACCATCATGAACATCAATAATGGCACGAGCTGTAGCTAAGAAAGGTCTCCTAAGGATTATCGGGACTGGGTTATCTTCCTCCATTTCTAAAATCACGAAATCAACTGGAAACTTGAATTCTCCTACCCTTACAAGGACATTTTCACAAACCCCAATGGGATATTTGATTGATCGATCAGCTAATTGAATACTCATCCTGGTTGGTTTCAGTCCTGAATATCCGAGTTTGAGGAATAGGGAATGAGGCATCAGGTTAATACTAGCCCTAAGATCTGCCAAGGCATTTTTCATAGAGAGTGACCCTATTGAACAAGGGATGGTGAAACGCCGGATCTTCTTTCTTGGGCAGGCTTTTCTGGATGATAGCCGAGCATTCTTCTCCTAATGAAATCAACCCTTCAAGTTTCTTCCGATTAGATATTAACCTCTTGAAGTATTTGCTATGTTTAGGGATGTGATAGAATACGTCAAGAAGTGGTATGTTGATGGAAGTTCACTTTAAATAAGACAATACTCTCTCATTGTCTTCTTCAACCTTTTGATTCTTCAGACGAGAGGGATAATGAATCCGTGCGAGGGTTGGTCGCTGGGCAGGAGCTGGTGTTTGTGGAGGGGGATCGTGAGGAGTTGAAGGAGGTTCAGGAATTGCTTCATTTCCTAACACAGGCTCCCTGATGGTGGGATTCCGGTCAGGATGCGGGATATCCTTGGTAGTAATTCCTGATCGAGTAGTGATGGCGCAAGTTGGATCATGATGGGCGGGGCCAGATTCGATTATTCTTTTGCGGAGGTTGGCGAATTGACTCTCTAATTTAACTTGCTGCTCTTGAATAAACCCCTCAAGACCTTTTAGGAGTGTGGACCCTTCTATGGTAAAGCTGCCGAGTTCTTCTTCAAAGGCATCACGGATGGTGTATTGAGATCCTCCTTTCCTTCAGTTTTCCATTTTAGATTGCCCCAAGGGTTGCATTCATCGTTTTGATAGAATGTGAGGAGTGAAGGGTCATAATAAATATCATGACTGGAAAGGAAGACGCTCTCATGGCGTGTGTCATCACATTCATCACTCTCGTGTGGCCCTCCACAAATGTCGCATATAAGGTAAGGGTTAAATAACTTTTTTGGTTCTGGCGATTTTGTGAGGTATGCAAGCTTCTCTTGTGCTTTCTTAATCCGATCATCGAAAGATGATGACTTTTAATTCAAGAAAGTAGAGATACTTATAGCGTTCTTGGCTCATGCCAATGGTTGTCTTGGTATTGAATGTACTCCTCAATGCGGCCCCACCCTTCTTCGGCAGTGAGATTAGAAATTCTCTGGCCAGTTGAGAAGTCAATGCCTTTTTGATCCTTACGGGAGATATTGTCGTAAAAGATTTGAACAAGCAACCAAAGGTCGATACCATGGTGCGGGGCTTGTTGAATAAGATCTTTGTAACGATTCCAGGAGTTAATGATAGATCTCCATCTGTTTGATGGAAGTGAAGAATTTTGCTCCTAATCAATGCAGTTCTTCCAGGGGGAAAGAACTTCTTGGTGAACTTGGTTGTGAGTTGTTCCCATGTGAAAATAGACTTTGGAGGGAGCTTATCGAGCCACTCCTTGGCCTGTCCTTGAAGAGAAAATGAAAAAAACCGGAGTCTAGATGTCTCCTTGGATGCTCGGTTGGCATAGATAGCATCAACAATTTTTTAAAACTGTTTGATGTGATGAATTGGGTTTTCGCTGTGGGATCCATTGAATTGACATACGTTTTGGATAAGCCAAATGTCAGAGGCATGCAATACCTCATTGACTTGTTCTGAAGGGTAGACAATGGCACTAGTAAATCCAGATGCAGAGGGGGAAGAGTATTCCCCGAGGGATTTTGCTTTAGGAGGATTGATGGGCCCATTGACCGGAGTGGCGGGAATTTCTTCACCATGTTGGCTCAGATCGTCAATGATGATGGTTTCAGTGGAGTGTGGGGAATGAGCAGACTCCTCGTCAGTTGTGACTTCATCAAAGTTGATGGAAGTGCCTTGAGGTTCCGAATCATGGAGAGCTTTTCTTCGACTATTGAGCTCTCTTTCGGTTCGCAAATGGTTCAAGAAGGGTTTTGGGTGGACTGGGTTCTAAGTTGTTTAATGGGGTTGGTAGGGGGAAATGGTGGTTGGTTATCACCTTCCATGATGAAAAGTGATGGGGTTACGAACAAAGGTCACGAAGAAGGGGATAGACTACGAGAAAGCTAAGAATGAGAAAAATTTACTTGATAGGAATCAAGCAAAGAAACCTAAACGAGGTGGACTACTAGCTATTCTATTCCCCGTGGTAAAAACTTGATAATGCTATACGCGTCGTTCGGGGTCAAAGGAACTTCCTTTTCTTCGAGCAAGTTTTATAACACCCTAGGCAGTTGTGACACACGGTAAATTTTCACTAAAATTTAACTAATAATTAGTAATTTATTATTACTAAGCATAAGTCATTAAGCATGCATAAGCTTTGCCTGATCGTTTGAGTAGTTAACTCGCATACATTAAACAACTGCATCACTTTTGCATTCATATCATTTTATGTATATTTCATTTTTGTCTTATGATTTAAATTGTAAGACGAGAGGTTATCTCGTTTTCCCCAGTGACTGACACTGCACGCGTACCGACACTATGATAAGGGCTTGATAAAACAAATGACAAACTTCCATAATGAAAAATATTACAAAGATAATAATATCTCGGCCAGCGTATAAGATACTACGTTATAAAAGTTATCAAACAATGATACTTCGGTCACAATTTAATATCGCGGGACACAAAGTATTTAACACACTTGCACTTAAATAAAGACTTCTATAAAACTCAAACACAATTAATACATAAGTGTAACACAAGTACATACATGTACACAAATAAACCATAAGTATAATATACATATACACACACACGTTTATTTGTATTACCTTTAAAAGAAAACCTTTTATAAAACTTTGAGATATACACCCTTTGTCTTCTCTTCCCACACACGACAAAACACAAAAGCAGAGAAAGAAGATATCAAATCTTCATCTTCAACCTCTACTCTTGGCTGCCCTTGTAGGTCGAATCTCCCCAAAGAGGAAAACCCAACATGCTTCTTCCATCATCTCCTCTTCTCTCTTACCAAAACCATGTAACTTGTTGTCTCTCAAACCCACACCTTTGAGGCGCCGGCTACCCTTTCGAATGGGTCCAAGAAGAGTCAAGACAAAGCCACCCAAGAGGAACATATCTCCACATCAATCTACCTTGAGCCAAGGTCCAAGATTTTCTAAGGTTTTGGAAGCTAACTAGTTTTGGCTTCAAACCAAGTCACAAGAAGAGAAAGATAGTCAAGCTCTTCCCCAAAATACTCCCTTTATCTCTAGTAGAGATGTGAAATGCCCCAACTCAGTTTCTTCATCAATTGTACCAAAAATTAGGGTTTGTGAAACTTAGGGTTTTCAAAAATTGAATTGGGGGTTTTGCAATTGGGAGTGTATTGGAGCTAATTCAAGTCTTGTTTGGTTCGAAACCCACGAAGCAACTTTCGTCCCTCACCCATCACTTTCGA
Organism: Chrysanthemum makinoi; assembly: GCA_910596185.1. Lineage (NCBI taxonomy): Eukaryota > Viridiplantae > Streptophyta > Magnoliopsida > Asterales > Asteraceae > Chrysanthemum > Chrysanthemum makinoi. The sequence continues at coordinate 21,796,369 of OU343218.1, read as the reverse complement.
ATTGAGGTTAATAATCTTTCTTGTTGTAATGTTTTATGTTGTTATTTTGATGTCAAGTTTGGTACTTATATCAAAGAAGTTGTTATACACTTGTCACGTTAATTATATTTGTTCTTGGTTGCCACGTTGAGTCTTGATTTGGTCATCCATTTGGTTAAGTTGATTTCTGTCGAGGGGCATGAACCAAGAAAAGTAGAGGAGTTAAGTTTTATAAAAAGAATTGCTAATAATAGTTAGTACAAAATCTGGAAATTTATGTTAGCCATGATGTCTTTGAGTAGTACAAAAAAAAAGGTAGTGTATAAATCTTGGTAACTTGTAATCTTTGGTAAATGATTTGGATGTTGAAATTTGATTTGGTCACTTATCCTTGTCGAAGTATAAGCTGTGAAGAGGTAAACATAGCCAAAACTTTGTTCCTACTTAAAACCATTTTCTAAACGTTAGTCCACTTGGTGAGTCGTTAGATTGTTGACGGAAAAACTTTATTTTAGTAATCCCCCTTAGTCGACATCCGTGTCATTCAAAGGGTGTCGGAACCATGTATTAAACTTAGTTTTAACTTGAGAAAAATTTAATTTTTGTTATGTCAACATGTGATGTCTTGATATGGTTTCCATATGATCATGATGTACTTGTTGTGTTCGTCTAAGTTAAGAGCCGAGTCGAGAGTACTCATTTCCAAATAAATAAGACTAACCTATGGCATGTCATGATTTGTAGTGGTATGTTAGGATGTCAGATGAACCCGGGTTGGGTAGTACTCGACTAGCACATGGTTTCGCCACATCCTCGGCTCGAGTCTAACTTCGAAATAATAACATCTTGCTTGGAACCTCTCGACACCTCGAATGCACCCTTGGCTATATCTTCTTGTATCCTGCGTTTGGTCTTCGCCCCACAATTTCCTTTTTAGCAAACGTCTGTTTTCGAAATGGTTAACAACCATGTTCCCAAAAAGTTTTGGGCCACAGCCCAACTATAACCATGTTTTACAAATAGAAGTTTTGGTTGGACTTGGGGCTCAAGCCCAAACCATGTATCCCAACACTGGGCCACAGCCGCTGTGGTCTTGGGGTGTTCGAAATTTGGTGATTCAAGCTAATTAACAAAATAAAACCCGAGGTACTTGATTTATAGTCGACTATAAAACTAAACTCATTTACCACGTATCTGAAATCTCCCACCTAAAAATATACACATACGAGTTAACAGGTAAACACGTGCAAAGTATATTTTTTTAGACAACGAGTGCTTAAAAACATGATTCACATAATGAGGTCCACGTCAAAGCTTAACGTCAATGTGTAGACACATATATATATATATATATATATATATATATATATATATATATATATATATATATATATATATATATATATATATATATCAAGTAAAAATCTCTAGTCGAAATTATAAATATTAAGAACCCGATTTTGATAAATAAATAAAGACCACTATATCATTTTATCGTTTAATAAATTTGATAGACTTCAAATTTAATTTACATATTCTCTAAATACCATTAGAAAATAAATAAACTAATATTACTTTTGACATTACTATTAAGTGTCAACTTAAATAAGTATATGTACAGTTATATACTTACTGGTGGAACCTTGTAATTATTTTTTTTCAAATCAAACCTTGGATTTTAAAGCCATATTAATGACAACATGAAAAGTGTACATACTTCGTATACTTACTAGTAAAACCATTTAATTAATTTTACATACTTAAGTTTAGTTTTATTTCAATTATAGAAAACAATTGAATTAATTTAAGTGAGTAATACTTAAAACAATGAACTAAAACATTGCCCTCCTTATCTAGGTCGCGTGTCGATGCCGCTTCACAACAATCACTAAATCCCACTTTTGGATTGCACATTTGCTAAGGTGAGTTTTCATAGCCCCTCTTTTACTTGATAAACTGTTTTATACATTTTGGGGTGAGAAATATGCAAAACCTTTTTATGGACCTAAACTATTGCATGATTACTATTACGTGGTTTAGCCTAAGCCCTTATGTCCCTAGAGAATGCCCTTTTTCATGAACCGTCAATTCCCCATTGGGAAACGCGAATGTTATAAATAGATCTATTGAGGGTGACTCCTCCGTTTGGTTGGCCATGCTTAGGCCAAGGCGAAACCTATACCATGTCGGAATCGAGTGTTGAGGGACATAACACTCGCTATAGGCCCCTATATTGTATGATATCTTTTAGCATACAGAAACTGTCGTAGTATCGGTTGCATGAACTTAGAGCTAACGTAATAGACATTCATCCATATATCATTATATTCGTTGTAATGATTATATGACTTTACTTATGGTCCAAACTTACTATTTTAACTTAAACCTATGAATTCACCAGCTTTTAGCTGACCTTTTTAGCATAATTTCTCAGGTGCTTAAGTTATGATCATGGAGGCAAGGCAAGAGGCGGTATATGGTCGTAGTAATTTCTAAAGAAGTGTTTTTACACAAAAACGATGTTTTTATATTGGGACCACTGAACTTATGGGATGTGCCCATTTATCTAAAAAATGTTGTAAGATAATGTTTTAAAATATTTTATGAAATTAAGCAGAGTATGTATTCCATTCTTTATTACTTGTGTTGTGATTCACCAATTTCGTAACATTCCCCAATAACACGTATACTTCCGCTAAACCAAATTTGGGGGTGTTACAGCAGTTAACCTAATCGTTGTAGTGTAGTATTAGGGTAAGCCACGGGTATTGATATCATTCTCTAGGGGAATAGGAATGCTAGTGAGAAGTTACTACGCTAAGGTTGGGGTTGCGGAAGATTATTTTTTTATCTTTTTATGTTTTTTTAGGAATTAGAAAGGTACGAATTTCGGGGTTTGGATTTGGGGGTTGGTATTGCTACCAATTACTCTACTTATCTAATTATCTAATCTAAGGTGTATGTAGTCTATGTCTAATTATTGTGTGCTCGTATGATAGTTTAAAGATGTGTTTACTTAGGTTTTATTACTCCTTAATTATCTCCTATTGATGGTTGAATTGTCACGTCCTTATTCTTAATCGTTGTGTGTCTAAAGTCGTAGGGTATCGTTTATCCTAACTCTTTGAACTTACAAAGGGTCTAGTCTACAAAACCCACTAGGGATGATAAACTCTAACTCTAAGGCCTCTTTGGATGGTTTAGCTTACAACCACTCTAAGTGCTATAACCTAAGGTTCACAAAGATTAATCAAGCATTAAGTACACAACGAATGACATATCGCATTACTAGATCATTAACAATTAAGATAAGAGACAACCAATCAATATTCAATAATTAAGTTTCATATTCCCTAAGCAAACACACAAGTAAATTAGCCGGACATGGAGAACATGCAAGCATACACACAATAATCAAAGACATAATTGAATTAATGAAGTAAAACACTTATCTTGATGTAAGATAGGGTTTGGAACCCTAAAATACTGTACAAGACAGCCTTGGTTCGGTTTAGGTTTTTACTCCAAAAGACTACACACATACTGAAAATTTCGGATTCTATATATAAGATTACATATGCGGCGAGTCACCTTATGTTTTGTGCGCCGTCGGATCGCCGTCATTAGGGTTTCGTCTTGGCGTTACTCTTGCGGCAGCGTCACCTTGTGCCTGGCACGCCATCCTCTTCACTTCGGCGCCGTCGGATCAAATCTGGTATGCGGTTGCGATGGCCTACTCTTTTAAAGCGACGTCACATGAAAATATGAAATTTGCCTTACGTGCCGTCACAAAATACTACGGCGGTCGTATAGCGATGATGTTGATGCGCACCTCTTTAGCGGCAGGTGTCTCGATTCTTGAATTTGGCCATTTTCTTCGTATATCCTCGCCTTTTCGTCCAAATAAGTGCCATTACAGCAATTTGCCTTCAAGAGACCTAAAAAGTGAAAAGGAACGATATTAAGTAATAACGGATACAAAAGTGATCAAATAAGGGCTTAAACGACCCCTCAAAAAGGTACATTTTAAAACCTTATCAGTGTCCATGACCCATACCCATAGAGCATGATCCATAACCCATGACCCATTGCATGATATGATGCATGAAGTCATGTTGGGTATTATCCATGGTCCATGATCCATGCCCATGATCCAATGTCTAGATACATTGTATCTATTTGGATACCCATGACCCACGGTCCATGACCCATGATCTATGACCCATAACCCAAATAGGAGGAGCGTCTGGCGGATCCCTAGGAATACACTGGACGGATCCCTCAAGCAAGGGATCTGTGGGATCCGGGAACAATTGTTGATTTTTGTCTATAAATAGTGAGTCATTTCCTCATTGTAACTCACCACTTTTACACATACTTTCTCCTAGTATTGTAAACTCTCTAACCTCAAATCTAAAGGATATTTCTATGTAGTTTTGTGTGTTGTGTGATTCTATAGGTTTCTCTTAAAGGCCAGATCACCACCTCTTGAAGTCAAGCAAGCTCAAGTCCATGGGTTGCCAAACTTCGTCATCATCAGGACTACTGATGTTATCTTGTTGATAGTTCTTTTCTCTCTCATTAGAAGTGTTGTGTTGAAGACATAGGTGAAAGATGTCTAAAGGGTCAAGTAGAAGGCATTAGTGAAAGGTGCCGAAAGTCCGTGTCAAAGGCATTAGTAAAAGGTGCCGAAGGTCCGTGTCGAAGGCATTAGTGAAGAGTGCTGAAGGATCGTGTCAAAGGCATTAGTGAAAGGTGCCAAGGGTGTACATTCGATATGGTGCATCGATGTACAAAATAGATTAGTTTGGGTAAAGGATATTGATATCATTGATGATGTTGTAATAAGGAGTGTATCTCCTTTGGGATAGGTGTTGTGTAGTGTTGGGTAGTAGTTCTTCCTTTGTAATGGAACTCGGTATCTAGCCTTGTACCAGATAAAGTGTAGGCGACGTTGTGATAGGTTTGGTTCTAACTCGTGGAAGAACCCGGTGTCTAGCCTTGTACCAGATAAAGAGTAGGCGACGTTGTGAAGGCTTCTCTGCATAAGGAGTTTGTGTTGTGTAGTGCTTACGAACTTACGAGTAAGTGACTCGGGGAGTAGAGTAGGGCAAGGAAGGTGTCCTTGTAGCCGAACCACTATAAACACTCATGTCGTGGTTTTGTGTTTCTTACTCTTTACCTTTGCATTACATATTTACATACTTATCTATCAACATCCAACATGCACATCTAATAGATTGACATAATTCGATCTACATAGTTTAAAACGAAGTTTTAATCAGTAAAACTATCCAACCCCCCTTCTAGTTTTTCACAATGCTTGTATTTTTTTTAATTTAACATGTTATGTTTATAGTTTCATCTTGGTTTCAGCTTTTAAGTGTTTTCAAATGTTTGATTTCTGATTTTTTAGAGATCTAGATGTCTGATGCAGGTTTTACTGACCAGATCTTAATATTTATAGTGTCTCGCTATACCTATGGTCTACCCTAATGCACTAACGGGCAGTGTACCCGGTCGTGTGTAGTGTAGTAAATGGTAAAGCCGAGGTCGTCCCAAGAGCTACGTGTGTTGGATTATTACTAAGTCTAATTGTCACAGAATTATAATGGTTTCGATAGGTATTTAATTAATTAAACTACTAATGCAGAATATAAAAGCAAATAAATGGTAGAGGGAAATCAATAGAGGAATAGTGGTGCTAACCTAGTTAATGCTCCTAGCTAGTTATGTCTACGTCTACCTACTTCCAATTACTTCAGGTGGGGTCAAATTCGAGAGGACAACATTTGGTCAATTCGCCCTAACCTATCAACAAAGATGCCACCACAGGAGAAATCAGGCGCACCGTCATAAGTCCTGTTGTTCCTGGTCCCCTAAGCCGAGTCATTAAGTACCGCTACATGCTAGATTCTAAATAGTGAGTGCCTTAGGAACTTAGACACTACACCCCGCAATTCTTAAGTTCATCCAAACGATAGGTGATTAGTTGGTCAAATCGCACAAGTAGAAAGGGTCGTCAGTTGGTCATATCTTACCCTTCCCGTCTCAGTCCGCTCACCTAGGGTCAGTTGGTCATATCTCCTAGGCAATTGGCCTCTATCGCCATTCAAAACTACCGAACCAAGGGTGACTACCAAAGAACTATGCATGCATACACTTAGAAATAATTGTACGGAAGTAAAGGAAACGCAAACAAAACAATTAAGGAATCATAACTAGGCTAGCACCAAAGGGTGCTTAGCCGCTCATATTAATCATGCAAATCAATTCAATATTCAAAGGTACGAAATACATGAATTGAAAGTAAAATAAATAATAAACGCTAAAGCTTATCGTAATGGTGTGACTTCTCCCTTGGAAACAGCTCCTATGCTTCCCTAGACCTTCCTTGAGCTTTTTCCCACGTTCTCAGAGTGTTGTGTGTGGAATGGGATGCTTTGAAATGCTGAAATTCGTGGGGTATTTATAGGCCAGTCTGGGTTACGGCTTAACCAATAGAGGAGTACGCGTAACCTTCTATTTCTTCGTAAATGCACTAGATCGCTGAATTACGGGTAACCTTATCGATGGTTACGCCGTAGTCTTTAATAAACTCGGTTCGTCGTAAGTGATGCATTAGTTACGGTGTAAGTATCGCGCATGGAACCTCTTTTGACCTAATGGAGTTCGTCGTAACCTTTGGGAAGAGTTACTGCAGTAACCTCTTGATAAGTTGGACTTCGGGTCACGCGCAATAGTTGCAATGTGAGAGAGGATTACGCCGTAACTTCTTCAAAATAAGCATACTGTGATAAATCATTAGTAATGTTTCCATTTCCGCGTCTCTTTAGCTCCAATGCTCATAATTTACCTGAAAGTGGAAAACAAGCGTAAATCCATATAAATGATATAAATAACGAGCATTATTGGGGGAAATTGGCACTTAATATTCAGGACTATTTGATGTTATCAATGTCCTATCAATGGATGGTTGGATCCACCATTGACAACGAGAGCAAGGGAGGTGATCCTCTACTTGTAGAGGCACATTCACCGAAATGAGGCAGCGTTACAAGAATGCCAGCGCCTCTCCATCGGTGAGAACAATGGAGGTATCGCCAGGCGTCACCGGGCAACGAGCTAGAGGCTAGTCAACAAGATACCCTAGCTGAACTCCTTCTTGAGAAGGAGAAAATATGCCGTTTGAGGAACTTCTGTGTTTTCTCGTGGATACTGATCATTTTTGTTTGTATATGGTTTATTTAGTGGGTTTACAATGTCGGTGGTTTTTTGCCTTTTGAATCGGTGGTAGGGTCTCTGTAATTAGTCTTGTGGTGATGGTTGACTTGTAAAAAGTCATAGGTTGATGTACTTTGGTCCTTGTACAGTACAAGTAGTACTACTTTTATGCTTTAGTCCTTCTAATATTATGCCTTTAATACTTGGTCCTTGCCCCAATAAATGATCAAACCCACATCAGTTGCCACACAAATATTATCCAATTCAAACCACACCCTAGTAAAATGATCAAACTCATAACACAGATATAAGTATCAATGATGGATGAATGATCAGAGATGGATGAACAGACACCAGCTTTGAGTATCAACATAAACTTGATATGGTGTTGTTCATCCATTTTTGATTCTTCATTGTTGTTTGTGATAATAGTTGGGTGAACAGTAATTGACTTTGTCAAAATCAACAGCTAATATGCGTATGCATGTGTGACAATATGTAGAAATGGGTACAGTGGCAAATCAATACAGTTAAAACACAATTTTACCCATAGACTAACATGACATGATTTCATACATAATGCAAATGGATATATTTTCAAATACATAAAATTTTGTAGTCTACAAAGTTCAGAAACAGACATTGTTTAAAGACAACAAACAATGTTTAAGGGAATACATATTCGATGGAAAACATTGGCTTTCATATGCTTAACCAACATTTTTTTGTGGTGAAGAGAACTTTTCTGCTATAATCTTGGTCTTAGCCCAAAATTGTTTTGGAGACCCACGAGAAGCAGCATCAACTTGACTTCCAGATTGAGACTGAACCACACTTGGTTGAAAATCACCTTGAGATTGAGCATCATTTTGACACTGAGGTTTTTCATTTCCTTCAAAGTTGTGACCTGTAACCTTTGCCTTCTTCTTTGTTGTAACTTTTGGTTGGGATGAACCTATTTTTTGAGACTGTTGTGTACTGCCTTAACTTCCTGTTACACCTCCTTGCCCAAAACATGTTTTCTTGTTGTATCCAACATTGCCACATAAACCACAAACCAAACTCTTACTAGACTGTGACAAGTTACTGATTTTGTCACTATTATCATTTTCAGTAAAAGCCCTAGTTCTTTTCTTTCATGGCCTACCTAATGGTTTATGATGTTTAGGTGGAAGAATGGTTGTAGGCACTTGTGACTTATTCCAATGTTGATAACCATTTATTGGTTGGATGTAGTGTTTATAAGTTGCTTCCCAAGTCTTAAGCAAGTAACATGGATGAACCCATGATTCAACAGATCCTACTTGCATTCCATTGAACCTCATATACCGATGCATAGCAACCGCATGTTTACATGGCATACCTGTAAGCTCCCATCTTCTACATGTACAAGCCCTAGCTTCAACATTCACGAAACACTTATCTCCCCATCCACTGGCCTGATACTTATCTCCTTCAACCCCGTAAAACGGTGTACTCATAAGCCTCTTTCTTTATCAAGTCTAACATGAGTGTTGCCGTTGGTGTTAATGGTCTGGCACACTTTTCAATCACATTCACAACATTCACTATTCTTTTCATACAATATTATCTAATGTATTCCAAAGCAGTAATGATAGGTTGGTGCTTACCTCCCAATAGTTTCCCATTGAACACCTCACACATGTTATTAAGTAAGACATCAGAATGAGCCCTCCCTACACATTTATACAACATGTTTGATTCATACAAACAACAGTGTTGAACAATGTCGTAGAATAAAAGATGTACACTTAGACATAGATTTGGTTAGTACTTGAAAAATGAGACCTTGACCAATGGGTTGGTGGTATCTTACTTAACCAAGCATGGGCATGTTCGCTAAACCTCTTGAATGCCAGCATGGCTGCCTCAAATTGTTGGACGGTTGTTGCTGCTGCAAATCTCCACAAATGTTCCTTGTATGCTTTAGCATTCCATTGGAGTTTCATATTATTATGGATATGCATTAAACAATATTTGTGTTCAGCACTAGGGAATACTACTGCTAATCTTTGGAATGATACCCTAAACAAATAAACATCAATTCATTACTAATAAAACTAGCTTTTATCTAAAATACAAGTGAATATAATCAACTAAAATGTAACATCACATTTTTCCTGTCGCTGATAAAAGTGTAGTTTGAGTTTGGTTGCAAGTGAAGATCATCTCTTAGACATTCAAGAAACCAAATCCATGAGTCTTTGCTTTCAGCTTCTGCAACCTCATAGGCTAAAGGGTATATTCCATTGTTGCTGTCTATACCAACTGCTGTAAGAAGCTGGCTAGGAAAAGGACCCCTCATAAAAGCACCATCTAACCCCAACAACTCTCTTTGACAAGCTTTATATCCTTCCTTCAAATCACCTAAGCATACATACATTCTCTTGAAAACTCTGGTTGGATTTGTTGCATATGTTGCAGTTTGTACACTTATCCTAACTGTTGTATTTGGATTTGTTTTCTACAACTCTTCAACATAGTCTCTTAAAAGGGTGTATTGTTGCTTATGATCACCCCTAATCTCATTTTCTGCCTTGTTTTTTTGCCCTTAATGCCTTTTGCATAGACACTTGAACTGCAAACTGTTTAGTGAGCTGATCTTGAACAACTCTGATTGGAGTATCTCGATTGACTTGAACTTGGTCAACTATTTGCTTTGAAAGAAACTTAGTCACAAGCTTTAATCTCTCTTGATTGCAAACATTTGTGTTCATCCCTGAAAGTTCGAACAATCCATACATCTTTAGCTGTATTTTTAGCTACATACAACAACCATGGGCAATCTATTGCTTGCTCCTTGAGTGATTGCAAATATACATCCCTTCCAAGGCCTTTAGTTATCGAACCAATATTCCTCTTTGGGGTTGTTCCAAGCCCAACACCTTCACTTGTAACACAAACAGGTATTTTTCCGACATACCTAACCTTAATTCTATGTTCGTCATTCTTAGTGAGTTGCAATTTCCTCCTAGTCTTTATTGAAAGCAGGTTGATCTTATCTTTCACCTCTTTTGCAGTTACAAAAGTTTGACCACAGAAAAAATATATTTCGTCCTCTACTTGTCTTTGCCTCACTTAACTTTTGTTTCTTGTATGATTTTTTTGTTCCTAATAACATACTCTCCTCATTCTCAGAACTACTTGCAAAATCATTATCATCTAACAAATCCAACTCACTTTTCTTAAAAAAATCATCTGGTAGCTGGCTGGAGCTACCTATATATGGTAACTCTGTAGTCTCAGTCACTTTGAACAGATTAACATCAAAATCAGGCTTCTCAAAAGTATTAGCCTCATCAACAACTGTGTTTCCATCACGATTGTTCTCAATATCATTATCATCACTCACATAACAATCTGTTTCACTCACATTGTCATCACTTAAAGCTTCATCGATTTCACATACCTGTACAGATTTACCTTTTTGGATATTCTCAACAAGATTACATATTTCCTCCTCTTAATGACCTAACTCTTGATCATTTTGACATACCTCTTCAAGACTATCTATTTGGATATGCTCAACATGTTTATCTATATGCTGGTTGACATCACCTACAACATCTCCAGTCTGAAATACCTCTACAGATGAAAACAAGGGTTCTATATACTAGATTGTACCAAAGTATTGACTTTCAAAGGTTGATGTGTAACCTGACATATATCCTCTACCACAAATTTATTAACAATTTTTTCTAAGAACAATTTCTTTTAGCAATATGGAACAATAGCAAGAGCTGCCTTTTTCTTTGTTGCATCCACATCAGCAATAACTGTCATAATTGACTTTGGTGACATTTCATCAACATCCAATGTTGTCTTACCATTTTCAACATAAACTTATATCATCTTATGGTCATCAACAAGATCTTTCAATATTTCTAAATTTGCACTCTCACTTAAGCTATACAAACCATCATCTAAATTACTACCAGGCTTAAAAAGGTAATAGTAATTTTTTGAACCAAGCTCATAACCCAATTCATACATATGAACATCAAACTCTTCGACTGACACACTATCAACATCAACCAAATTAACTAAATTTTCCATACCTCCAATGTAGATTCTACTAGGCCAGTATTTAAATAAACCGTTGTGATGAACCCTCATGCTAAACATATTAGATCTACCACCTGAAAACATGTCAATATATGTTTAGGGCATTCTAAAAAGTTAATTGCCAAAAAATAAATACCCCAATTAGAAATTCCAATGTTTATAATCAAAATAAAAACAATACCGTATTTCTTCTTAGCAGAGTCGTACATGATGGTATCATCAACTGGATAACTTGGATGTCATCTTACTTTCCATAGAGTAAAGTCCATGTTTCGGTTTTTTGATTAATAAACACGGGTTTTGTGACATGCAATTAGGGTTTGTGAATTATGATAATTCTTGTAACGAAAGTTCTGGGACGAAAAACAATACAGTCTATGTGTTTATGGGGCGGGAAGAGGGTTACATTACATGTGGCAATAACATAGAAATTTTTAATTAAAATAAGGAAATTACAATTGTGCCCTTAGACTAAAGACAAAGCAAATGGCAACGGACGTGGTTGACTAACGGAAAAATGGTCAAAGGACTAGTTTAGAATATGAAACTTGGAAAAAGGACTCCCGGCGATGAAAATCCCAACTTTTGGTTCAACGTGATGCGCAGGTACACGATTAGGGACGAACAGTGTATTTTACTCAAATGTTAATTATATATAAAATTTTGTTCTAAATTTTGTTAAGCTTTATTTCAAGTGGTCGAAGAGTGATGAAAAAATCATAAAAATTTTAGCTAGACGGTTAGAATATGGGTATGTTGGGGTAATGGGCTGGAGCTAAGGCTTGGGCTAGGGCTTATATTATAAGTCGAAAACTGTATATTTTTATAAAGCTGTTTGGCGAATTAGTTGGAATTGAAGCTTATTAATATAAAATCATATAAAAAAACATCAAATTTAATTCACATATATTTCCAGTTTTTACGTAATAATCCATTATATTTTGAAAAGTATTTAAGTAATGTAACTAGCTATAAGCCATTTTTTATGGGCTTGAGCTTATGGAGGATTATGACTTATTTTATAAGGCATAAACCTGTGTGACAAACAAGGTTTATTTTATAATTCAGCTTATTTTAAAAGCTCAAACCACTATAAGCCCAAATAAGCTCGTTGTCAAACATAGCCTATATATTTATCGTCATGATTCAAAGAGGCTTGAGTTTTGGTTGGAGATATACATGCTTTATAAAAATTATAGATATAGAAAAGGCCGTGAGGTCAATCACAACCAATGTTTTGAAAATCGGGGTTTTTAATCGATCCGGTTGAATCACCAGGCTATTGGTTCAACCAGTTCAACTGTCAGGTCAACCAAGTTTTTTATTAAAAAAAACTATTTTTTTCAATTGGGTTAACCCGGTTCAACCACCGGATCAACTTGGTTTTCTATAAAAAAAATGGAAAAATCAAACCTGACCATGTTTTGAGAACCGGGTTGACCTGGGTCATTTAAAACCCAACGGGTCTAACCGGTTAACCCGTATTTAAAAACCTTGTTTTTTTTTGCCAGAACCGGTTAATCCAACTGGGTCGACCCGAATTTCAAAACATTGATCACAACTTCTAGCTAGAGATTACTCGAGTAAATGTCCATTAGGGCCAAGTCAATTAGAAAGGTCAGTTGTCACTCAACATGATGCGCGGAGTTGGTTTCCCGTCAATTTAAACCTCCGATGAAAAGAAAGAATAATAAATGCGTAAATAAATTGTTAAGGGAGTGAAATGGGTTGATACAAAGTAGAAGGTCCAAACTCGGTAGCATATACACCTCAAGGATAAATGTGTAAACAAATACACACACAAACACAAAGGCCGTCATTTTGAGTTCAACACTGACTGGTTTGTTGTTGTTAGGGTTTTATTTACAATTGATCAGAAATAATTAAGGGTTTATCAGAAAGATGAAATCAGTGGTGGGGATGGTGGTATCAAACAAAATGCAGAAATCAGTAGTGGTGGCAGTTGACAGGCTCTTCCACAACAAGCTTTACAACCGTTATGTCAAACGCACCTCCAAATTCATGGCTCATGATGAAACTAATCAATGCAATATCGGCGACCGGGTACGCACGCTTCTTTTTATTTTATTTATTTCAACAATTTGCATAAATTTGCTTTATATTTGCATAAAGTTTTGAGGAGCTTCTTGGGGGTGTTTGTTTCGGCTTATATAGCCGGCTTATGGCTTATTTGGTTTTCGGCTTATGTTTCGTAAACTCACTTTTTGTGGCTTATTTTGAAACTTTTCGGCTTTTAGTATATATAAGCTTATTATAACATAAAAAATTGAGCTTATGAAACATAAGCCCAAAACCAAATAAGCCATAAGCCGGCTATATTAGCCGAAAAAAATGACAAAATGTGACCTTTTTCCCAAAAGAGCCAAGAAATAATAGATACCTTTATGTCTGGAAATCGGAAATAGTGCTTAGTTGCTACCATGTGAATAACGTTTTTTGGGGTTTTGTGTTTCTGCATCTCTTATAATATAATGCACATGGAAGTGGGATTAGGATTTAGGAGTAGCCTGACTGACCGAAATGTTCCTATCATGGAAAAAATGAATGAGGCTTGGTCTGTTCATAAAGGAGACCTGGAAGAAAGATCTAGTTTCGGGTTTGATAGAGTATGAAGGAACCCGGTCTTTGTGTATATCTTAGTTCGGATGTCCTGTTTGATGCTAATCTGTAGGGACCCACGAAGGAAGCTAAGGTCGACTAACTACAACATAAGTCTGTAAAGACGAGTCAACCACACCACAACACGTGCCTAACTACTTATAGTTAGTTCATTCAGTCGTTATTTAGATAAATATTTATCATGATCATTAGAAAATTTGAACTGTTTGTTGTATGTCAGAAATTATTATTATGCATATGGAAAAGGGATTAGGAGTAGCCAGACTGACCTAAATGTTCTTATCACGAAAAAATGAGGCTCGCCTGGTTCATACAAAAGAAAAATCTAGTCCGGGGTTCAGATATCCCAGTTTGATGTTAATCTTGAGTTCTCGACCCATGAAGGAAGCTAAGATCAACTAACTACAGCATAAGTCCATGAAGACCAGTCAACCACACTACAACACATGCCTAACAACTTCTAGTTAGTTAGTTAGTTCGTTAGTTAGAGATGAAGTCTATACAGTAGCTATAGGTGGTTTAGAGATTGGATGAATGAATAAGAAATTATTCAGTTTACAAAGATGATCAAATGTTTCGCTATTTTTCACTTTCTGATGAACAAAATCATGAAATTTATCATGATCATTGGAGTTAGATATTATCATAAAATCTATAGGAACATACCGTAGGTAGCAAATTGTCTGTACGAAGTTTGCGTTAATTTTAACATAAGAATTGTACTTTGATTGATCTTGGATGACAAAGTTTAAAATTTTCCCTCATGGATGCCCATATCTCTGATGCATGAATTTAGAGAATCAGTAATATTGTCGGTGGTCAATTATACACTGCCTGCCCACGGTTACCACATGAATAATGTATTTGCAATTTGTTAGCATATCTTAGATTATATTGCATAAGAGCTTGAAAGTGGTATTACCGTATTAGGAGTGTCTGACTGACCTAAATGTTTTTCTCCTGAAAAGATGAGGCTTGTTGAGTTCACAATGGAGTCAATTTTTCGGTACAGGGTCGTGAAAGAGTCGGAAGAGAGCCAATAAGTGCGTGTATCTTAGTTAAGAAATTTCCTGCATTATTGCACATTGTAACCTTTTGAGTCTTGTGTAGCAATTGGTTCATGTTTTATATTTTCATCATCTACGTGGCAGTTGTGTTTCTTCAGCAATAATGACTATAAGTTAGGACATTTCAGTTTTAATGGGACATGATGATACAATGAATATAAGTTAAGCATTTCACTTGAAAGTTTTCTAATGGCTAGAAGAAGGTAACAACACCTGTGATGTTCTTTCAGAGCTCTATGTCTCAAATATGACCAAGCTGGTCAGAGTATGAGCTCTATGTGTATTTGTGTAATAACCCTTTTGCCTAAGTGATCCGAGTTTATCTCCATAGGCCAACGTCATTTTCCCTAGGGGAAGGTTTGGTAAAGTGAAACGAAAGGACAGAATAGAATTTTGAGCAATTTCTCTTGTTTGATGGGATGGAGAAATAGAGAAATGGAGAATTTGGTTTTCTTCGAGAATTTATGTTACATGCAAATTGATTTCTCCAATTTCTCAACATTTGGCGATGTTATCAATTTCTCTTGACTTTAGTCCAAACAAAAAACAAGACATCAACAAACATGCGTCTCTACCCCATCTCCGGCAGTTCCTCATCGTTCACTAACCTTTTCAGATCTAAACTCAACAAGATATTACAGAAATAAGCTATATAATAATATTGGATAAGTTTGCAGTTTCAGTTGAAATGAATTGTTTACCTACTGATTTGTCCTCAAACCAGAAATTACTTCCTACGATACTCCCTTTGATCTTTACCCTTTCACACTCAAATTAGAAATTGATGTGAAATTAAATGTACAGACAAGCAATTCATTGGTATATATCTAGTTTCCTCAGGTTCATAATCAAGTTATTCAAAATGTTTTCTTAAGGTTGTTTGGTATCTCTGGTGCATTTGCGGTTCGTATTCTCATATCTTGTAGCAGGAATGCAGGATAGAATATTCGAAAGTAACAGAAGGATTAATGGCTTTATCACAATTTAAGTACATTTCCAGTCTTTGTATTTATTTTTTTTATATTTATTCCAATTTTATCAAACTGAACATGACTTTTCTCATTTTTGAGGCCGGTCTTTGTGTTTGTGTTTCTTTTTTATATTTTTATTCTATCCAACCAAATATGACTTTTTCTCATTTCTGAGGCCCGGTTTTCCTTAATTACCAAACAGGCAAACATGAACTATCTAAATTTTGTGTCTAGTTTTTTCCCCGCTTAATTGAATTTCTCCGTAGTCCGTACCAAATGTGCATTAAAGAATGATGTTCTACAACCTTGTATGTGATTGTTAGAAGTGCCTTCTCTGTTTTCCAGAAGAAATTGCATCTTGTTTGTTTAACGCATTATCACTACACTAGAGAAGAAAATATATGAAAAGATTAAGGATTGATCTTCCTTCTAAGATAAAAGACTCCTCTCAGATCTTAGACAAGTTCAAACAATGTAAATATGAGTTTCGCTCTAATGCAAAGGTTTAAATTGCAATTTGAAAGTTTTCATTCACTGCAGCTAATTATAGGTGTCAGCCTCTCTTAGACTCTGACATCTATCAGAAGCAGATGTATCTACTTTCCACTCGATTAATACTTTAGCATGGAACTGCTTCAAAATATAGAATCTATCTTATGTGAGATTTTAAGCCCCTTCGAGTAGTTTAAAGTCCTATTAGTTTGCCATTGATTATGAGGGACAAAGCAGAAGAAGATAGGCAACAGTTTCTCTACCATCTTCATTTTCTCCAATTTTTGACATCTGATGACAAAATCCGTTTTTATCCCAAAAGAGCTAGGACAGAGTTGACACGTGTATCGGTTGCTGATTAACTATCGATTATTTCCTTGTCATAACCATGTTGGATTGCCTTCATGGTAGCTTTGTTTTTCATTCAGCAATATTGAGTATAAGTTCGTTTCATTCGCTTTAAAAATAACAGCTAGAAGAAGGAAGCAGCCTCTGTGTTGTGTTTTCAGAGGTCGTTAATGCTGTGTTTAAAAAAGCGCGCATCAGGCGCCTGATGCGTGATGCGTTGCGATGCGAGGCTTTGTTGCATCAGACACCCTGATGCGTTGCGTTTACGGGATCGGGTGATGCGGCATCGGCACTCGGTGATGCTCGCATCGGCTTTAGCATCATGTACTTTTGGCCTTTTTTATTTTTATTTTATTTATTTATTTTTATTTATTATTAATTGGATTTAATAATGTGTATTGGGCTTCTTCTCATGGGCTTTACTTTTAAAATATGGGTCCAATTTGACCAATTCCTTATAAACGATAAGACTTTTGATCTTAGTTTTTGACTATTTATGGATTTTAGTGATATAGAATCGTGAACTATGAACTTGCATGGTATCTTTTGACATTAAATGTGGTATAAATGTGTTATTAATGTGTTTTGTGCACTATATATAATTTAAATATTCTTTTATAAATTGTCGCCTCGGGTACGTGATGCGCGCGCATTCGCCTCAGCGCCTCGCGCCTCGGCTTTTTGACCCTTATCGCATCGACGCGCATCGCGCTTTTTAAAACCCAGCGTTAATGTCCTTAGTATGGCCTAGCTGGTTCGAGTATGAGTTATTACTTGTATTTTATTTCCTGTAGATAACGATTCCAAAAGTTTATATTTGAGAGTTAGAGGTGCCTTCTCAGTTTCCGAGGGAATTTGCATCTAGTTTTCTGAACAGGTCATCGCTATAGAGGAAAATATGTGCCAAGGTTAGAATTATTTTACAAGGATTGATCTCCCTTTTTTTAGAGAACAGACTACTTCAGGTCTCGAATATATGCAAGCCCAAACAATGCAGATCCGAGTAACTCCCAATAGAAGGTTTAATAGGATTTGTAAGCTTCCCTTCACTGCAGCTAATTATAGGTGTTAGCCCGTCTTAATTTTGTCAACATCTAAAGAAAATAGGATGCTTCCGCTAGTTTAATGCTTATTTTTCCTGGAAATGTTTCAAAAAATCATTGAAAAACTCCCTTTGTGTGAGATTTTGAGCCCCTCGAGCTGTTAAAAATGCTATTAGTTTGCCATTGATTATGAGGGAGAAAACAGGCAAAGATATGCAGAAGTTGCTCCACCATTTCAATTTTTTCCCGATACCATACCATCAAAGGAATGACCAGTCATAAAGGTCCGTTGTTGATGCCGTATCAATTTATTCATTTAAGAGTAAAAATGCACAGATCGTGTTTCGGCCGCTTTTTAAATCTTTGTATTGTTCTAAGACACTTTTTTAAAATGTTTTATGATCGAGTTGTATGCTTCACTTTTCAGACTTATAGGAAGATTTAATGAAGTTCAGTCTCTTCTTTGTTCTGAATTGGGAACAAAGATTTAGCTTTAAGGAAGCTTCGATTAACTGGTAAAACAGAATTGGTAACTTAAGCATTGTACAACTTAATGTTGGTGGGCGGGTGGCAGATAATCAGATTTACTAAGGTGTTTTGATTTAATTGGATCAAATAGAGATATAGAAATGGCATACACATTTTCTAAGGGTGTTCCGGTAACTAGGAGTCTTGTGTCATTGCAAAGTTTAGAATCGTTAGGGTAAGTTGTTTAGGGTTTTGGTAATGTTTGGCTACTTGGACACTAAAAAAAAGGCTAAATAACCAAAAAAAAGGAATAAAGAAGTGTGTCAACTGTGACAACTAGGTGCGTGTGGTCACACATGGATTCTTAAAATTGGGAATGTGGTGTTAGATTGCTCATTAGTGCCACAACATTTACGCTTGTCACACAGTTTCATGTTTGATTTGAGGTTTAGTGATTAACAAAGTTTCATTGTGTGTTCTCGTGAGTTCAGTTTGACCTATGTAAACTTTATGATTAGATAATTGATTCGGTTTTTGTCTGGGTATGAATTGAGTGACAATGGTAAACTAGACTTGAATTTGATTCAACTTGTATGGTTTTCCACGTGTGTTAAGTTTGTATGAATTTGCTGTCCAAAGATGTACAAGGGGATATTGTTCTCTTTAGTTTTGATGTTTGGAAACTGCACTCTTATGTTCTAATTGCAAGGCAAGCTCTGACATGTTCATATGAATTTCTATTTTCAGGTTAAATTGGATCCTTCCAGGCCATTAAGCAAACGGAAGAATTGGGTTGTTGCGGAGATTCTGAAGAAAGCAAGAATATATGCGCCACCATCAGCTGCATCTCCTAGTGTAGCAGCCAGCAAGACAGCAGCAAGTCCATCTTCATCTTAAGGTTTGAATAAGATAAGATATATTATGCTCATTATTAATAGAAGGCATGCTACAGTCAGTGTTAAAAGTAACTTACCATCTTATATTTCTCGGATATTGCATGTGAAGGTCTCTGCTTTTGTACTAAAATGACTGAATTTTGAAACATATGCTAACTTATGAGTTGATTGATTATAAGCTACCAGCAAAGAAGTAAAGGAAAATAATTTGACCATGGGGTTGTTTAGAACTTCAGATGCAAGTTCTGAATTTTTTTTTTTTTTTTTTTTTTCATGAATTGCAATTTGAAGAATCATAATCTAACCAGACAGATAATCAGTTCGATTAAAGCAATAAATTTATAGGTAGTTGTACATTTATCACATCATCAGTTTCCTAAGGTCACTTTTTGTCCACTGTCTTCAGATGTGATTATTTTCCAAAGCAATCGGAAGATCATTATCCTCACCTTTGCCTAAACACTTAGAACACTGACCAGTTTAATCATCACCATAGCGTATGGAGTTAAGGTACAATTAGGTTTAGACATTTAGTTTTGTTGCATGACAAATATGATAGGATTCTACAAAGAAGAGAGAGGGGGAAGGGGGGTTATTTGTTTTTAGCTGCGAAATATTTTATTTAGATGTACCTTAACCATTTGTAACTGTGACGAATGCACCAAGGCTGTTGGATTGAGAAAGGAGTTTTGTCCTCTATGTTTCAGTGAGTTAGAGGTGGCAATTTCAGTTAGTTCACCTAGAAATTGGTTGATCCGAGTTAATCATAAACATCTAACGGGTCAAAAATACACCAGAGGTATTTTAATGCTGGCAATCTCTTAAATTGCTACGTTCAGAAAACTTCAATTATTTCTTGATTATAATTAAAATATTTAATTATCTATAATAGATGTTTGCAGTTCTATCCCAACCCATATAAAAAAAGTTCCCGTTATTATCCAAACCATTTCGATCTATTGTCCACCTACCCATTTGCGACGTATACCTTTTATTTTTCATGAGGGCTGTGTGAACTATCTGTGTAACCTATGAATTATAAACTGGGCTTCCTTAGGTTATCTACAAGTAATGATATGTTTTCTTTTAACATGTGAAGGGTAAACTTGATTAATTCTGTTTGACTTAATTTGCAGGTCAACCATGGCGAGGAGCATGGATATTGTCTCGTTTGTCTTGATTGTAGTTGTCAACAAAGGTTTTGTACTGCCATCTTGTTCCTGGATCTCTTCCTAGCACGCTATTTTAATATAAGCTTGTCTTGTGCTAAGTTTTTGGTACTTATGACCTGTAAAATTAGATTAGTGCATTAAAAAAAAACGCATTGTTTCTTTAATTGCATACTTTGGGTACAAATAGGAATCCTTCATGTACACGAGAAGGCGGCCAATGCATTCCCGATGAAGATATCAGTTAGGAATGCATGATCACAGGTTGGTATTGTCTTTCTGTACATGGCATGATCAAATAAGATCAATGAACTTTAGTGTTGATGTCGATTTCCCACCTTTTTTTAATTGAAGTGTCTGGTAAATTACAATTGGCTTAGGAGTTGGATAATGCACCTTGTATGGATTTATGTAGTGAGAGATCCGGTTTGCTAGTGATAACTGTAATTGATGTTTAAGTGAGTGTAATTCGACTCTTTATGAAAATCGTCTTATATAAGTAAACATATGAGGTTTTCCCTATTTAGGTTCCCAGGGAGGGCGAGTCTTTGACTCAAATGTACGCGGCCTAACCTGAGAATCCCGTGACTATTTCTGACCCTTCCTTGGCCACCCAAAGATTGTGCGCCTAGTGAGCGTTGAACCCTTGACCTCTTATAAGGAAGTCAAGTGCCTTACCACCCATTTGGTGATGGTTAATCGTCTAATATAAGTGGATCTGGTAAGTTGCAATATAGATCAATCACTGTGGTCTCAAAACATTTCCAAAATGGGTAATTCATTGACTTGAATCGACTGGGGTTAGTAAATAATGCTTGTCTGGAACTTCTAAAATCTTATGCATTAATAGTATATAAATTAGAATTAGAGAATGTTGGCAAAACAATGGCTTATTAACATAGTGTTTTGGCTAGTCAATTTGAATTATTGTTTAGACTTCCGGTTAATAGTTATTAAGATTAATAATCATGTCAATCTTTTTTATCAAAATTTCAAGATGCTTATTTCCTCCCCTAATGCCCCTAATGTTGGGAATACATATTTATTGAGCATTACTATACAATCTTACATAATCTTTCTACTGAGCATCTTTGATATGAGACCGATTTGAGATGGTCAATCTCCCAAGAAATAGATACGAGATGAGATGATAAAGCCCTTTGAGCGGGCAAAACTCCAAAAACAATAGAGAGAAACTAGAAACAATATTCTTTTTCATTCATACTTGCTGCTAATGCAAAGCTTACATATATAGATGAAAGATGCAAAATGATAACTAACAACTTAACCCACTAACCTATAAAATAGAACTTGCATGGATAAAAACGTGCATTCAACATGTCAACACGTATCAATCTTATCCAGCTAACCAATCTTCCGTTAATGGTTCATCGTCATGATCGTAACCATCATATCGGAGAGTAAGTATACACGCTTGTTGGCATGATGCGAATGTTGTATCTAATATAACACCAGCAGCAAATTCTGAAATCCCAAACAACAGACGACGAACCTTGGTACAGCACTTAACACGTTGACAGCAAACCTGAAACAAACGAAACAAAAGAACAAACGAACTGCACGGAATGACTCCTGTCCTTTAAGCTTTATACGAACTCGTATATTTGCTGCGAGTCTACAAACGTACAAGCCCCAGGATTTGATGCAGCCAACACATGTTTAATCGGCAGCAACCGAGTCAACACAAAAAACTTTGGCGATAGCAGAAAACAATATGATGTAAAAGTATGAACCGATACTTTTGATTTGAAGCTATTAGTTATTCTTTCTTTTGAGGAAGACCATTTATTTATATGCAAAAGAAAGTTAGCCACATCCCGAAATAAATTCCAACTTCGTATATAAAATTGAAGAGTGGGTTTAATCATTAAAGGGTGATGAGTGGGTCTTTATATATAAAATTGATGAGTGGATTTAATCATTAAAAGATGATAATATTCTCTATATATATTGTATCCTTTGTACGTTATATATATGAATTCAAGGAGTCTAACCTCCTATTTTTAATGAAAGTTAAAGACCCACTAAGATGTCAGTTAAAACTAGTGGACTAAATCTTTGACACAAAAACCATCTCATTCAAATCATGTAGTTAGTTGGTTCTCTAGTCATGCACCAACAAGTTCTCAATTGGTTCTCTAGTCATACCCCCATCATACTTAGATTATTGTAAAGTGATAAAATATACAACATCATCAATATCCAACAATCCCCCATCAGGTTGGATAGTTTTCTACTACTCTGATAAGTCATGTCGCAAAGTGTCACGAAGATTAAACCTTGCATTATATTGTAGAAAGGTATAATGAGGAATGATGATTTTATTGATTGATTCATTTCAATACAATGTACATATAAATAGGTAAATACCGAATATTCTAGAATTCGGGCTTGGGCTTGAGCCCATTACATATTACAGACTAACACTCCCCCGCAGTTCGAGCGGCAAAATCGCGAAAGCTCGAAATGGAGATTAAAGCTAATAAACAATAAACTAAAGCAAGTAAATAATTGTTGATGAAGACATTCGACAGCAAGCGGGAGCATCTTCAGCAGCAGCAACAAACCGGGTAAACCAAAGTATCCTATACAACTAAACAAAGATGAGACAACGAAAGTTGGTTCTAAAACTTCAGCCCCCAAAGAACCTTCCAAACAAACGGGGCGTGTTTTTCCATAGAAAAACATAAACATCCATTTTTTATTTATTTATTTTTTTTTTTGGTGAGTTTAGAAGTGGGATAGATTAATTGGAAGAGGAAATGGGTAAAAGAAGAGGCTCTGTAGCTAGCTCGTATTTTTGAAACTGTTGGAGCTTTCAAGGTGAAACGTAAGGGAGGGAAAGGAAAGCAAATCTTTGGAAGTGTTACTGCTCAAGATCTTGTTGACATAATTAAGGCACAACTTCAGCGGGATATCGACAAAAGAATTGTTTCTCTACCAGAGATTCGAGAAACAGGAGAGTACATTGCAGAGTTAAAGCTTCATCCCGACGTTAACAATCGACAGAAGAGAAAAGAAAAGGTTTAAAGGGAGCCCTCCGAACCTTCAGCGTGAAGCCGACGGCCGGAGGCGGCGGCGGAAGATTGAGGTAGCGGAAGAATGAGGGTTTATTCTCTGATACCATGTTAGAATGATATATGAGATTATGGAAGAACATGTAATTGTTTGAGAATCTGTGTCGTTCCATTGCTTCTTATCAATATATATACAATATACAATATGAATAAAGTGGGAGACAAGAGCCATAAAGCAAGCATAAAGCAAGGCCCATAAAGCAAGCATAAGTGGGAGACAAGAGCCATAAAGCAAGCATAAAGCAAGGCCCATAAAGCAAGCATAAAACAAGGATACAATAAATAATACAGCTAACACTCCCCCGCAGTCCGAGCGACAAAATCGCGAAAGCTCGGACTGGAGTAGTAAAAGCTAATAAACAATAAAGAAAACCAAATAAACAATTGTTGAGGAAGACATTCGACAGCAAGCGGAAGCACATCTTCAGCAGCAAGCAACAAACCGGATAAACCAAAGTATCCGTACCAAGCAGGATAAACCAAAGTATCCCTTACCAAATAAAACAAAGACGAGACAACGAAAGTTGGTTCTAAAACTTCAACCCCCAAAGAACCTTCCATACAAATGGGGCGTGTTTTTCCATTGAAAAACATAAAGATCCGACTTTTTTTTTTTTTTTTTTTTTTTGAGAAGATAGAGAATGGAGGTGAGGAAAGTGTCTGATGAAGATGAGCAGATGAGAAGGCAGCGTAGCAGGTGTGAAGACAGTAGAGGTTGAAGGAGAGGCAGCGGAAAGACTTTAACAGTCGTCTCGGGAATTGATACCCTGGATTCGACACCAACAAAAGTCGTCTCGGGAATTGATACCCTGGATTCGACATAAACAAAAGTCGTCTTGGTAATTGATACCCTGGATTCGACATAAAACAAAAGTCGTCTCGGGAATTGATACCCTGGATTCGACATAAAACAAATATTTGCTTTGCTTTTGCTTTAACTTTTACCCCACCACTGCTTTTGCTTTACAAAATATTTGCTTTTGAGATACGCAAATGATGAAGTTTGAAAACTTTAGTTTAATAATCAACTTCATTAGTATATGCATTCCATGATACAACGGGTGGGATGTTGACCAAAATATCAGAAGCTGCAATGATAGAAAAACTTGGTATTGATGTGTATATTGTAAAGAAGATGAGGACGGTGGCACAACCAGTTCGACAGGTTTCAGAAGATGGTGACGAGGAAGATGATCCTGCAGTGGGTGAGGAGGAAGAAATAGAGCAGGATGACAATGAAAGTGGCGAAGTGATTGACATAGTTTAAGGTTTGAAGGGAGCCCTCCGAACCTCCGGCGAGAAGCCGGTGGCCGGAGGCGGCGGCGGAAGGGTTAGAGAATTAAAGATTTCGCTCTGATACCATGTAGAAAGGTATACTGAGGAATGATGATTTTATTGATTGATTACTTTCTATACAATGTACATATAAATAGGTAAATACCAAATATTCTAGAATTCGGGCTTGGGCTTGAGCCCATTACATATTACAGACTAACATATATAAGTAGGCAAATTAATTGAAGTCGATTCAATGGTGTCCAAAGGAATTAAACCAAGAACCTTGTGACTTCAATAGCATACTTATACACATTTCCTATCGTGACCATTGTTTCCTCACTGAGCGCGAATATGGCCATGCGCTTAAATCCTGTTTTATGACCCTCTAAAAGAGAAACCAATACTCTTTATTCAAGGCGGCACCACCTCTAGATCATATAGGCAAGGCTTGTAACATCTTCGTTGCTAAGATGTCTCTAAAGCTTTGTTAAGAGGTTTTACCTCATCCTTTCCTCGGAAACGCCGTACTATCTATACTATACATGAGTCAATAATTCGATAGTACCTTCTATCAACTAGTGATTTCGTTATTACCCATTAAACTCGTGAAGTAGGAACACTACAAACAAGTCGGGTTTCCGTCACTAACCGATTCACATATGGTTTCATACTCATGTCTCTAGTTACTCTCATTAAGTCTCTCGTCAGAGACAAAATGAGATCATCAATCAATTTTAAACACTTATTAAGTCTCTCGTCAGAGGCTTAAAAACTGTAACAATTAAATTCTAGATCACTTAATAAACATGTCAATAATGGTACCATTCACTATAATTTATCTCATATTATGAATTAACATGAATCACTAATTTTCGACATCTTTCGAAATTTTTCTATACATTTCAAGTATTATTTTAGAACTTTATTTCACACTTCAAAAAGTCTAAGATATACTTTTAGTGTACACAAAGTTTGAGTAACACAACCACAATTCAAATGCCCACGTGACATAGTGACAGTGACATGAAAAAATATATATAAAGCATTTGTTGCACTTTATCATGCAAAACAATCATGCATGCAAACTATCCTTATGTGGAGATAAAATTTTGTAGCCATTCAAGATTTAACAAGACCAGTGATACGTTTTGTTTTGCTTATCACAAACTCTTCATGCAACAAAGACAAAATATTTGAAATATAGCTTTCATGAGAATAAAACACTAGCTTTTATTAACAATACCAATAATAAAACAGACATACGACTGACTCGAACGGCATAACGACTACATTAGAATTCAAAGCAAATAGTTACGCTATAATTAAAGACAACGAAACTCAAGATGACAATGAGTATTAAAGAGGCGCTAGCCCGCCTTTGCTAGTGCTGAAATAAAGGCTAGATAAAATTTGATCTTCAAGTGTTTACCCCACGAGATCATTTCCATCATCAAGGTGAACATGATTCACCATCTCGACTATCTCGGTGTTCACCAAGTTCACATCATTAAACCCCGATTTTCTGTCTTTGCACTCACGAGCAAAGTGACCAGTTTCTCCACAAACATGACACTTGAAAGACCGCTTTGATGGATCGAATTTCTTGAAGTTGTTCTTTGTTACTCTCATCTTGGCTTTGTGTGAATCGTTTCGAGAGACTCTCTTCTTAGAGTTTTCACCTTGCACATAATTAACGCTTGCCAGATTTTTACCCCGTTTATCTCTAATTTTAGCCTCTTCCTCCATGCGAAGATGCTTTAGAAGATCATCTAACGTATAATCTTCCGTTTTCTGCAACATTCTCTTAGAGAAACTTTTCCAAGAAGGTGAAAGTTTGGTTAAGATTGCACCCACTTGGAACGCATCACTAACGGGAACATCAAGTGACTTCAACTTGTTCACTAGCACTTGGAGCTCATGCACTTGCTCCATAATTGATTTCCCTTCAATCATAGCTTATTCAAAATATTTTGAAACCAAATACTTATTCGTACCTTGCTCATGAGTTTTATACTTAAATTCTAGCGCACTCCAAATATCTCGTGGATTTGTAACTGATGAATACAAGTCATAGAGAGTATTGGACAATGCGTTCTTGATATGGCAACAACAAAGAGTCTCTTCCTCTTTGCGAATCATCCTTAGCTTCTCAAGATCAGCAACTTTCTTCTCGTACTCCATCTGTTTACCAGGTTCGGGAACCGGGTTACTTGGGATAGGAGGCAATGTTGGGTCCAAGACATAGTAAACCTTCAACACGATGAGCAAGAACTTCATCTTTTCAGCCCAACGAGTATAGGTACACCCGTCAAACCTATCGACTTTTACCAACTCTTGGTTCATCATGCGAAGGTTTATGAAGGAAGAAGATGCACCGATATCCATGTCGAATATAAAGCTTAAAGATTGTTGTATCTAATATAACACCAGTAGCAAATTCTGAAATCCCAAACAACAGACGACGAACCTTGGTACAACACTTAACACGTTGACAGCAAACCTGAAACAAACGAAACAAAAGAACAAACGAAATGCAAGGAATGAATCCTGTCCTTTAAGCTTTATATGAACTCGTATATTTCCTGCGAGTCTACAAACGTACAAGCCCCAGGATTTGATGCAGCCAACACATGTTTAATCGGCAGCAACCGAGTCAACACAAAAAACTTTGGTGATAGCCGAAAACAATATGATGTAAAAGTATGAACCGATACTTTTGATTTGAAGCTATTAGTTATACTTTCTTTTGAGGAAGGCCATTTATTTATATGCAAAAGAAAGTTAGCCACATCCCGAAATAAATTCCAACTTCATATATAAAATTGAAGAGTGGGTTTAATCATTAAAGGGTGATGAGTGGGTCTTTATATATAAAATTAATGAGTGGATTTAATCATTAAAAGATGATAATATTCTCTATATATATTGTATCCTTTGTACGTTATATATCTGAATTCAAGGAGTCTAACCTCCTATTTTTAATGAAAGTTAAAGACCCACTAAGATGCCAGTTAAAACTAGTGGACTAAATCTTTGACTCAAAAACCATCTCATTCAAATCATGTAGTTAGTTGGTTCTCTAGTCATGCACCAACAAGTTCTCAATTGGTTTGGCCACTTATGAAGTACAAATTACAAACACTTGAAGCTGCAAGTGATAGTATTTATAACAAAGCTATTGGTACAAGTTGAAGTGCCACTTGTATTTTGAGATAAAAGTTTGATCTGATTATATAGTTGGCAACCACCCATTATCTCTTTTTAATTTTGGGAGTGGGTTATCATGTCTACAACCATTATCTTTTGAGGGTGGGTTATCACGATCTACACATTTTCTTTCCTATAAAGAGATAGCAGAATGGGTATGATAAAAGTATGGAAAAAACAGCCATATTCACTCAAGAAATACATAGCTTTGTTTGCTTATGTGTCTTGTCATTTCTGTTGCCACCATCGTGTTGTAATCGTGAGTTGTTGCTACTTAACGATTACATGTGTAGAACTGTATTAATCCTGGGTGCTTAGGCTTGGAGACTCGAGCAACTTACGGAGTGCCGAAAGTACTTTAAAGGACAGGGAACTTCTTCCCGTACGGTTCTTTTTATTACATGTTTGACATATGCGAAGAAGAGGAATGATGATGATGTTGATGCTTCATGATGCTTCCTTTGGTTTCAAGTTTTGTGTGTTCGAGTCTAGGTTTGATGCTGCTCGGTTTGGCATTCTGATGTTACGGAATCTTATAATGTTAATAAGGTATTCATTTTATCTTGGTAATGATTCCTTGAATTAAGTTTAATTGTCACATGCTTTTACAAGAGTACAAACTGGTTCAACAATCTTTAATTTGTTGGATATTGATGAGGTTGTATAGTTTATCACTTTACAATAATCTAAGTATGATGGGGGTATGACTAGGGAACCAATTGAGAACTTTTTTGTGCATGACTAGAGAACCAACTAACTACATGATTTGAATGAGATGGTTTTTGAGTCAAAGATTTAGTCCACTAGTTTTAACTCACATCTTAGTGGGTCTTTAACTTTCATTAAAAATAGGAGGTTAGACTCCTTGAATTCAGATATATAACGTACAAAGGATACAATATATATAGAGAATATTATCATCTTTTAATGATTAAATCCACTCATCAATTTTATATATAAAGACCCACTCATCACCCTTTAATGATTAAACCCACTCTTCAATTTTATATATGAAGTTGGAATTTATTTCGGGATGTGGCTAACTTTCTTTTGCATATAAATAAATGGTCTTCCTCAAAAGAAAGAATAACTAATAGCTTCAAATCAAAAGTATCGGTTCATACTTTTACATCATATTGTTTTCTGCTATCGCCAAAGTTTTTTGTGTTGACTCGGTTGCTGCCGATTAAACATGTGTTGGCTGCATCAAATCCTGGGGCTTGTACGTTTGTAGACTCGCAGCAAATATACGAGTTCGTATAAAGCTTAAAAGACATGAGTCATTCCGTGCAGTTCGTTTGTTTCAGGTTTGCTGTCAACGTGTTAAGTGTTGTACCAAGGTTCGTCGTCTGTTGTTTGGGATTTCAGAATTTGCTGCTGGTGTTATATTAGATACAACAATCTTTAAGCTTTATATTCGACATGGATATCGGTGCATCTTCTTCCTTCATAAACCTTTGCATGATGAACCAAGAGTTGGTAAAACTCGATAGGTTTGACGGGTGTACCTATACTTGTTGGGCTGAAAAGATGAAGTTCTTGCTCATCGTGTTGAAGGTTTACTATCTCTTGGACCCAACATTGCTTCCTGTTGATACAAAAGTTGGGCGTTCCTTGTTTGGGCTCCGGCTCTCGTACCAATTGATGATTATTGCTTGAGACCTGCGCACTAAGAAGACAGAAAACACCGTTAGGCTTATCGTGGGATTGTCTTCCACGATTATCCTCCGGCGTGAGAGTAAGTAATCGGTTTAGGGTTAAAGGAGAGTCAGGGTTTGTATATCGTACCTTTAACGAGGGATGGGATTCCCTTTATATACACACGGAATCCTTGTTGGTTCCGTGTTCCTCAACCTTCGGCGTATCCCGCCTAAGTCGGTTGGGGAATGATTATCTCCATAATTAGGAGATATCCGATATCGTATTCTATAATTAATGTTGGGCTTGGGACTTCATGGGCCCGAACACTTATCGTCGTAGCCCAGTTCGTGCTGGGCTTATTAGTATTGGGCTTTTGTCGGGTTCGTGACCCGAATATAGACTATACGTCATCATGTACCCCCAGTCTAGTATTCGCAGTGAAGGACTGTGGATGCTTGACTAATAACTGCAGTCAATGAAAAACTTTGAAGCGTAGCAAAGATGCCGAAAAAAAATACCCGCCTATACATTGTATCTAGACATAGTATTTTAAAATGGACGCCTCGTAAATCGGGGGAAAGTAACTGCAGCAGCGTCACATCCAGTGATCTGAACCACATGTTGGTGACAGTGGGATCCACGTGTCGCTCATCGCGTGGATGAGGGAACTTATATAACCGGCTGCCTCATTTTACTGTGTTTCTCACAGTGAAAAAACTCAATCCGCCATTGTTAAGAAACATTTCATTTGCAAAACAGAAAACTGCCTATTCCAAAGGTAACCACGCGTGCGCCTTTAAAAAGAAAAATAAAACCATGGTCAAACAGTTATCTGATTTCACCTCCAATATAACTGAGGGTGAACTTCTAGAGTTCACCTTGGATTATTTTATACCACTTGACATGCATCCGGTTGTTCCGGATGCGCGAGCATCTATTGCGGACTTCCCCGAAGGGAAAGTAGGGGTATACACACGTTTTTTCGAGTTTGCTAATCAACGTGTGCCCATATCCCTATTTCTGTACGACGTATTAAATTATTACAATGCGCACCTATCCGGTACGCTTTGCATTGGTGCAGCGAAGATCACCAACCGAGGTTAATTGCCGATTACGGGCGATTAACCCGACTATCCACCTATTCCGTCGCGTTCTACCACACAACGCGGTCGCGCGGGTAGGTTTCATTCGCTAAACGCTACCTGGACGCCTCCGGTGTTATACGAAAAACTGGACGCCGAGGAACCGGAGATAAACTTTTTCTAGGTAGACGGCGTGTGCTTCCCACGGCGTTTTGAATTTTATACCCAGGGGACATTGCCGAAGGATGGCATGCACGGATCATATGTCGCGGAGGATCGAACCGATAAACGCCAACCGTATCCCCATTAGTTCCTATCCTGAGGAATTTTTGGTGCATATGGGCATTAGCCGTAATTACTTTGGTATGCCAGATGAGATGCCAATCTTCTTAGGCGCTGATGGCCAGGTGGGTGCTCGTTCCTCTGCATCTCCTTGTTTAATTAATGTAAGAGCTTTCTTTTCCTTTTGCACATTATGTAACTTTGTGTACTTGTTGTCTTACTTTGCGCGAGATGGATCTGTTACAGCAGTTGTGCAACTAGCGAAGCCGATTCAGTGAATGTAGGAACGCGGCCGAAAAAAGGAGAAGAGCCCATACTTGGATGCCACCGCAGGCGTACCCTGGAAATGAATTTAGGAGAAACAGGACGGCTCCTCGATCGCAGCGGAAGCGACACCAAAGCGTACCAAGCCCCGAGTGCCTTCCCATAGCGCGCCCACCACCGTAGATGGCGCGCCTATGGAAGAAGAAGAAGAGGAGGAGCAAGAATCCGGGATAAAACGCAAAAGAGCACTCGGAGAGGATGGCGCGAGCTCATCGAGGAAAAAGAGCCCGGTGGTCTTCACTGTGGAATCATCCTCCAGTGATGTAGCGTCATCCCCCGTCGGCTAAGACTTCTGGCCCACAGTAAGTAATGTCGTCAATGTTTTTGTGCGCGCCAACTGTTTATATGGGAAACTGATAATTCTATGTCTGTGTATGTAGGCTTGAACAGGCTGCGGAGTCGCCCCCCCAGGATAGTCTTGTGCAGTCGGAGTCTTCCGAGCCACACAGCCAAAAAGATGAGGATGTGTCTGCTGGGGATGCTCCAATGGAACAACTGGTTGAAGAGTTGGTGCAGGTGTCTGTGCATCAAGCTTCGCTGGTTGAGAAGCTAAAGGCTCAATTTTTAGTGAAAGCGACCAAGGCTCAAAAGGATCAAAAATTGCTTTCTTTGGAGGCACGTTGGCTAGTGCCAAGGCGAGGCGAGAGTCGAGTGTGTACCCCGAAGCGGCTGAGGAAAAGATGGCGCTGATGGGCCAACTAAGCCAAGAGCGCTCTGAATCATCCGGGTACAAGTCTGCGTTTCACTGGGCACTGAAGTATCTGGAGAAGGGCAAGGATGAGTTGTCCGCACAGTTGGAAAATTTTGGTGCCACTGTGAAAGATGCCTTGGAAGCTGATAAGGTTTTAAAATGTACCTTTTTGAGGGGTCGTTTAAGTCCTTATTTGATCACTTTTGTATCCGTTATTGCTTAATATCGTTCCTTTTCACTTTTTAGGTCTCTTGAAGGCAAACTGCTGTAATGGTACTTATTTGGACGAAAAGGCGCGGATAAATGAAGAAAATGGCCAAAGTTAAGAATCGAGACACTCAAGCTGCTAAATTACAAGGGGACGGCGTCACTGCTTATCTGCGACGCCGTCGGAGGATTTTTGTGACGGGACAGAAGCAAAAAACCCTATTTTCAAGTGACGGCGTCAGTTATAAAAGAGTAGGCCGTCGCAATCCCGGGCGGCCTAGATTCAATCCGCACGGCGTCAAGCTAAAGAGGACGACGTCACAAGCATAAGGTGACGCCGTCGCAAGATTAACTTGGCCAAGACAAAACCCTAATGACGGCGACACGACGGCGTCACAAATCATAAGGTGACACCGTCGCAAGTGTAATCTTATATATAGAATCGAATTTTTCGGTTTTAGAGTAGTCTTTTGGGTAAACTTTTGGAGTAAAACCTAAACCGAACCAAGGTCGTTTTTTAGGGTTCTAAACCCTATCTTACACCAAGATAAGTTGTTTACTTCATTAATTTAATTATGTCTTCAATTATTTGTGTGTATGCTTGCATGTTCTCCATGCCCGGCTAATTTATTTGTGTGTTTGCTTAGGGAATATGAAACTTAATTATTGAATATTGATTGGTTGTTTCTTATCTTAGTTGATTAATGATCTAGTAATGCGATAGGTCATTCGTTGTGTACTTAATGCTTGATTAATCTTTGTGAACCTTAGGTTATAGCACTTTGAGTTGTTGTAAGCTAAACTATCCAAAGAGGCCTTAGAGTTAGAGTTTATCATCCCTAGTGGGTTTTGTAGATGAGACCCTTTGGTAACTTCAAAGAGTTAGGGAGAAATGCATACCCTACAACTTTAGAAACACAACGCAATTAGGAATAAGGACGTGACAATTCAACCACCAATAGGAGATAATTAAGGAGTAGTAAAACCTAAGTAAACACATCTTTAAACTATCATACGAGCACACAATAATTAGACATAGACTACCACCACCTTAGTTTAGATAATTAGATAATAGTAGAGTAATCGGTAAAAATACCAACCCCCCAAATCCAAACCCCGAGATTTGTACTTTTCCTTTTCTAAAAAACATAAAAAGATAAAAAAATAATCTTCCTCAACCCCAACCTTAGCATAGTAACTTCTCACTAGCATTCCTATTCCCCTAGAGAACGATATCAATTCCCGTGGCTTACCCTAATACTACACTAAAACGATTAGTTTCACTGCCTAGGGTGTTGAAAAACTTGCTCGACGAAAAGTAAGTTCCTTTGACCCCGAACGCACTGTGTAAGCGTATCAGAAGCGCAGGAGATGAAGTTGCGCAAGCTGAGTCTGGAGTACGATGAGGAGTTATATCCCCAACTCCTATCTACTATTGCTGAGCGCAGGTGGCTCATAGGCCATGGTCTGCGCCTTGCTGCACTTAGCACTCTGGAGTCTCGAGAAGTGGTAGATGCTTTCGGGGGAGTGGTTCAGTGCGCCTTGGAGCGTGGTAAGGCAGAGGCTATAGAAAAACTGCATTAGTCTAATCTGTTGAAGGTACCGGTGGATAAGGTACCTGGATATAACGCTAACGCGTATGACGAGCTGGTGTCTTCGATGGAAAAAATGAAGTCCTTGGAACTTCCACTGATTGCTGAATTGGAGCGCGACCAAGATTAACCTATAGGGGTAATAATGGAAGGGCTAAAATTGGCTAGGCATCGTGCTGAGGATGCTGAGGCGCAACAGGATTACTTCTTGAAACCCAATGAGTCTCAGCTGCAAGTGCCTGTTTTTGTTCGTCCCAAAGATATCTTGAATCCCTTCGCTTTGGAGAAGGAAGTTCCATTGAAACAGGTCTTGGAAGCTCATGCTACTAGGCTCGCCAAGAAGGAAGGCATTAAGGGTAAAGCCGTTTTGTGTGGCGTTGGCGCAGCTCACCTCCCCCGTTCTGACGGGGTGCCTGTTAGTGTTGCCACCGTATCTCGTCAAGACTCTGATTTGTTGAAGAGTTTAAGCGAGGTTAAAGATGCAGCAAACCGCGTAGGTAGCTCATCTTTTTAGCGTTGTAATAGTTGGTAGGTTGTACTTCGTAAAGTAAACATCCTTTTGTAATAACTTGTAGTCATTAATGAAAATCTCCTTTTGCTAAGTGCGTGTTGATATTATTGCAACTTGTAAGGTGTGTACTTATCTGTTTGTCTTTGCATATAAGACATGTTCTAAGGGTCAAAGTTGTACACAAGCGCGAATAATACAAGAAATCCATAGTCATGTATGAAGATCATAGTATACTTAAGAGATAATTTCTAAGTATTTTTTATAGCATAATCGTGTATGTTGTGATATGCAGCGTACTGTAAATATCATATCAAGGAATCAAGTGTCTTGGTTCCTAAGTTGTTAAACGTGCACCATATGCGTTGTTGCGCACCCGTCGTGGGATGCGTACAAAACTTATTCCAACGTCTTGAGAACAAGGTGTTTAACAAGGATACATGATCCAATGTTGATGGGTTTGCAACCCTCTTACTCAACAAGTTGTTTAGTAGGTTAACTTATCCTTTTACCATCGTGGGTTTATTTTAGTGCATGCACGCCATGTAGGCAAGAGATAAAAAATGTTAAGACATAAAGTATATGGAAATAACAAATTAAAATATATCGCGGAGTTAGCTAGAAACCGTGACGTTTTATTGATACTTGCAAGTTTTTATGAGAAATAAATAAGACATTATACTAAGGAAAACAAAAAGTAAATACATAGATGTTTATTGGGCACTTCAATAAAGTGCGGGAGCGTCTGTGCGCTGGGCCGTAGCCATTCCTATAGGTAGCACCTCTTAAGGTTGCAGATGTTCCATGTGCGTGGCAGTTCACGACCATCCAAGCCTCCTAGCTTGTACGCGCCTGTTCCTAATGATTCAGTGACCTCATAGGGTCCTTCCCACTTTGGTCCAAGCTTACCTGTGTCTTCTGCGTGACTCGCATCATTGGCGCGGTAAACGAAGTCACCTGGTCTGAATGAAACACGTCGCACTTTTGCGTCATAGTATCCCTTCATCCTTGACTTTGATTTTGCTTCCCGTATAGTTGCGCGTTCGCGACTTTCTTCTAGCAGGTCTAAGTCGATGCGTCGCTCGTCGTCATTGGTTGCTACATTGATTTCAGAAGGCGGATAGTTGGCATTCGATTTCAAATTGGTATGGCGCTCGTCCCCATAGACTAGAGAGAAGGGGTGTCCCCCTGTGCTAGTTTTGATTGAAGTGCGATCGCCCACAGAACATCGATAGTTCTTCCACCCATCTTTCTTTGTGCTTGTCCAAGCGTGCCTTAATTCCTTCACCAGGCTTCGATTCGCGACGTTCAACTAAGCCGTTGGTTTGTGGTGTTTAACTAACGCGAAGTCTGTTGTAATTTTAGCTTCTCGCCCTTGAAAGGGTTGTCGCATAATTGTTTCCGTTGCCCGAGATGATCTCCCCAGGTAGACCAAAGCGGCATACAATATTTTCCTGCACAAAGCGCTTCACCGGTTGCCGTGATTGTTACCACTGCCTTTGCTTCGATCCACTTGGTGAAGTAGTCTATGGCGACTATGAGGAACTTTAATCCTCTTGCTGCAACAGGAAAAGGACCTGCGATGTCAATACCCCACTTGTAGAATGGCCATGGTGCCGTAATTGGTGTTAGCTCTTGTTGTGGTTGGCGGGGAATGGGTTCTGTGAACTTGGCGGCCGCACTTTCTTATTAAGTCCCGCGTATCGCAAGTGCATGGTGGGCCAATAATATCCTGAATGCATGCTGCATGAGCCTTCGTGGATTTCTCGCAGTACATAGTTTGCTTGTAGGGGACCAACACAGCGGAGCCATGGTTGCAAAAAAGAGCGTCGATATAGTATGTTGTCCCGAAGTTCAAACCTTTGCGCTGTGCGCCGTATCCTTCGGGCTTCCTTACGCTCTTGCTTGGGGTAATACTCCCTTGCTTATGAATTCCGCTATCGGTGTCATCCACGTAGGTCCGTCTTCCTCTATTACCGTGGATACTTCCATCTCTGAGATAGATTTGCTTTTCAATGTTTCCACCAACACCTGTTTGGATAGGTGTGCAAAGCTTGTGGATGCAATTTTGCTTAGTGCATCCGCCTTGCGGTTTTCCCCTCTTGGAACCTGTTTGATGGTAAACCTGTCAAAGCCTTGAATTAGTGCCTTGGTTTTGTCGAGGTACTGAATCATGTTTTCCTCCTTGGCCACGTACTCGCCCAACACGTGGTTAGCTACGAGTCTGGAATCTACATTCGCCTTCGTGTCGCGACACCCATTCGAGATGCAATGCGTGAGTCCGCTATTAGGGCTTCATACTCAGCCTTATTGTTTTGCTTTGTGAATTGAACGCGAGTGCGTAAGTGAATTCCATTCCTTACGGGTTTGTGAGGATGAGGCTTGCTCCTGACCCATCTACGCATGAGGATCCGTCGATGAACAAGATCCATGGATCTGGTAGTTCCTTCGTGCTTGGTGCGGGTGCACCATCAGTGTCTGGTTTTTCAATAATGAAGTCTGCGAGTATCTGCCCTTTTACCGCAGTGCGTGGTCTGTAGGTGATGTTGTGCTCACCGAGCAACACACTCCATTTTTGTAGTCGTCCTGATGCGTCAGGCTTGGAGATGATTTGCTTGATCGGTTGGTCTGTGATTACTGCTATTGGGTGCGCTTGGAAGTACCTGCATAGCCATTTAGCAAAGTAACACCAATGCTAGAACTAATTTTTCCATGGCGCTATAGTTCATATCCGTCTTCTTGAGCGCTCTGCTTACAAAATAGACAGGGGTTTGTACTGAATCCCTATCCGTTAGTAACACCGCGCTGACTGCTCCATTAGTCGCGGATAAATACATAATCAACTCTTCCCCTGGTCAGGGTTCTACAATTGTGGGGAGCATTGCCAGGTGTTGTTTAAGCTGTTTAAAGGCCTTTTCTGCCTCCGTAGTCCACCGAAAATCTCCCTTTTTTATACACTTCTTGAGTGTTTTGAAAAGAGGTAATGATTTGTCTGCTGACTTGGATAGGAATCTGTTTAGACCGGTCAGCTTTCCATTGAGAGATTGGACTTCCTTCAACGTGCGCGGTGAAGGAAGTTCGATGATAGCCTTAGTCTTTTCTAGACACGGTTTTATTCCGTCAGGTTCTATCAGGTATCCAAGGAACATGCCTTCTGTAGCACCGAAGGTGCATTTTTTAGGATTTAGCTTCATGTTGATCTCTTTAAGTGTCTTGAATGTTTCGTCTATGTCACGCACCAATTCCTCTTCAATATGGCTTTTTATGACCAGGTCATCGACGTAAACCTCGAGGTTGCGGCCAACCTATTTTTCGAACGCACTGTCTACTAGCCGTTGATAGGTGGCACCTGTGTTCTTTAAGCCAAAGGGCATTTTGGTGTAGCAGTAGACACCTTGGCTTGTATGAAAAGCTATTTTTTCCTCGTCTTCCTTAGCCATCTGGATTTGGTGGTATCCTTTGTATGCATCGAGGAAGCACTTAAGTGGGTATCCACACAAAGATTCTACCTTTCAGTCTATCTCCTTAGGTAGTGGTATCGATCTTGTGGACATGCTTTGTTAAGATCGGTGAAGTCCACGCACATACGCCAGCTACCATCGCTCTTCTTTACCATAACCGGGTTGGAAAGCCGTCATGGTAGTAGACTTCCGTATGATTCCTACCTCTACTAGCTTGTGTACCTCTGCCGCTGATTACCGCCTCCCAGCCTAGTCGCGCTTCTTTTGGCGTATTGGTGAGTATCCTTGTCGGATTCTCAGCTTATGTTCTGTGATTGAACGTGGTACCCCTGTCATGTGTTTTGGCTCCCATGCAAAGATGTCCAGGTTCTTTTGCAAGAGTGCGCACACCGCTGCTTTGCCGTTGTCCGACAGTGATCCTCCTATCGATATTTCCTGTTCTCGTAATCGGGATGAATTGCTACCTTCAGATTTGGAGTTTTGGTTGCGCACTGTGCTGTAATGGGTGCCGTTTTGCATGTGACCGCGTTACATTCTTTAGGTGGTACGGCAACATTGTAGAGGGTAACGACACCTCCTTCCACTGGAAATTTGAGCATCCTGTCTTTGTAGACGGATGCTGCGTATCGGTGATATCCCCGGTCTTCCGATAATGCCATTGTATGTCGAGGGGATTTGATTACCATAAAATCCAGCCATGCTGTTGTGGAGTGGTCTTTATTACCTACTCTAACTAGTAGTCGTAATTGCCCCATAGGCCATATCTTTTCTCATGTGAAGCCAGTCATTGCCGCGGCGGCTATCTTGACCGTGGCTCAACTGACTGCGTATCTCACGGCCAGCTTGTTTGAAGCGTGTTCGTACATTATGTCTGTCAGAGCGCTCCACTATCAACGTACATGCGGTGGATGTCGTGACCCCCCACATTAATTTCGATGATGAGCGGCTCTACTACTGCGTTGTTCGTAGTTAATGTAGGGAAAGTGATTGCACTTCCATGGGAAAACTTCTGGCTAACCTTTTGCCTAGTTACTCTTTGCCATGATTGTATCATGTAAATAGTGTCAGCCTTATCTTTGGGCCCCTCCTTCTTATTCCCAATCTTTTGTCTATCTTTCCCTTCTTTGATGTTCTTGACCAAATGGTCCAGTCTACCCTCCTTGACTAGTTTGTCGATGAGCTGACGTAGTTGGACACATTCATTAGTAGTGTGGCCCTTCTGTCCGTGATAGTCAAAGTACACTTCCCACGCCATCCTTCTGCGCATGGGTGGAGGTCTTGGGAAATTTGCGCCTTCTGTTGCACGTATCTCCTTTGGAGTCTTTGTCAGCGGGATATACTTTTCATTGTCACGCCCACTCCCCTGGTTGCGATAATTCCTGTTACGGTTACTGCTCCGGTAGGTGGGTTGTCTCCCAGGTTGTTCCTGTGACTGGTAGTTTGAGTAGTTTCTCTTACTATCCGCCGCAGCGGCCTCACCTTGGACGAAGGACCGTGTGCATTTCATGACCTCATCAAAGGATTGGGGAATCTTGTCATTTAACCTTTTGATAAGTTTTGGGTTGCTGATCCCATTCATGAACCCTGAGATTTTGAGCACCTCGGGACATGCTTTAACTTGCATGCATTCATCCTTGAAGCGCTCCATAAAAGCGCTTGTGGATTCCCCTTGGCGCTGTTTGACCCTGGCGAGTTCAACGGGGTTTTTAGCACACTTTTTCCGTTGAGTAAAGTTTAGGCGGAACGCCTTTCTCAATTCTTCAAAACCATTTATGCTTCTGCGTGGAAGCTTGTTGAACAAGTTCCGCGCATTTCCTACTAGTGTGGAGTTGAACATGTGGCACCATACAGGCTGTAGCCAGTTTTCAATTGTAGCGGCTGATTCAAAAATTTTTAGGTGATCATCAGGATCACCTGTTCCGTCATAGGTTTTCACGACATGCGGCTTTTTTCCCGTAAGATCTGTTTGCGATCACTGATTTCCATGCTTCGTCATTCTAGTTCTTAGTTCTTAGTGAATGGTCCCACGGATTGCGCCACTTGTTGATACAAAAGTTGGGCATTCCTTGTTTGGGCTCCGGCTCTCGTACCAATTGATGATTGTTGCTTGAGACCTGCGCACTAAGAAGACAGAAAACACCGTTAGGCTTAACGTGGGATTGTCTCCCACGATTATCCTCCGGCGTGAGAGTAAGTAATCGGTTTAGGGTTAAAGGAGAGTTAGGGTATGTATATCGTACCTTTAACGAGGGATGGGATTCCCTTTATATACACATGGAATCCTTGTTGGTTCCGTGTTCCTCAACCTTCGGCGTATCCCGCCTAAGTCGGTTGGGGAATGATTATCTCCATAATTAGGAGATATCCGATATCGTATTCTATAATTAATGTTGAGCTTGGGCCTTCATGGGCCCGAACACTTATCGGCGTAGCCCAGTTCGTGTTGGGCTTATTAGTATTGGGCTTTGGTCGGGTTCGTGAACCGAATATAGACTATACGTCATCACCTCCCATCCCAAGTAACCCGGTTCCCGAACCTGGTAAACAGATGGAGTACGAGAAGAAAGTTGCTAATCTTGAGAAGCTAAGGATGATTCGCAAAGAGGACGTGACTCTTTGTTGTGGCCATATCAAGAATGCATTGTCCAATACTCTCTATGACTTGTATTCATCAGTTACAAATCCACGAGATCTTTGGAGTGCGCTAGAATTTAAGTATAAAACTCATGAGCAAGGTACGAATAAGTATTTGGTTTCAAAATATTTTGAATATGCTAGGGTTGAAGGGAAATCAATTATGGAGCAAGTGCATGAGCTCCAAGTGCTAGTGAACAAGTTGAAGTCACTTGATGTTCCCGTTAGTGATGCGTTCCAAGTGGGTGCAATCTTAACCAAACTTCCACCTTCTTGGAAAAGTTTCTCTAAGAGAATGTTGCAGAAAACAGAAGATTATACGTTAGATGATCTTCTAAAGCATCTTCTCATGGAGGAAGAGGCTAAAATTAGAGATAAACGGGGTAACAATCAGGCAAGTGTTAATTATGTGCAAGGTGAAAACTCTAAGAAGAGAGTCTCTCGAAACAATTCACACAAAGCCAAGATGAGAGTAACAAAGAACAACTTCAAGAAATTCGATCCATCAAAGCGGTCTTTCAAGTGTCATGTTTGTGGAGAAACTGGTCACTTTGCTCGTGAGTGCAAAGACAGAAAATCGGGGTTTAATGATGTGAACTTGGTGAACACCGAGATAGCCGAGATGGTGAATCATGTTCACCTTGATGATGGAAATGATCTCGTGGGGTAAACACTTGAAGATCGAATTTTATCTAGCCTTTATTTCAGCACTAGCAAAGGCGGGCTAGCGCCTCTTTAATACTCATTGTCATCTTGAGTTTCGTTGTCTTTAATTCTAGCGTAACTATTTGCTTTGAATTCTTATGTAGTCGTTATGCCATTCGACTCAGTCGTATGTCTGTTTTATTATTGGTATTGTTAATAAAAGCTAGTGTTTTATTCTCATGAAAGCTATATTTCAAATATTTTGTCTTTGTTGCATGAAGATTTTGTGATAAGCAAAACAAAACGTATCACTGGTCTTGTTAAATCTTGAATGGCTACAAAATTTTATCTCCACATAAGGATAGTTTGCATGCATGATTGTTTTGCATGATAAAGTGCAACAAATGCTTTATATATATTTTTTCATGTCACTGTCACTATGTCACGTGGGCATTTGAATTGTGGTTGTGTTACTCAATCTTTGTGTACACTAAAAGTATATCTTATACTTTTTTAAGTGTGAAATAAAGTTCTAAAATAATACTTGAAATGTATAGAAAAATTTCGAAAGATGTCAAAAATTAGTGATTCATGTTAATTCATAATATGAGATAAATTATAGTGAATGGTACCATTATTGACATGTTTATTAAGTGATCTAGAAACTTAATTGTTACATTTTTAAGCCTCTGACGAGAGACTTAATAAGTGTTTAAAATTGATTGATGATCTCATTTTGTCTCTGACGAGAGACTTAATGAGAGTAACTAGAGACATGAGTATGAAACCATATGTGAATCGGTTAGTGACGGAAACCAGACTTGTTTGTAGTGTTCCTACTTCACGAGTTTAATGGGTAATAACGAAATCACTAGTTGATAGAAGGTACTATCGAATTATTGACTCATGTATAGTATAGATAGTACGGCGTTGCCGAGGAAAGGATGAAGTAAAACCTCTTAACAAAGCTTTAGAGACATCTTAGCAACGAATATATTACAAGCCTTTCCTATATGATCTAGAGGTGGTGCCGCCTTGAATAAAGAGTATTGGTTTCTCTTTTAGAGGGTCATGAAATAGGATTTAAGCGCATGGCCATATTCGCGCTCAGTGAGAAAACAATGGTCACGATAGGAAATGTGTATAAGTATGCTATTGAAGTCACAAGGTTCTTGGTTTAATTCCTTTGGACACCATTGAATCGACTTCAATTAATTTGCCTACTTATATAATGCAAGGTTTAATCTTCGTGACACTTTACGACATGACTTATCAGAGTAGTAGAAAACTATCCAACCTGATGGGGGATTGTTGGATATTGATGAGGTTGTATAGTTTATCACTTTACAATAATCTAAGTATGATGGGGGTATGACTAGAGAACCAATTGAGAACTTGTTGGTGCATGACTAGAGAACCAACTAACTACATGATTTGAATGAGATGGTTTTTGAGTCAAAGATTTAGTCCACTAGTTTTAACTGACATCTTAGTGCGTCTTTAACTTTCATTAAAAATAGGAGGTTAGACTCCTTGAATTCAGATATATAACTGATGACGTACCCTCCGATCAGGTCGAAGGACCCCCCTTCGGCCTCAGTCGAAATTGCATTACGAAGACCCAAGTCTTTCTTCATAAGTCATTGGTGGCGTAAAACCATTCATCATTGACATGGTTACCAGTTGGGAATCCGCCAGCCGAAGGCCCTTCGGTGTCTTCCCTTGAAGATGCCAAGACAAATAAGAACCTTGAC
This sequence comes from Chrysanthemum makinoi, assembly GCA_910596185.1. Lineage (NCBI taxonomy): Eukaryota > Viridiplantae > Streptophyta > Magnoliopsida > Asterales > Asteraceae > Chrysanthemum > Chrysanthemum makinoi. Next base: position 21,753,582 of record OU343218.1, on the reverse strand, counting down.
TTGGTATTCCCCCACGTTCCCACTATGTCCTTAGCTTCCCTGCCAAGTCCGAGATAGTGGGGATGAAGCCCTAGCGGTTACCACAAATCAGGGGACGCCCCCCATGATCTCCTAAACGTGTGCTAACACTCTCCAAGCTATTTTCATCACCTATAAATAGGTTGGACGAGTCAATTCAATGGTATGTTCACTCAACACAGTATTTCACATACATCATATCATTTACAACTCATATCACATACTTACTCTCACGCCGGAGGTGGTTCGCAGGGCCCAACCCCTGCGCAATCACTTAACGAAGTGTCTACTATTTCTTATTGCAGATTGGCTACAAGTTTGGCGTAAGCATATCACCCCTCATACCCTTCGATCACCATCGAAGGCCTGATCGTACGAATTATTGTACAATCAGTGGCGCCATCCGTGGGACCTGCTACTATTGGTCTCGTTATTCCAAACTTACACCCAGTTAATCACTCTCACTAGTTTCACGGCATGACTCAAGGAAGAGAAGATACACCCCCTCCGGGTTTCTCTACCTTGGCACCAATCCCAGTCAATGATCCTAACAACCTTCCCAATATAACCGCATCCACTTTTACTACACGATCTCACCCTGAAATAACTCCCAACAACCATGCTTCAACCTCGGCTAACCCTGAACCAGTAATTAGTCCAGCGTTTGTCGAAGCCAACATCGAAGCATTAAAGTCTTTACTAAAGGCTCGAAGGAGGCAAGCTCGGAATGTGGAGATGCGTAGGGAGTTGGAATACTCAAGCAATGAGTATGACGAAGAGTTGGAAATGGAGACTAGGCCCTTGGCTCCTGGGGCTACACGCTCAGTGCTAAGGATAGGGTCTCCGAGCAGTCGAAGGCCTAGTGGAAGGTCGGTTGGTTTTGAAGCCGTTCCGGAGAGGGCTCCTACTAGACGGGAAGGTACGATAGAAGGCTCCAATGGAAGGAGTAACCGAAGGGATGCTACGGAAGTTAATTTGCCACCACTTTTGGCGGCTCATCTGGGAAGAACTGAGTCAGGGGTTCCGTTGCAGCCTTCTCACGCATCCGGCGTAGAAGGCAATCCATCTCAAATGAATGGGGGAGGAAATCTTCCTCCTCATGGTATGTACCCTCCTCTTCAGGCTCAATCTTACCCTCAAGGGGTTTATCCCCCGCCTAATGGGCAGGATAGCAACCCCAGTTTTACTCAACCATACGGAAGTATGCCCTACGGGCAACCTATGGTATATCCTTCGTACCCTGTCGGAAGTCACCCACCTTATATACCTACTGCTTACCCTCAATATGTTAATCAAAACCCTGTTGGAGTACCTCCAAATCATAACCCGTACAATGCTGCCCCTACCTACATGCCACCTTATAACTGCCTTTATTCGGAGCCCATGGGCTCCACAACACCCTTCGTAAGATGGATAGAAGACTACCCTTTGCCTGATGGGTTGAAAATGCCCGCGCATATTGGTACCTACGATGGGAAAGGGGATCCGGATAACTTTTTGCACTTGTTTGAAGGGGCTATTAGAATGCAGAAGTGGGTTATGCCTGTTTCTTGTCACATGTTTACATACACCCTACGAGACTCCGCTCGTATATGGTGGAACGGGCAAAAACCAGGTAGCATTGTGAATTTGGATGATCTCAAGGCCAAGTTCAGATCACATTTCAGCCAACAGAAAAAGTTTACAAGAACGAACCTAACAGTGCACAACATCAAGCAGAGGGAGAACGAGAGCACCAGAGCTTTCATTACCAGATACATTGATGGCACATTACAAATAATGGGCTTGCACGAGGACCAACGCATCTCAGGTTTCGTGCACGGTCTACGAAACAGAAGTCTGGTTGAATTCCTCTCCACTGATCTCCCCGCAACCTACAAGGGTTTGGTGGAGAAGGCTTACACCTGGATCGAAGCAAAAGAAGTATCTACCAATGGGCTCCGGTTGAAAATAAAGAAAGTCATAGCAAAGCCCCGAAGCATCCTTCGTGGGAAGGGTCAAGGAACAAACACAAAAATAAGGACAGGTTCACACCGTACCACAAAAACATCAACCATGGGCTCTTGGCTAATCTGTCCAAATCTCCAAGGGAGATACTTGCTACAGAAAAGGATGCGAAGGCCTTTGATCCTCCTCCTCGCTTGGCAAACAAAGGAAGGCCCAGAGATACTTCCAAAATTTGCTACTTCCATGACGATTACGAACACGACACCAACAAATGCAGAGAACTCAAGAAGCAGATAGAAGAGGCCATAAAGTCCGGTCAATTGGGACATTTGGTGAAGGGTATAAAAAGAGGTTAAGACAAAGCCTCCGACACACAGTTGGGGAAAGATACCACACCTGCCGAAGTACCCATCCTCATGGTATACAAGGAGGACTCTGTTTTGAAAAGGAAAGAAGCGGAGGAAGCCTTGTGCGGAGTAGGAGATGTCACTTTTCCTTCAATCACAGGGAAAGTTCTTTCAAATTACCCCGTGGTCATCAAAGTCTTGATCTCCAACAGAGAAGTAAACAGGGCCTACCTCGACTGCGGTAGCTCCTGCGAAGTTATCTACGGATGATGTTTTCTAAAGCTCAAATCTTTGATAAGGTCGAAGAGAGTAGATTCGAAGGTACCCTTAGTGGGGTTCTTAGGGGAACACTCATGGCCCTTGGGAGAAGTCCCTCTAGAGGTTACGATCGGAGAAGGAAGGCTAAAAGAACAGAAACTCTGATTTTCACGATCGTAAGGTCGGAATCTCCCTACAACCTATTGATAGGGAGAACAGCAATGCAGAAGATGGGCATCGTTGTCTCAACCATACATGCCGCGATCAAATTCCAAACACCTTTCGGCATTGGAACGGTTTTCTCCAGCTATAAGGTGAAGGAGCCTACGGAAGTAGGCAAAAGGATCAAACGGGTTTCAAAAGAGCCTCCGAAGGATGTTCTCAGTTGTACTGACGCTGAAGAACGCATTGTGGTAAATGATCTCTACCTCAATCAGACAATGGTAATCGGAAAGCAGCTCCCAACCTCCTTTAAAGCAGAATTGGAAAAGGTACTTCGTGCTAATGCAGATGTCTTTGCATGGACCTACTATGACATGACGGGGGTCCCTAGAACTCTCACCATAGACAGAAAGCCCTTCAGCACTGAACACAAGTTCAATGAGTTCAAACATATTGAACCCATCAAACAAAAGCGTCGAAGCCTGGCTCCTGAAAGAAATGCCGCTGCATGCAAAGAAGTGGACGAGCAGAGAGGTGAAGTATCAAACTTGGGTGGCCAATCCGGTGATGGTCAAGAAGCATGATGGAGGATGGAGAATGTGCGTAGACTTCACAGATATTAACAAAGCCTGCCCGAAGGACTGCTACCCTCTGCTAGAGATTGATTGGAAGGTGGAATCCTTGTCAGGGTTTCGGCTAAATTGTTTCCTAGACGCTTATAAGGGTTACCATCAGATACAAATGGCGGAAGAAGACGAAGAGAAGACAGCCTTTTTTACAGGAAAGGGCGTTTATTGTTATAAAAAGATGCCTTTTGGTTTGAAAAATGCAGGTGCCACCTACCAACGATTAGTGGACAAAGCCTTCCACAAGCAGATAGGTAGGAATCTGGAGGCATACGTAGATGATATGGTCATCAAGAGTAGATCGGAGGAGGATATGCTCTCCGACATTAAGGAAACCTTCGACCAGCTTCGCGCCATCAATATGAAATTAAATCCCAAGAAGTGTTCCTTCGGTGTGGAAGAAGGACAATTTTTGGGGCATCTGATCACCAAGCAGGGTATTAAGGCCAATCCTTCGAAGGTCAAAGCCATCACGGATTTGCAGCCTCCTAAGTCCCTAAAGGAAGTGCAAAGTCTTAACGGAAAGCTAGTAGCCCTCAGCAGGTTCTTATCGAAGGGTGCAGATAGATCTTTACCGTTCTTCAAAACACACAAAGGATGCACGGACAAAAAGACGTTCCAGTGGAGCATAGATGAAGAAGCAGCCTTCAGAAAGCTCAAGGATTTCATGGCTATTCTACCTACACTTACGGCCCCAATCAAAGGCGAAGTGTTGTTTATGTATATTGCAGCCTCCTTCGAAAGCATCAGCGTTGTGTTATTGGCAGAAAGGGAGAAGAAGCAAATCCCTATCTACTTCGTTAGCAGGGTTCTACAGGGAGCTGAGCTAAATTATCCAGCATTGGAGAAGCTAATTTTGGCCTTGGTCCATGCTGCGAGACGCCTTCGAAGGTACTTCCAAGATCACCCCATAACCGTACTTACTGACAAGCCAATTAAGCAGATACTTTCGAAGCCGGAGAAATCTGTACGGATAGCTAAATGGACTATCGAGCTAGGAGAGCATGATATTGAATACAAGGGCAGAAACTCGGTCAAAGGGCAAATATTGGCAGACTTTTTAGCAGAAACACCCTCCGAACCGAAGCATGACACAAAGGTTGTTGAAAAGAAGCCTGATAAAGCAATCGAAGGGTGGAAATTTATACTCGACGGAGCCTCCAAACCGATGGTTCCGGCGCAGGTCTCATGCTCGTTGATCCCAAAGGGAAGGAGTACACTTATGCACTCCGTTTCGAATTCGATGCTACGAACAATAAAGCGGAGTACGAAGCCTTGCTAGCAGGTCTCCGATTGGCCAAAGACATGGAAGTAGAAGACTTGGCTATTTTTGTTGACTCACAACTAGTGGCCAACCAGATAAAAGGCTCCTACGAGGCAAGACAACCTGTGATCAAACAATACCTGGATAAGGCCAAAGAAATGCTCGAAGGGATCGCATCCTACAACATAGAGCTTGTTCGGAGAAACCAAAACAAGAAGGAGGATGCACTTAGCAAACTGGCATCAATGGCATTTGCTCATTTAACTAAGGAAGTTTTGGTCGAAGTATTGGTAGATAGGTCCATCGTCCGAAAGGAGGTGTCTGACGTAATACAGGAGGAAGACTCGAATAAGTGGTATACTGCCGGAAGATCAGAAGTTGGCTCGAAAGGTTCGCATCAAAGCACCACAATACAGAATCATGGGAAATTACTTATACAGAAGATCTTTTCTGTCCCCTTGGCTCCGTTGTGTAGGACCAAGGAAAGCTGCCAACATCATTCAAGAAGTGCATGAAGGATCCTGCGGACTTCACGCAGGACCCCACTCCGTTGTCTCTAAAGTCATGAGGGTCGGATATTACTGGCCTTCGATGCACATGGGACGCCATTTGTCGACATCATTCAGAAGTGTGAAGCCTGTCAAGTCCACTCAAGAGTCCCAAGGCTACCAAAGCAAGATATGACTTCCGTAACGTCCGCATGGCCTTTCAGCCAATGGGGGATAGATATTGTAGGCCATCTGCAGTTGCTCCGGGAGGAGTAAAGTTCTTGGTCGTAGCCATCGATTACTTCACTAAATGGGTGGAAGCAAAGCCTTTGGCATCCATTACAGGAAGGCACATGAAAAAATTTGTGTAGGAGCATATTATCTGTGGGTTCGGAGTACCTCACATCATCATTTCAGATAATGGGAAGCAGTTCGCCGAAGGGGTATTCCCAGTGTTTTGTAGATGCCTGAATATCAAACAATCCTTCACTTCCGTCTACCATCCTCAAGGTAACGGGCAAGTGGAAGTTACTAACAGAGACATCATACAAGGAATAGAACGAAGGCCGGGATACAGTCATCACGGTTGGGTAGATGAACTACCTCAAGTACTTTGGGCTCACAGAACGCATACAAAGTCATCCCTTCGGAAGTAAGTGTCGAAACTAAAAGGGTCATGAACATCGAAGCAGTAGATAACGAAGAAAGACTCTGTAGCAACCTAGACCTACTCGAAGAACGAAGGGAAATAGCCTCAATCAGAGAGGCTATCCACAAACAAAAGATTGAAAGGTACTATAACAAGCGAGTCCGGCCTTCGACCTTCAAACCAGGGGAATATGTCCTCCGACTCAACAACGCAAGTAAAGCTGAGTACCAGGGTAAACTAGTACCTACATGGGAAGGGCCCTACGTTATTAAGGAAGCATATGGCAACGGAACCTACAAGCTGGAAACCTTGGAAGGAGACAGTATTGATAGAACCTGGAATGACACTACTCTTCGTAAGTTCTACATATGAAACTTACAATGTCTAAGGACACATTTTATTTGCTTTCAATCAATGTATTTGCATTCTTCTCACTTGGGGAAAGAAGCATTAATGGTAGGCGTCTAGTATTCATTTCTTAAAATGATGTAATCCTCCCTACCCACTTAATGATAATAACATATTTCCCTCAAATCTCTTGTTTCGTTCAATACAACAAAGATTTGCCCACCAAGTCGCTTTATAAGTTTGAATGTCTAAGGGATGTACAAAGACTAAACAACATGTCTTGCTCATATGCATAACATCCATCTCAACTTCACATTAACTTTCCTATATGGCCTTAAGGTATTTTAAGCCTTTCGCTGCCCAAAGGATCAAGATGGAGTGGGTCGCGACCCTCTGTCAGTAGTTAAATTATACGATTGCTAGTATTCTTGGTGAAGTAACTACACACAATGAGGCTATGCATCTACCATACGCCTTAGGTTGTAAAAAATATTTTTTACGCAAGTAAAAATAAAAAGAGAAGAATCGCACATGGCAAAATTCGAGCCCTAGTGGCTTCAATGTAGATTACTGACTAGTCTAACTAGTCTAAAATAGGCCGTAGCCTTAACGATTCAACAAAAATAAAATATTGTCTTAGGCCGTAGCCTACATCACACATACCACAAGTTAATTGTTTCATCAGGCACGAAGCCTGGAAAGGAACACAAACAATTGTTTTAAACAGGGTACATACCACCCTGGGGATCAAATTACAACCACATGGTTGCCTTCATCAAACCTTGGAATTAGTGGGATCAGCTGAACCTGGGGAGGGAACCTGGGGTGACGGAGTTCTCTTGGAGGAAGATGGAGGCTGGACTGTCCTTGGCTTCTTGGCCAGCAGGTCCTCAATTGAGGCCGCTGGGTCCTTCGTCACATCTGCAAGGAAAGGGAAATCTAAGGCAGTTAATTGATTACCTGTATCATCATACTCTTTTTCATGAGTTGCCCTGTAGTAAGGAACTTTCTCCAGCTCCACCGGTTTCCCAGTCTTAGCTATCTCCTCCAAAGTGGTACACTTGCCATGGAAAATGGCTGCGTTCACCACCTTCCCAATGGCAATCCCTACATCGTCGCTATGGTAAAGTTCTATAGCAACATAGGGGATCACCTTGGTTACCAAGTCCACCCTGTCCTTCTTTAGCATTTTCAGACGAAGGTTTAACCCATCCACTTTTTCTCGGAGTTTGATCTCTTGGTCCAGCAACTTCGCCCTCTCTTGTTTGAGGCCTCCACACTTGGATGTAAGGACATATATCTGCTCCTTATAACCAACGACCATTGAGCCTTCGATAGTTAATCTGCTGCATTCAGCCTCGCTCATTGCCAGCTAACCTTTGATCTTTTCATTCTCAGCTCTGAGATCTTGCACCAAGGGGTTCTTGTCAAAATCCTCCAATGCATCCTCACACTTCTTCTCCAGTTCTGCATACTTCTGATCCCTAGCCTTCTCCCTCCTCAGCATAACATCCATTTCTTCTTGAGCTTTGGTGACATCACGGAGCAATTCCCTTGTCCTAGCATTGAGTTGGTTGTCAAGCATGCACTGGCGGACATAGCTTTTATCATGAAGGTCGCAGAACCTTTCTATGGACATGTTATCCACCACCCCCTTCCACTTGGGTGGGATTACATGGCTCACAAGTTGGTGACAAGCTAGGGGAGAAGGAAGTTCCTTCGTATCAGGAAGTCCTGCAACATATGTACATTCGTTAATATATTATTGTTGGTACCTAATTTTGTTTCGTAGGAAAGAAACTTTACCATGGATATCATTGCCGCTGGGCCCTTCGATGGCTGGAAATTCCACAGCCTTACCCTGGGCACTCTTTTGCAGGGTAGTTCGAGAGGGAGGAGTAGGTAGGATGAGCTTCCTTTTCGAAGCAGACTTCACAGCTTTAGCACTGGCACCTTTCCTGCTTCGGACCCTCTCAATGGGCTGGGCGTCCACATCATTGTTGTTTATAGACACTGATGGGGAGCCCACGCCATAGCTTGTCTCTTGGGGATTCTTTGGAAGGAAGCTTACCTCTTTTGCACCACCGCCTACAACAAAGTTCCTGAACGACATCTCTGCACAAAGAAGCAAATAAGATAAATATCAGAAAGATAAGTTTTAATTTCTTATGTTAATAAAAAAAGTACATACTTTCTCCATCACAAATTATCTCAGGTACCAAAGGAGACCCCTCCCATCTTTCAGCAATGCCAACCATGAACAGGATTGGCTCAGGGAATGTTTGGCAATCAGCGAGATGACGAGCCAAACGCTGATACAAAGGGTTTCTTCTTACAGTATAGGGCAATGGATCGTTGAATCTTTTCTCATCATATTGAAAGTCTGGGTTTAACAATGCAGAGTATGCTGGAGGGATAATGGTATTTTGGAAATAAAAGAATTTGCCTTTCCAGTTCCTTATGTTCGTAAAAGGTCTATCTATCAGAATGGGCACATCCCTTTCACCCCTTTTGGCTAAGGTCAACCAATCTCCTCCCGGGTATAGATTCAGAAAACCCCTAAGCACAGTCAAGGATGGTTTGAACCCATAAGCTTTGCACATAACAATGTATGTCGTAAGCTTGGCTAGGCCAAAAGGGTTGAACCTAGAAATGTGTACCTCATAATACCAGAGGAATTCTAAGATCAAAGGATGCAAAGGTATCCTAAGGTTGGAAGTGGTGAAAGCATGGGTATACAGGCCTACATAATTTTCAGGGGCATCAAATATCCCTTGATTTTTACTCAGTAGCATGATTTTATGTTCCTTTGGAATGAGGTAATCAGTGAGGAACGCTTTAAGCTCCTCCCTGGTTAGTGTGCAACCTTGTTGTTTTATCACAAATTTTTTATTGGTAGACATGAAGCCTTCTAAAGAACACAACAATGTACTTGAAATACAGAGAAGAAGGAGCACTTTACCTTGTTTGATCGAAGGCTTGATCGGAAGAGGTTTTAGTAGGTGAAAATCTTGGGCGAGAGATAAAACTTTGTTAGGGTTTTACTGTTTTTACATTTTATATACTCTACAAACGTTAAATCTCAGCCCTACACGTGTCCGGACTTATCCCTTTACTACCGGATTTCAAATCATTTTTAAATTTTGAAATGATGTTTACTTTTACCGAGGAAAGGGGAGTAGTTAGGATTAGTCTTGCATTAAATACGGTCAATAACTACAAGACTTTTCATCTTCGTTCATTTTTTGTGACGAAGAGGAGGTTTCGTTTTTATTTCTGAGTTGTAAGCAATATTTCTTGTTCGTACATATCACTTTCGACTGGGGGGCTTGATGACGTACCCTCCTATCAGGTCAAAGGACCCCCCTTCTCAGTCGAAATTGCATTACGAAGACCCAAGTCTTTCTTCATAAGTCATTGGTGGCGTAAAACCATTCATCATTGACATGGTTACCAGTTGAGAATCCGCCAGCCGAAGGCCTATGCCCTTCGGTGTCTTCCCTTGAAGATTCCAAGACAAATAAGAACCTTGACTTGGTCTTCCCCCACGTTCCCACTATGTCCTTAGCTTCCCCGCCAAGTCCGAGATAGTGGGGATGAAGCCCTAGCGATTACCACAAATCAGGGGACGCCCCTATGATCTCCTAAACTTGTGCTAACACTCTCCAAGCTATTTTCATCACCTATAAATAGGTTGGACGAGTCATTTCAATGGTATATTCACTCAACACAGTATTTCACATACATCATATCATTTACAACTCATATCACATACTTACTCTCACGCCGGAGGTGGTTCGCAGGGCCCAACCCCTGCGCAATCACTTAACAAAGTGTCTACTATTTCTTATTGCAGATTGGCTACAAGTTTGGCGCAAGCATATCACCCCTCATACCCTTTGATCACCATCGAAGGCCTGGTCATACGAATTATTGTACAATCAATAATGTACAAAGGATACAATATATATAGAGACTATTATCATATTTTAATGATTAAATCCACTCATCAATTTTATATATAAAGACCCACTCATCACCCTTTAATGATTAAACCCACTCTTCAATTTTATATATGAAGTTGGAATTTATTTCGGGATGTGGCTAACTTTCTTTTGCATATAAACAAATGGTCTTCCTCAAAAGAAAGAATAACTAATAGCTTCAAATCAAAAGTATCGGTTCATACTTTTACATCATATTGTTTTCTGCTATCGCCAAAGTTTTTTGTGTTGACTCGGTTGCTGCCGATTAAACATGTGTTGGTTGCATCAAATCCTGGGGCTTGTACGTTTGTAGACTCGCAGCAAATATACAAGTTCGTATAAAGCTTAAAGGACAGGAGTCATTCCGTGCAGTTCGTTTGTTCTTTTGTTTCGTTTGTTTTAGGTTTGCTGTCAATGTGTTAAGTGTTGTACCAAGGTTCGTCGTCTGTTGTTTGGTATTTCAGAATACAAGTGGTACTTCAACTTGTACCAATAGCTTTGTTATAAATACTATCACTTGCAACTTCAAGTGTTTGTAATTTGTGCTTTATAAGTGGCCAAACTTGCCAACATTATTTAAGTCCCAACAATCCCCCGCCATGTTGGGAAGTTTCTGCTACTTTGATAGGTTGTGTCATGGTGGTGTCACGAAGATTAAACCCCATTTACTCTAAGTATGCATATAAAATTTATTCAATGGTGTCCGAAGATTAAACCACAAACCTTTATAATCTTATGTACATACTTATACACACTTCCCATCGTAACCAAAGTGTTCTCACTGAGCGCGAATATGGCCATGCGCTTAATCCTGATTCATGACTCTCTAAGAGAGAAACCACAACTCTCTATTCAAGGCGGCACCACCTTTAAGCCATATAGGCAAAACTTCTATAACATCTTCGTTGCTAAGACGTCTCTAAAGTTTTGTTAAGAGAATAATCTCATCCTCATTTTCGGCAACGCCGTACTATCTCTACTACATGGGTCAATTATTCGATAGTACCTTCTACCGACTAGTGACTTGTTATTACCCTTTAAACTTGGAGATAGGAGCACTAAATTCAAGTCGGGTTCCCATCACTAACCGATTCACTTATGGTTTCAGACCCATGTCTCTTATAGTAACACTCACTAAGTCTCTCATCACAGACTTAATAAGCTATATCCGACATGTTTTTATACAACTAGTCGGTCACATCACGAACACTCAAGTTTCTAGATCACTTAACAAACATGTCATTAATGGCCATTCTCATATATTTATAAACACATTCCATCACACTGGAATTTTGATTAATTAGATATCTAATCCAATTAACCTCTACTTTAGCCATGACTAGGCATAAAGCTCAACATCCATCTTAAAGTGTAAACACACACTTGTTTCTTGCACATTCAAAAAACAACTACATGTATACGTATGAGTTTAGTGATCACCAACTTGTGAACTTTCATATGATTTTCATGTGTGTAATTTGTAATTCTCATTATACTCGATCACGATACTGACATCTCGTGTCTCACTAACGGAGGGGCGAATAGGAAAGAATCATGATCATAATGATCAGTTATGATCATAATTCTATCATAAGGGACATATGATGACGGTTTCAACTTCAAGTTGCTTACCAGGTCACCCGTTTAGTATTGATCACAATATTACATCATAAGGGGCATATGGTGACGGTTTCAACTTCCAGTTACTTACCAGGTCACCCGTTTAGTATCGATCACAATATTACATCATAAGGGGCATATGGTGACGGTTTCAACTGAAATTGCATACCAATTCAGCCACGAAACCCATTTACAACTAAGACCACACACTTCAAATGTTGCATCAATTAGCCACTTTGTGAACCTTGTACAAAAGGTTGTTGCATCAACCATTATACAACTAGCTTTACGAGATCAAACTTTAGAGCTCCTTAGAGCTTGAATGTACCGTGTGTCAAGTATGCCTACATGCACCACTCACATCTACAACAATGGTGTGCACGGGCGGTATTTTGTAGCCCTGCAACCCCCATCATAAATCTCACTATCAAATTTATTTCGTTCAATAGTTCACATATACCCATATCCAGTTCAGTCACTCACCACTGTTTCTCTTAGTAGTAAAATAAAAGTTTTACACCACAAACCTTTTTTTATTAACACATAATTACATTGATAAAAGTTTTGAAATAAACTCTCTTATTATCTCATCATTTTCTCATATTATGCATGAGTATGTATTCTATGCTTGAACATGATTTTCAGTATAACCATCAAATTTATATCTCAAATATAAAACTTGTTCAACAAAACTCCTAGAATACATTTAAGGCTAAAACATTAAGCTTTTATCAATATTGATGTCTCAATTATTTATCCCAATTAAAACATCACTGTATCAAATTACAATTTGTATAAATGTTTCAAACAAACCAAGAATATTTCAGTTCGTTAGTGTGTTGGTATGGTAATTCTCATTGCACCATCGGTCCTTATTAACCAAAGAATATATTTTGGATTAAACCAAATCAAACCAGTTTGATTCCTCATTAATTACATGAATAGAGAAATATGGTTCCAATGCAACATTTTTCTCACATACTATAACTCAAAGAGAACTTGGTTTACCAAACAAACAACTCATTGTTTTAATGTTTAAACCTTTTGTATGTTTAATCTAAATTAAAGTACTAGATTTAAAACTATAATATATATTTGGCAACAAGCATCACAGCAAGTTCAAAAGTCACATCTCAGTTTGTTTCATAAATTATAAGAGACAAATTAAGGTTTATATATGAAACTAGTTAAACACATGTTAAACACTTAGTTTCATCTGATTTGCACGAAACTACTTTAAAGATTGTTGAACCAGTTTGTACTCTTGTAAAAGCATGTGACAATTAAACTTAATTCAAGGAATCATTACCAAGATAAAATGAATACCTTATTAACATTATGAGATTCCGTAACATCACAATGCCAAACCGAGCAGCATCAAACCTAGACTCGAACACACAAAAATCGAAACCAAAGGAAGCATCATCAAGCATCAACATCATCATCATTCCTCTTCTTCGCATATGTCAAACATGTAATAAAAAGAATCGTACGGGAGGAATTTCCCTGTCCTTTAAAGTACTTTCGGCACTCCGTAAGTTGCTCGAGTCTCCAAGCCTAAGCACCCAGGATTAATACAGTTCTACACATGTAATCGTTGAGTAGCAACAACTCACGATTACAACACGATGGTGGCAACAGAAATGACAAGACACAAAAGCAAACAAAGCTATGTATTTCTTGAGTAAATATGGTTGTTTTTCCATACTTTTATCATACCCATTCTGCTATCTCTTTATAGGAAAGAAAATGTGTAGATCGTGATAACCCACCCTCAAAAGATAATGGTTGTAGACATGATAACCCACTCCCAAAATTAAAAAGAGATAATGGGAGATAATGGGTGGTTGCCAACTATATAATCAGATCAAACTTTTATCTCAAAATACAAGTGGTACTTCAACTTGTACCAATAGCTTTGTTATTGTTGGGACTTAAATAATGTTGGCAAGTTTGGCCACTTATTATAACAAAGCTATTGATACAAGTTGAAGTAGCACTTGTATTTTGAGATAAAAAGTTTGATCTGATAACTACCCATTGTCTCCCATTATCTTTTCTTTATTTTGTGAGTGGGTTATCATGTCTACAATCATTATCTCTTTGGGAGTGGGTTATCACGATCTACACAACTTTCTTTACTATAAAGAGATAGCATATAATGTATATGAGATAACAAGTAAAATAACAGCCATATTCACTTAAAAACATATAGCTTTGTTTGCTTCTGTTTCTCCTCATTTTATGTTGCCACCATCGTGTTGTAATCGTGAGTTGTTGCTACTCAACGGTTACGGTGTAGAACTATATTAATCCTGGGTGCTTAGGCTCGTAGACTCGAGCAACAAACGGAGTGCCGAAAGTACTTAAAAGGACATGGAATTTCTTCCCATACGGTTCAGTTTGTTACGTTTTTGATAGGTTCGAAGATGATGATGATGATGTTTAATTCCGCGCTTGTTGCTGCTCGAATGATGCTGCTCTTTATGTTGCTGTTGTGTTTCTATTATGGATCATTAAAATGTCATTGAGGTATTCATCTTGTCCTGATGCAATATTGTCAATTTTATTTGACATGTTAATACCTACTGTTATGGAATAATACCTTTATACAACATTCTTTTAAGTACTTTTGTTCCAAACAAAAGGTTTACATGTTATGGTCTAATGAAGGCATGGAGTTTTAAGAAGAAAACTCGGAAATGCGGACCATTTAGACTCTACAAATTAAAACTGAAACCAAAACCAGTTGTTGGTAGGGTATCCATGATAGCTCAAATCACGCGGAATGCCGCCGCATGTGGATGGTATCTTGATTCAGGAGCCACTATTCACGTAGTGGGATCAAGAAATAGTTTTACAACCTATCGAGCGGTAACCGGTAGGCAAGTAATGATGGCAAATCATGATAGAGCTGATGTTTGTAGGAACGGTACAAATGATGTTCACATCGGGTAAAACAGTGACTCTTCATAATGTGCTTCATGTTCCTACAATATCCAAGAGTCTAGTTTGTGTTGGTAAACTTGACGAACATGCTTTCAAAATCACCATTGAGTCAAGGAAGTTCGTAATCACTAGACGTGGCTTTTTTGTGGGAAAAGGATACTACCAAGAAGGGATGTATCGACTAAATGTGGAAAACGAGCCCCTTAAAAATGTATCAAAAAATAATAGTATAGTTAGTTCTATTGCTAGCAATCATATTTCAAATGTTTCTTTAAGAAGTAATTTTGATTCTGTTGTTCATAAAATTAATCAGATATCCGTTGTTTCTTCTGCATGTTCTATTTCTTTATGGCATAAACGTTTAGCACAAATAAATGTTAAAAATACTGAAAAGATGAAACACAACGGATTAATTAAATTTCAAAACAAGAACTTCGAAAAGTGTGAAACATGTGTAAAATCAAAGTTTGTAAAGAAACCTTTTCCATCAGTTAAACGTGATACTGGATTGTTAGATTTGATACATTCGGATATTTGTGAATTGAATGGAATACTTACTCGAGGAGGTAAGAGGTATTTCATTACTTTTTGCGATGATTCAAGTCGGTTCTTATATGTATATTTATTACGATCAAAAGATGAAGCTTTTGATTCATTTAAAATATACAAAGCGGAGGTTGAGAATCAACTTGGGAAAAGGATTAAAATCCTACGATCCGACCGGGGTGGAGAATATTTTACGCGAGAGTTTGACACATTTTGTGAAGAGAATGGCATTATACATGAGCGTACCTCTCCGTATACACCACAACAAAACGGTTTAGCAGAAAGGAAAAACCGAACCCTAGTAGAGATGGTTAACTGTATGTTAAACCAATCTGGGTTACCCACAAATCTTTGGGGAGAAGCTCTTTTAACAGCATGCCATATACACAATAGGATCACTAGTTGTGTGATTCCTATGAGTCCATATGAGTTATGGAATGGCAGAAACTCGAACCTGGACTATTTGAGAGTTTGGGGATGTTTAGCCTATTATCGAACACCTGATCCGAAAGATCTAAGCTAGGAGCTCGTGGTATTTAAAGCCTATTTGTTGGATACGCAAAAAATAGCAAAGCTTATAGACTTTTAGATGATAATTCAGGTGTTATCATAGAATCCAAAGACGTGGATTTCTTTGAAGATAAATTTTCGAAAGAAGTCGAAAACCCTCGTGTAAGTCTAGTTCCAACTCCTACTAGTTCGTCTCGTGTAGAAATCTCTACAGAGATTAATGAACCAAGGCGGAGTACACGAACTAGAAAAGAGAAGACATTGGGACCTGATTTCTTCTCTTACTTGGTCGAAGGGACTCAAAAGAAAGTAACAAAAGAGGTTATTTTCTTGATTAATGTTGATGATGACCCTAAGACTTTCTCTGAAGCCATGTCATCTCGAGATGCTCCTCTTTGGAAGGAAGCTATAAATGATGAGATGGATTCTATATTGGGTAATCAGACTTGGGAGTTAGCAGAACTTCCTAAGGGCGTGAAAGCCATAGGATCCAAATGGGTATTTAAGAAGAAGCTTAACCCAGACGGATCAATTTCTGCCTTTAAAGCAAGATTAGTTTCCAAAGGTTTCAGACAAAGAGAGGGGGTAGATTATTTCGATACATATGCCCCTGTCGCTAGGATTAGTTCTATAAGAACACTCATAGCGATATCTGCTATTAAAGGTTTGTACATTCATCAAATGGATGTGAAGACAGCCTTTTTAAATGGTTACTTACAGGAGGAGGTTTACATGGAACAACCTGAAGGTTTTGTTATACAAGGGCAAGAAGACAAAGTGTGTAGACTTGTTAAGTCCTTATACGGGTTGAAACAAGCTCCAAAGCAATGGCATGAGAAGTTTGACACTACTATTATTTCTTTCGGGTTTAAGCACAATAGTGCTGATAGGTGCATTTATACCAAAACCACGAAAGATTATACAATGGTCATTTGTCTTTATGTTGATGATATGTTGATCATTAGCACAACTCTAGATGGAATTTCCGAAACAAAGTCTTACTTATTCTCGAACTTTAAGATGAAAGATCTTGGTGAAGTAGACACCATTTTGGGAATTAAAGTGAAAAGAACAAATGATCAAATTTCTCTTAGTCAGTCTCATTATATCGAAAAGATACTGACTAAGTTTCAACACTTGGACATAAAGGAATCAAATTTTCCTTTTGAACCGAGTGTGCATCTTGAGAAGAATTCTGGTAGAGCCGTGGCTCAACTAGAATATGCAAGTGCTATTGGTTGCTTGATGTATGCTACACATTGTACTAGGCCTGGCATTGCCTTTCTTTGTAAGCATGTTAAGTCAGTACACAAGTAATCCAAGCACTGAACACTGGAGAGCAGTGTCTAAAGTACTAGGGTGCCTAAAAAGGACTAGTGCTTTGAACTTGACATACACGTCATACCCTGGGGTTTTGGAAGGGTACTCATATGCAAGTTGGGTGAATTGCACAGGTGATTCTAAATCCATGAGCGGGTGGATTTATACTCTTGCAGGAGGAGCTATTTCTTGGGCGAGTAAGAAACAAATGTGTATTTCTCATTCCACTATGGAAGCTGAGTTTATTGCTCTGGCTGCAGCAGGCAAAGAGGCTGAGTGGATGCGGGATCTGTTACTAGATATCCAAGCTGGCCCGGTCCAATGCCTTCGATTCCCATGTACTGTGACAGTCAAGCAACTTTGTCTAAAGCTTATAACTCTGTGTACAATGGGAAGTCAAGACATATTCGTCTACGACACAACTATGTGAGACAAATGATAGAGAATGGTACCATTAGTGTTGTTTATGTCAAGTCATGTAGAAACTTGGCAGATCCACTAACTAAGCCTCTGAAGAGAGACTTAGTGAGTGTTACTACAAGAGACATGGGTCTAAAACCAAATATGAATCGGTCAGTGATGGGAACCCGACTTGAATTTAGTGCTCCTATCTCCAAGTTTAATGGGTAATAACAAGTCACTAATTGATAGAAGGTGCTATCAATCAAATTGACCCATGCATAGCTAAGATAGCACGGCGTTGCCGAAGATGAGGATGAGATTAGTCTCTTAACAAAGCTTTAGAGGCGTCTTAGCAACGAAGAAGTTAAAGAAGCTTTGCCTATATGACTTATAGGTGGTGCCGCCTTGAATAGAGAGTATTGGTTTCTCTCTTAGAGAGTCATGAATTAGGATTAAGCGCATGGCCATATTCGCGCTCAGTGAGAACACGTTGGTTACGATGGGAAGTGTGTATAAGTATGCACATAAAATTATAAGATTTAAAGGTTTAATCTCCGGACACCATTGAATCAATTTTATTTGCATGCTTAGAGTAAATGGGGTTTAATCTTCGTGACACCACCGTGGCACAACCTATCAGAGTAGCAGAAACTTCCCAACATGGCGGGGGATTGTTGGGACTTAAATAATGTTGGCAAGTTTGGCCACTTATGAAGCACAAATTACAAACACTTGAAGTTGCAAGTGATTGTATTATAACAAAGCTATTGGTACAAGTTGAAGTAGCACTTGTATTTTTGAGATAAAAGTTTGATCTGATTATATAGTTGGCAACCACCCATTATCTCTTTTTATTTTGGGAGTGGGTTATCAGGTAGACAACCATTATTTCTTTTGGGAGTGGGTGATATCACGTCTACATTTCCTTTACTATAAAGAGATAGCAGAATGGGTATGAAGATAGTAGAATAAAAACAGCCATATTCACTCAAGAAATACATAGCTTTGTTTGCTTCTGTTCTTGTCATTTCTGTTGCCACCATCGTGTTGTAATCGTGAGTTGTTGCTACTCAACGATTACGGTGTAGAACTGTATTAATCCTGGGTGCTTAGGCTTGTAGACTCGAGCAACTTACGGAGTGCCGAAAGTACTTTAAAGGACATGGAACTTCTTCCCGTACGGTTCTGTTTATCATGTGTTTGACAGATTCAAGGACGCAAGATGATCTCGATGATGATACTAGATGTTCTGTTCGGTCTTAAGTTCACATTTCAGGTTCGGTTTGGATGCTGCTCGGTTCTTTATTTTAGTCTTTATGGGTCTAAGATAACTAGTGAGGTATATTTCTATTATGTTTGATTAACACACTTTAATATGTAAGAAGTATATAAGCACAGGATTTGATGCAGCCAACACATGTTTAATCGGCAGCAACCGAGTCAACACAAAAAACTTTGGCGATAGCAGAAAACAATATGATGTAAAAGTATGAACCGATACTTTTGATTTGAAGCTATTAGTTATTCTTTCTTTTGAGGAAGACCATTTATTTATATGCAAAAGAAAGTTAGCCACATCCCGAAATAAATTCCAACTTCATATATAAAATTGAAGAGTGGGTTTAATCATTAAAAGGTGATGAGTGGGTCTTTATATATAAAATTGATGAGTGGATTTAATCATTAAAAGATGATAATATTCTCTATATATATTGTATCCTTTGTACGTTATATATCTGAATTCAAGGAGTCTAACCTCCTATTTTTAATGAAAGTTAAAGACCCACTAAGATGTCAGTTAAAACTAGTGGACTAAATCTTTGACTCAAAAACCATCTCATTCAAATCATTTAGTTAGCTGGTTCTCTAGTCATGCACCAACAAGCTCTCAATTGGTTCTCTATTCATACCCCCATCATACTTAGATTATTGTAAAGTGATAAACTATACAACCTCATCAATATCCAACAATCCCCCATCAGGTTGGATAGTTTTCTACTACTCTGATAAGTCATGTCGCAAAGTGTCACGAAGATTAAACCTTGCATTATATAAGTAGGCAAATTAATTGAAGTCGATTCAATGGTGTCCAAAGGAATTAAACCAAGAACCTTGTGACTTCAATAGCATACTTATACACATTTCCTATCGTGACCATTGTTTCCTCAATGAGCGCGAATATGGCCATGCGCTTAAATCCTGTTTCATGACCCTCTAAAAGAGAAACCAATACTCTTTATTCAAGGCGGCACCACCTCTAGATCATATAGGCAAGGCTTGTAACATCTTCGTTGCTAAGATGTCTTTAAAGCTTTGTTAAGAGGTTTTACCTCATCCTTTCCTCGACAACGCCGTACTATCTATACTATACAAGAGTCAATAGTTCGATAGTACCTTCTATCAACTAGTGATTTCGTTATTACCCATTAAACTCATGAAGTAGGAACACTACAAACAAGTCGAGTTTCCGTCACTAACCGATTCGCATATGGTTTCATATTCATGTCTCTAGTTACTCTCATTAAGTCTCTCGTCAGAGACAAAATGAGATCATCAATCAATTTTAAACAATTATTAAGTCTCTCGTCAGAGGCTTAAAAAATGTAACAATTAAGTTTCTAGATCAGTTAATAAACATGTCAATAATGGTACCATTCACTAAAATTTATCTCATATTATGAATTAACATGAATCACTAATTTTCGACATCTTTCGAAATTTTTCTATACATTTCAAGTATTATTTTAGAACTTTATTTCACACTTAAAAAAGTCTAAGATATACTTTTAGTGTACACAAAGTTTGAGTAACACAACCACAATTCAAATGCCCACGTGACATAGTGACAGTGACATGAAAAAATATATATAAAGCATTTGTTGCACTTTATCATGCAAAACAATCATGCATGCAAACTATCCTTATGTGGAGATTAAATTTTGTAGCCATTCAAGATTTAACAAGACCAGTGATACGTTTTGTTTTGCTTATCACAAACTCTTCATGCAACAAAGACAAAATTTTTGAAATATAGCTTTCATGAGAATAAAACACTAGCTTTTATTAACAATACCAATAATAAAACAATCATACGACTGACTCGAATGGCATAACGACTACATTAGAATTCAAAGCAAATAGTTACGCTAGAATTAAAGACAACGAAACTCAAGATGACAATGAGTATTAAAGAGGCGCTAGCCCGCCTTTGCTAGTGCTGAAATAAAGGCTAGATAAAATTCGATCTTCAAGAGTTTACCCCACGAGATCATTTCCATCATCAAGGTGAACATGATTCACCATCTCGGCTATCTCGGTGTTCACCAAGTTCACATCATTAAACCCCGATTTTTTGTCTTTGCACTCACGAGCAAAGTGACCAGTTTCTCCACAAACATGACACTTGAAAGACCGCTTTGATGGATTGAATTTCTTGAAGTTGTTCTTTGTTACTCTCATCTTGGCTTTGTGTGAATCGTTTCGAGAGAATCTCTTCTTAGAGTTTTCACCTTGCACATAGTTAACACTTGCCTGATTGTTACCCCATTTATCTCTAATTTTAGCCTCTTCCTCCATGCGAAGATGCTTTAGAAGATCATCTAACGTATAATCTTCCGTTTTCTGCAAGATTCTCTTAGAGAAACTTTTCCAAGAAGGTGGAAGTTTGGTTAAGATTGCACCCACTTGGAACGCATCACTAACGGGAACATCAAGTGAATTCAACTTGTTCACTAGCACTTGGAGCTCATGCACTTGCTCCATAATTGATTTCCCTTCAATCATAGCATATTCAAAATATTTTGAAACCAAATACTTATTCGTACATTGCTCATGATTTTTATACTTAAATTCTAGCGCACTCCAAAGATCTCGTGGATTTGTAACTGATGAATACAAGTCATAGAGAGTATTGGACAATGCGTTCTTGATATGGCCACAACAAAGAGTCTCGTCCTCTTTGCGAATCATCCTTAGCTTCTCAAGATCAGCAACTTTCTTCTCGTACTCCATCTGTTTACCAGGTTCAGGAACCGGGTTACTTGGGATGGGAGGCAATGTTGGGTCCAAGACATAGTAAACCTTCAACACGATGAGCAAGAACTTCATCTTTTCAGCCCAACGAGTATAGGTACACCTGTCAAACCTATCGAGTTTTACCAACTCTTGGTTCATCATGCGAAGGTTTATGAAGGAAGAAGATGCACCGATATCCATGTCGAATATAAAGCTTAAAGATCAGGAGTCATTCCGTGCAGTTCGTTTGTTCTTTTGTTTCGTTTGTTTCAGGTTTGCAGTCAACGTGTTAAGTGTTGTACCAAGGTTCATCGTCTGTTGTTCGGGATTTCAGAATTTGCTGCTGGTGTTATATTAGATACAACAATCTTTACTAGTTTCATATAGAAACCTTAATTTGTCTCTTATAGTTTATGAAACAAACTGAGATGTGACTTTTGAACTTGTTGTGATGCTTGTTGCCAAATATATATTATAGTTTTAAATCTAGTACTTTAATTTGGATTAAACATACAAAAGGTTTAAACATTAAAACAATGAGTTGTTTGTTTAGTAAACCAAGTTCTCTTTGAGTTATAATATGTGAGAAAAATGTTGCATTGGAACCATATTTCTCTATTCATGTGATTAATGAGGAATCAAACTGGTTTGATTTGGTTTAATCCAAAATATATTCTGTGGTTAATAAGGACCGATGGTGCAATGAGAATTACCATACCAACACACTAACGAACTGAAATATTCTTGGTTTGTTTGAAACATTTATATAAATTGTAATTTGATACAGTGATGTTTTAATTGGGATAAAAAAAATGAGACATCAATATTGATAAAAGCTTAATGTTTTAGCCTTATATGTATTCTAGGAGTTTTGTTGAACAAGTTTTATATTTGAGATATAAATTTGATGGTTATACTGAAAATCATGTTCAAGCATAGAATACATACTCATGCATAATATGAGAAAACGATGAGATAATAAGAGAGTTTATTTCAAAACTTTTATCAATGTAATTATGTGTTAATAAAAAAAGGTTTGTGGTGTAAAACTTTTATTTTACTACTAAGAGAAACAGTGGTGAGAGACTGAACTGGATATGGGTATATGTGAACTATTGAACGAAATAAATTTGATAGTGAGATTTATGATGAGGGTTGCAAGGCTACAAAATACCGCCCGTGCACACCATTGTTGTAGATGTGAGTGGTGCATGTAGGCATACTTGACACACGGTACATTCAAGCTCTAAGGAGCTCTAAAGTTTGATCTTGTAAAGCTAGTTGTATAATGGTTGATGCAGCAACCTTTTGTACAAGGTTCCAAATTAAGTGGCTAATTAATGCAACATTTGAAGTGTGTGGTCTTAGTTGTAAATGGGTTTCGTGTCTGACTTGGTATGCAATTTCAGTTGAAACCGTCACCATATGCCCCTTATGATGTAATATTGTGATCGATACTAAACGGGTGACCAGGTAAGCAACTTGAAGTTGAAACCGTCACCATATGCCCCTTATGATGTAATATTGTGATCGATACTAAACGGGTGACCTGGTAAGCAACTTGAAGTTGAAACCGTCATCATATGTCCCTTATGATAGAATTATGATCATAACTGATCATTATGATCATGATTCTTTCCTATTCGCCCCTCCGTTAGTGAGACATGAGATGTCAGTATCGTGATCGAGTTTAATGAGAATTACAAATTACACACATGAAAATCATATGAAAGTTCACAAGTTGGTGATCACTAAACTCATACGTACACATGTAGTTGTTTTTTGAATGTGCAAGAAACAAGTGTGTGTTTACACTTTAAGATGCATGTTGAGCTTTACGCCTAGTCGTGGCTAAAGTAGAGGTTAATTGGATTAGATATCTAATTAATCAAAATTCCAGTGTGATGGAATGTGTTTATAAATATATGAGAATGGCCATTAATGAGATGTTTGTCAAGTGATCTAGAAACTTGAGTGTTCGTGATGTGACCGACTAGTTGTATAAAAACATGTCGGATATAGCTTATTAAGTCTCTGACGAGAGACTTAGTGAGTGTTACTACAAGAGACATGGGTCTGAAACCATACGTGAATTGGTTAGTGATGGGAACCCGACTTGAATTTAGTGCTCCTATCTCCAAGTTTAATGGGTAATAACAAGTCACTAGTCGGTAGAAGGTACTATCGAATAATTGACCCATGTAGTAGAGATAGTACGGCGTTGCCGAAAATGAGGATGAGATTATTCTCTTAACAAAACTTTAGAGACGTCTTAGCAACGAAGATGTTATAGAAGTTTTGCCTATATGGCTTAAAGGTGGTGCCGCCTTGAATAGAGAGTTGTGGTTTCTCTCTTAGAGAGTCATGAATCAGGATTAAGCGCATGGCCATATTCGTGCTCAGTGAGAACACTTTGGTTACGATGGGAAGTGTGTATAACTATCTACATAAGATTATAAAGGTTTGTGGTTTAATCTTCGGACACCATTGAATCAATTTTATATGCATACTTAGAGTAAATGGGGTTTAATCTTCGTGACACCACCATGACACAACCTATCAGAGTAGCAGAAACTTCCCAACATGGCGGGGGATTGTTGGGACTTAAATAATGTTGGCAAGTTTGGCCACTTATGAAGCACAAATTACAAACACTTGAAGCTGCAAGTGATAGTATTTATAACAAAGCTATTGGTACAAGTTGAAGTACCACTTGTATTTTGAGATAAAAGTTTGATCTGATTATATAGTTGGCAACCACCCATTATCTCCCATTATCTCTTTTTAATTTTGGGAGTGGGTTATCATGTGTACAACCATTATCTTTTGAGGGTGGGTTATCACGATCTACACATTTTCTTTCCTATAAAGAGATAGCAGAATGGGTATGATAAAAGTATGGAAAAACAGCCATATTCACTCAAGAAATACATAGCTTTGTTTGCTTCTGTGTCTTGTCATTTCTGTTGCCACCATCGTGTTGTAATCGTGAGTTGTTGCTACTCAACGATTACATATGTAGAACTGTATTAATCCTGGGTGCTTAGGCTTGGAGACTCGAGCAACTTACGGAGTGCCGAAAGTACATTAAAGGACTGGGAACTTCTTCCCGTACGGTTCTTTTTATTACATGTTTGACATATGCAAAGAAGAGGAATGATGATGATGTTGATGCTTGATGATGCTTCCTTTGGTTTCGAGTTTTGTGTGTTCGAGTCTAGGTTTGATCTTTGCTCGGTTTGGCATTGTGATGTTACGGAATCTCATAATGTTAATAAGGTATTCATTTTATCTTGGTAATGATTCCTTGAATTAAGTTTAATTGTCACATGCTTTAACACCAGCAGCAAATTCTGAAATCCCAAACAACATACGACGAACCTTGGTACAACACTTAACACGTTGACAGCAAACCTGAAACAAACGAACTGCACGGAATGACTCATGTCCTTTAAGCTTTATACGAACTCGTATATTTGCTGCGAGTCTACAAACGTACAAGCCCCAGGATTTGATGCAGCCAACACATGTTTAATTGGCAGCAACCGAGTCAACACAAAAAACTTTGGCGATAGCAGAAAACAATATGATGTAAAAGTATGAACCGATACTTTTGATTTGAAGCTATTAGTTATTCTTTCTTTTGAGGAAGACCATTTATTTATATGCAAAAGAAAGTTAGCCACATCCGGAAATAAATTCCAACTTCATATATAAAATTGAAGAGTGGGTTTTCGACATCTTTCAAAAATTTTCTATACATTTGAATTAACATGAATCACTAATTTTTGACATCTTTCAAAATTTTTCTATACATTTCAAGTATTATTTTAGAACTTTATTTCACACTTAAAAAAGTCTAAGATATACTTTTAGTGTACACAAAGTTTGAGTAACACAACCACAATTCAAATGCCCACGTGACATAGTGACAGTGACATGAAAATATATATATAAAGCATTTGTTGCACTTTATCATGCAAAACAATCATGCATGCAAACTATCCTTATGTGGAGATAAAATTTTGTAGCCATTCAAGATTTAACAAGACCAGTGATACGTTTTGTTTTGCTTATCACAAACTCTTCATGCAACAAAGACAAAATATTTGAAATATAGCTTTCATGAGAATAAAACACTAGCTTTTATTAAAAATACCAATAATAAAACAATCATACGACTGACTCGAATGGCATAACGACTACATTAGAATTCAAAGCAAATAGTTACGCTAGAATTAAAGACAACGAAACTCAAGATGACAATGAGTATTAAAGAGGCGCTAGCCCGCCTTTGCTAGTGCTAAAATAAAGGCTAGATAAAATTCGATCTTCAAGTGTTTACCCCACGAGATCATTTCCATCATCAAGGTGAACATGATTCACCATCTCGGCTTTCTCGGTGTTCACCAAGTTCACATCATTAAACCCGATTTTTGTCTTTGCACTCACGAGCAAAGTGACCAGTTTCTCCACAAACATGACACTTGAAAGACCGCTTTGATGGATCGAATTTCTTGAAGTTGTTCTTTGTTACTCTCATCTTGGCTTTGTGTGAATTGTTTCGAGAGAATCTCTTCTTAGAGTTTTCACCTTGCACATAATTAACACTTGCCTGATTGTTACCCCGTTTATCTCTAATTTTAGCCTCTTCCTCCATGCGAAGATGCTTTAGAAGATCATCTAACGTATAATCTTCCATTTTCTGCAACATTCTCTTAGAGAAACTTTTCCAAGAAGGTGGAAGTTTGGTTAAGATTGCACCCACTTGGAACGCATCACTAACGGGAACATCAAGTGAATTCAACTTGTTCACTAGCACTTGGAGCTCATGCACTTGCTCCATAATTGATTTCCCTTCAATCATAGCATATTCAAAATATTTTGAAACCATATACTTATTCGTACCTTGCTCATGAGTTTTATACTTAAATTCTAGCGCACTCCAAAGATCTCGTAGATTTGTAACTGATGAATACAAGTCATAGAGAGTATTGGAAAATGCGTTCTTGATATGGCCACAACAAAGAGTCTCTTCCTCTTTGCGAATCATCCTTAGCTTCTCAAGATCAGCAACTTTCTTCTCGTACTCCATCTGTTTACCAGTTTCGGGAACCGGGTTACTTGGGATGGGAGGCAATGTTGGGTCCAAGACATAGTAAACCTTCAACACGATGAGCAAGAACTTCATCTTTTCAGCCCAACGAGTATAGGTACACCCATCAAACCTATCGAGTTTTACCAACTCTTGGTTCATCATGCGAAGGTTTATGAAAGAAGAAGATGCACCGATATCCATGTCGAATATAAAGCTTAAAGATTGTTGTATCTAATATAACACCAGCAGCAAATTCTGAAATCCCAAACAACAGAAGACGAACCTTGGTACAGCACTTAACACGTTGATAGCAAACCTGAAACAAACAAAACAAAAGAACAAACGAACTGCACGGAATGACTCCTGTCCTTTAAGCTTTATACGAACTCGTATATTTGCTGCGAGTCTACAAACGTACAAGCCCCAGGATTTGATGCAGCCAACACATGTTTAATCGGCAACAACCGAGTCAACACAAAAAACTTTGGCGATAGCAGAAAACAATATGATGTAAAAGTATGAACCGATACTTTTGATTTGAAGCTATTAGTTATTCTTTCTTTTGAGGAAGACCATTTATTTATATGCAAAAGAAAGTTAGCCACATCCCGAAATAAATTCCAACTTCATATATAAAATTGAAGAGTGGGTTTAATCATTAAAGGGTGATGAGTCAAGGAATCATTACCAAGATAAAATGAATACCTTATTAACATTATGAGATTCCGTAACATCACAATGCCAAACCGAGCAGCATCAAACCTAGACTCGAACACACAAAACTCGAAACCAAAGGAAGCATCATCAACATCATCCTCATTCCTCTTCTTCTCATATGTCAAACATGTTGTTAATACAAATAAACCGTAAAAACGTTTATTAATATTTTGCGATCTCTTTGTGTTTTGTTGATAACATATATAATGTTGTCTTAAGTATAATTATAAGGATACATGTTATTTTTGTAAAGCATTTACATATAGTCCTTTAAATACAAAAATGTAGTAATTAAGCATTTGTTGTAATAGTTTATTAGGATGGGTAAAAATCATAACCCATGGATCTCAACCCATACCCAAGAAGACTAGATACAATGTATACTTAGATACATTGAATCTAAAGAAAACCCATAGACCAACCCATAACCCATGACTCATAACCAAAAAACCCATGGTCAAAGAGGAGCGTTCCACGGATCCCTAGGTTTACATTAGACGGATCCCATGTGGAAGGGATCCGTGGGATCCGGGGAACAGTGAGGAAATTTGCCTATAAATAGAGAGCCATTTCTTCATTCTAACTCACCCCTCTTCTTACTAAATCTCTCATACACTCTCATTCTCTTCTATCATATAGATCACTTGATCTAGAGAGTTGTTCTTCTTTCTTTCTATTTGTGATCCTCATATAGGTCCTTCTCTAAGGCGAGATCACGAGCATTCTACAAGTCATCCAAGCAAGGGGTCCTTGATTGATTTGTCACTCCGCAAGATTTCTGTAGCGAAGATCTTGTATTTGATATTTCACATATTTGTTGTGTAATAGTTGTGTTGGTTTGGTCCACGGTGCTACGGACTCGGTATCTAGCTTTGTACCAGAAAAGTGTAAGCAACGTTGTGAAGGCTTCTCCGCCAAGTGAAGGAGTTTGTTGACATAGTGCTTGAACTCTCGAGTAGGTGACTCGGGGGGTGGAGTAGGGCAATGAAGGTGTCCTTGTAGCCGAACCACTATAAATCGGTTGTGTCATTTCTATCCCTTATCTTTATTTATTTTCTTTCATTATCATTAGATCTATAAGTTCTCAACATCCATACGACTTCACATAATATCGGATCTAAAGTTTTTGAAATCAACTTAAAATCGGCAAAACTATTCAATCCCCCCTTCTAGTTTTCCACAATTGGTATCAGAGCTAAGTTTATAAAAGTTTTAAATTAAAATTGTATTTTAAAAACTTTTCGATCACTATGGGTTCTGAAAATTATAAGGAAGGGCAATCTATGCAACGACCATCACTACTTGAAACTAATGGTTTTATATATTGGAAAAATAGATTCGAAACATATGTGAAGTCTAAAGATATTGATCTTTGGTACATTATTGTTGAAGGTGATTTTGAGGCTACCTCAAATGATGATAAGGGAAATTTAGTCAACATACCTCATGATAAACTAAATGATGAAATGAAGAAAAATCTTTCTAAAAATAGTGAAGCAAAAATGGTTTTATATAATGCTTTACCGAAAAAGGATTTGAAAGAATTTCTTTACTCAAAACCTCTAAAGAAATTTGGAATTCTTTAGTTGTAACTCATCAAGGCAACGAACAAGTTAAAAATAATAAAATTGATTTATTTGTTCAACAATATGAACAATTTTCAATATCGGATGAGGAAACTATAGATCATTCATTTGCTAACTTTAATACTATTATTACATCTTTACAAGCACTTGATGAATCTTTCTCTAGCCGTAACCATGTTAGGAGATATCTAAAGGCACTTCCATCGAAGTGGAGATCTAAAGTGACGGCAATCGAAGAGTCAAAAGATTTGACAACTTTCACCCTCGATGAACTCATAGGCAATCTAAAAGTCTACGAGCTTGTTCTTGCTAAAGATTCCGAAGCCTCAAAGGTAAAAGAGAAACATAAATCTCTTGCCTTAAAAGCCAAAAAGGCTTCAAGCGATGAAGAGAACTCTTCCTCGGGAAGTGACGACGAGGAGTATGCTATGGCGGTAAGGGACTTTAAAAAGTTCTTTAGAAGAAAGGGAAGATATGTCAAACAACCGTATGACGATAAGAAAGGCTTTCGGAAAAGCTAAGAGGAAGAAAAGCCAAAAGATGATCGTGCTTGCTTTAAATGTGGAGACCCAAACCACTTTATTAGTAAGTGTCCCAAAAGGGATGATCAAAAGCGTTCGTGGCGGCACGGGGTGAATGAGCGACGAGGAAGACGAAGAAATTTGTCTCATGGCAAATGACGAGGTATGTCACGAATACTATAGTAGTTCATCACTTGATGACGACTCATTGCATAATGAATATGACAAACTATGCAATATTAGCTTAAAACTAATTAACAAAAATAAACTTTTAAAGAGTCAAAATCAACGTTTAGATAAAGAAGTCATAGTAATAAATGCAAAACTAAAACGTTTAGAAAAAGGTAAAATAGCAAGTGGTGAATGTGAACTTTGTGTTCAACTTCAAACACTAGTTGATCATTTGGATTCTAAAATTGCTAGAATGAGTACGAACACCTTAGATACAATACTCGATGGTGTTAAAACCGGTAACAACCAAAAGGTTCTAGGTATTCAACAACTTGATCCATCAACTAGTGAAAATAAAGAAACAAAATTTGTTAAAGAACTAGAAAAACCAGCCCTTTGTTGTGGCGGATCCTGGATCCCAAAAAGGGAACCGGCTAGTGGACAAACTGGGATCCGTGGATCTGCCGTAACAACTAGTGGTAATAACATAGCCTCTTCATCTAGAACCGAGTTCGTTATCGTTAATAGAAAGAAACCAACTCATATCACCACTAGACATCCACCTCCAAAATATAATCCTACTTTTGCAAGAAACAAAGCACCATCCTTTCAAAAACATAATGCATCTAGGAGACCTAATAACGTCTATCCAAGAAGTAACCATCAAATGAGATGGAACCCTAATATGCAAAATGGTTTTTCCTTTCAAAACTTTGCTCCATGGAATGCATACTCATCTTTCCATACATGTCTAACATGAATGGAATGTTTAACACTAATGGACCCATGAACAAATGGGGACCAAACTTTTGAGTTTATTATTGTTTTAGGTGTGCTTAAAGATCGACCTAGACCCCGATGAATGGGTCAAGGATAGCGGGTGCACGAGGCACATGACCGACAATAGGGATCTATTCTCCACATATGAATCCGTAAATGGAGGTAATGTGGTGTTTGGAAATAGAAAAAGTAGAATCATCGGTAAAGGTACGGTTTCTAACAAATCTCTAACCATTAACGATGTGTGTCACGTAGAAAACCTAAACTTTAACCTCTTAAGTATAGGACAAATATGTGATAAAAAGTGCAATGTACTTTTACCGAAACCGGTAGTAAGATTCTTAAAAATGGCATAACCATAGGAAGAGGAATTAGGAAACATGGAGTCTATGTCATTAAAATCGGTAATGAACATAAAGACAAACTATGTCTTACCTCTATGGATGATACTTCGACCTTATGGCATCGAAGATTGGGTCACGCCAACATGCGACTTCTTCAATAGCTATCATCCAAAGATCTAGTAAGAGATCTACCTAAGTTAAAATATGAACATCATTTTTGTGATGCTTGTAATATAGGTAAACAAGCTCATTCGAGTCATAAAGCTAAAAACATGGTGTCCACAACTAGGTGTCTAGAATTACTACATATGGATTTATTTGGTCCATCCGCTATCCAAAGTTATGGAGGCAACTACTACACTTTGGTAATAGTGGATGACTACTCTAGGTATACATGGACAAAATTTTTAAAGAACAAAACGGAAACCTTTAATTACTTTGAAATATTAAGCAAAAAGATCCAAAGACAACTAGGAAGTCCCATAGTGTCTATTAGGACGGATCATGGTAGGGAATTCGATAATGAAGTGCAATTTGGAGCCTTTTGTGACGCTAATGGTATTACTCACAACTTCTCGGCTCCACGCACTCCACAATCGAATGGGGTAGTAGAAAGAAAGAATAGAACCCTTCAAGAAATGAGTAGAACCATGCTTAATGAACAATCCATACCTTAAAACTTTTGGTGTAATGCCGTTGATACTTCAACGTACATACTCAATCGAGTCTTAATTAGACCAATCTTAGGTAAAACTCCATATGAGTTACTCCGAGGCAAAAATCCTACGTTAAATCACTTTAGAGTCTTTGGAAGTAAATGCTTCATTCTTAACACTAAAGATTACCTTACAAAATTTAATCCTAAATCAACTGAAGGTATCTTTCTAGGTTACTTGCCAAATAGCAAAGCTTACGTCATATTAAACAAAGAAACAATGAAGGTAGAAGAGTCATTAAACATAAAATTTGATGAAAGTCCACCCAAACCCTCTCCACCTCTTGTCGATGACGAGATCATAGAAAGTGAAGCTATTGTAATTAAGAAAAAGATAAATGAAGAAGAAGAACCTCTAAATGGTGAAATCATAAATATTAAAGAGTCCAAAGATCACCCCGTAGATAAGGTCATAGGAAAGCTAAACGAACGAACATTAAGGTCTCAAGTTCAAAACCAAAGTAGCTTGTTTTGTTTTGTTTCAACCATAGAACCTAAGAACACACAAGAAGCCATAAAAGATGAAAGTTGGGTAATGGCTATGCAAGAAGAACTAAATCAATTTGTTTCTAATGATGTTTGGACACATGTCCCTCCACCTAGTAATCAAACCATAATAGGAACAAAATGGGTTTATAAAAACAAATTAGATGCAAACGGAGTAGTGTCTAGGAACAAGGCTAGACTCGTTGCCCAAGGGTATAACCAACAAGAAGGAATAGACTTTGATGAGACCTATGCCCCCGTGGCTAGATTAGAGTCTATAAGAATACTTCTTGCGTATGCTTGTGCTAATGATCTAAAGCTTTATCAAATGGATGTCAAAAGCGCTTTTCTAAATGGTTTCATTAATGAAGAAGTATATGTAGCTCAACCTCCGGGCTTCATCGATTTTGAAAAACCCAAACATGTTTATAAATTAAAGAAAGCCCTTTATGGTCTTAAACAAGCTCCAAAAGCTTGGTATGATAGACTCAAGTCCTTTTTAATTAAACACAACTATACCATGGGGTTAGTTGACAACACACTTTTTACTAAGAAAAGAGAGTCACACATAATCATAGTACAAATATACGTAGATGATATTATATTCGGATCCACTTGTCAAGACATGTGTGATGATTTCTATAAAATCATGCATGACGAGTTCTAGATGAGTATGATGGGAGAACTTAGTTTCTTTCTTGGTCTACAAATTAAACAAGTAAAAGATGGTATCTTCTTCAATCAATCTAAATACATAAAGGAGATGTTAAAGAAATTTGGTCTAGAAGAGTCGAAACCAATTAGGACACCAATGTCATCCGACACCAAACTCACAAAAGATGAAGACGGCGAATCCGTTGATAATACTAAATATCGTGGCATGATAGGTAGCCTCCTCTACCTCACGGCAAGTAGGCCGGATATCATGTTTAGTGTTTACTTATGTGCTAGGTTTCAAGAAGACCTCAAAACATCACACCTAGAAGCCGTAAAAAGAATATTTAGATACATTAAGGGTACAACACAATTAGGATTATGGTATCCTAAGGGAACTGGAGTAGAAACAATTGTATATGCAGATTTTGACCATGCAGGTGATTACGTTGATAGAAAAAGTACAAGTGGGGTGTGTACTTTCATGGGATGTTGTTTAACATCTTGGTTTTCTAAGAAACAAACGGCACTAATATCAACAACCGGCCGAAGAAGAGCGTCTCCGCGGCAAAGCATGCCAACAAGCACTATGGATGAAACAAGCGTTAGTAGACTACGACATTCATCTAAGCGACATAGCCATTCTATGTGATAACAAAGGTGCCATCGACTTAAGCAAGAATCCGGTATTGCATTCTCGCACAAAACATATAGAGATTCGTCACCACTTCTTAAGAGACAATGTTCAAAAGGGGAACATTTCTATTGAGAAGGTAGCATCGGAAGATAACATAGCCGACGTCCTCACCAAACCGTTGAAGCGGGAACAATTCAACCTACTTCGTTTTGGTCTTGGTCTAATGGAACATACGTCGTAACTTATTTGACTCTACAAGGTATGTAAACACTAGCCTTTATTCTTTCTCAGTCTAGGATCTCTATTTCACACACAACTCACAAACAATACGGGAATTTTCAAAACCCAAGATGAGTTTTCCACTTATAGCTTTCTTATTTTTCTTTACACATTTTCAAAGAAAACCTATTTTCACAATGTTTTCTAAAAGGATGATACCTTCCCATATCAATTTCACAAAAGCAATTTCTCACGCCTAGGACAAATCGCTTTTTCATTATTAATACAAAGTAAAAACCCATTTTCATTGCATCTCATGTCTTTTGAATGCTAAAGGGGACACATAACAAATATGTGTTTTCGGGTACATTCATGTAAGCAACAATGAATTAGGAGCATTGACAACATAAAATTACGTACTCATGTACTAAATATGTGTTTTCGGGTTATCTCAATAGGATGTTTTTATACTTCTAGTTTATTTTCTATTTCTTTTTAGGGGTCGAGATAACCGCAACTCCAAATAGTTTGCATATAGGCACACAATAGGCAAAAAGTTTCCAAAAGGAAAATTTTGTGCTGCCGAATCACTGACCCACGGATCCCAGCCTTCATCTGGGCGGATCCCTCAAGGGAAGGATCCGTGGGATCCGTAGAACGAAGCTGATTTTACCTTCTTATTTTTTTCACTTTGGATGAAAAATCCACATTTGGTTCATTTTTTGGAGTATGCTCTTTAATGCTTGTGTTCTCATGATCACATGCCTTGAATTCATATCTAATCATTAGATTTTAATCCACATTTTGGGTCAAGCATTCATTACAATGCTTTGTTTTTCTCTATATATAGAACTCCCAAAATGCTTGCATAATCCATCTCATCCTCACATACATACACCATGTCATCCAAAAACCCTTTAGATAAATCACCTAGTACAAACAACCATCTTCATGATACCCAAACATTTGTACTACAACCATCCAAAATACCACAATCCAACTCTAGGATATCCGCACGGATTAGTATCTGATCTTGT
Organism: Chrysanthemum makinoi; assembly: GCA_910596185.1. Taxonomy (NCBI): domain Eukaryota; kingdom Viridiplantae; phylum Streptophyta; class Magnoliopsida; order Asterales; family Asteraceae; genus Chrysanthemum; species Chrysanthemum makinoi. The sequence continues at coordinate 21,719,163 of OU343218.1, read as the reverse complement.
TGTTTAGCAAAACCAACCTCAAATGATTCATCCTCAACAAATAACTCACCACAAGATGCTTCCTTTATAGCACCTCCATCATCACCAACAAGTACACCAACTTCATCACCACCTAAAATCACTCTTTTGGAACTCCTTAAGACTCCAACAAGATCTACTCAACCTAAAGAAAATGAAATAGTCTTTTCAACACCCCCCACATCACCAAATACTATTTTTTAAGATCTTGAAACATCACCACCACTAGCTCCCATCACATTACAAGAACATCTAGGTTCTTTTCCACCACCATTTACAAACATTCCGGATATTGATCCATATTTTCCTATTTTTCCACCACAACTTCCACATAACTCAAATCAAAACAACCCGGAAAACTTCCGCACTCATTACCCACATCATTTACATTGTGAACATTGCCAATCCATTAGGGAAATTGCAATAGAAGTTAGGGAAGAAATGCGTTTCATACTCAACCTCATCCTTGATCGCATCAATACCATTACTCATCAAAACCTCCATCCATAACCTTATGCAAGCATGGAAGGAATCACTACTACTATTTTTCACTTTTAGTATTATTTTTCTTTTGAAGTCATTTTCAAGAACAAGTCTTGTTCTTATTTTTACATGCTTGTAAGTGGCATAACTACCACTACAATTTGTTGTTTTATTACAAGGCCTTGTTTACATACCTTGGCTCCCAATCTTGATTCTCGGCAACCACAAGATTATTTAAGCATGTTACTAACCTTTCTTTTTGTAGGATTTTTATTTTTCTTCACTTGACGCCCCAAACAAGGGGGAGCTACCGTCGAGGGGGAGTAAGAAATATGTTGACTACTTTTTCCTCCAAGGGTTAACTTTTGTTTCGACAAAAAGGGGGAGAAGAAGTAAAACTTAGGGCTTTCAAAACTTACATCTATTCTTAAGTTTTACTCATCATAACATTATATTTTGTCATCAACAAAAAGGGGGAGATTGTTAATACAAATAAACCGTAAAAACGTTTATCAATATTTTGCGATCTCTTTGTGTTTTGTTGATAACAAATATAATGTTATCTTAATTATAACTATAAGGATACATGTTATTTTTGTAAAGCATTTACATATAGCCATTTAAATACAAAATGTAGTAATTAAGCATTTGTTGTAATAGTTTATTAGGATGGGTAAAATCCATAACCCATGGACCATAACCCATGGATCTTAACCCATACCCAAGAAGACTAGATACAATGTATACTTAGATACATTGAATCTAAAGAAAACCCATGGACCAACCCATAACCCATGACCCATAACCAAAACCCATGGGCAAAGAGGAGAGTTCCACGGATCCCTAGGATTACACTAGACGGATCCCAAGTGGAAGGGATCCGTGGGATCAGGGAGGAACAGTGAGGAAATTTACCTATAAATAGAGAGCCATTTCTTCATTCTAACTCACCCCTCTTCTTACTAAATCTCTCATACACTCTCATTCTCTTCTAACATATAGATCACTTGATCTAGAGAGTTGTTCTTCTTTCTTTCTATTTGTGATCCTCATATAGGTCCTTCTCTAAAGCGAGATCACGAGCATTCTACAAGTCATCCAAGCAAGGGGTCCTTGATTGATTTGTCACTCCACAAGATTTATGTAGCGAAGATCTTGTATTTGATATTTCACATATTTGTTGTGTAATAGTTGTGTTGGTTTGGTCCACCGTGCTACGGACTCGGTATCTAGCTTTGTACCGGAAAAAGTGTAAGCAACGTTGTGAAGGCTTCTACGCCAAGTGAAGGAGTTTGTTGACATAGTGCTTGAACTCTCGAGTAGGTGACTCGAGGAGTGGAGTAGGGCAAGGAAGGTGTCCTTGAAGCCGAACCACTATAAATCGGTTGTGTCATTTCTATCCCTCATCTTTATTTATGATCTTGCATTATCATTAGATCTATAAGTTCTCAACATCCATACGACTTCACATAATATCGGATCTAAAGTTTTTGAAATCAACTTAAAATCGGCAAAACTATTCAACCCCCCCTTCTAGTTTTCCACACATGTAATAAAAAGAACCGTACGGGAAGAAGTTCCCTGTCCTTTAAAGTACTTTCGGCACTCCGTAAGTTGCTCGAGTCTCCAATCCTAAGCACCCAGGATTAATACAGTTCTACACATGTAATCGTTGAGTAGCAACAACTCACGATTACAACACGATGGTGGCAACAGAAATGACAAGACACAGAAGCAAACAAAGCTATGTATTTCTTGAGTGAATATGGCTGTTTTTCCATACTTTTATCATACCCATTCTGCTATCTCTTTATAGGAAAGAAAATGTGTAGATCGTGATAACCCACCCTCAAAAGATAATGGTTGTACACATGATAACCCACTCCCAAAATTAAAAAGAGATAATGGGAGATAATGGGTGGTTGCCAACTATATAATTAGATCAAACTTTTATCTCAAAATACAAGTGGTACTTCAACTTGTACCAATAGATTTGTTATAAATACTATCACTTGCAGCTTCAAGTGTTTGTAATTTGTGCTTCATAAGTGGCCAAACTTGCCAACATTATTTAAGTCCCAACAATCCCCCGCCATGTTGGGAAGTTTCTGATACTCTGATAGGTTGTGTCATGTTGGTGTCACGAAGATTAAACCCCATTTACTCTAAGTATGCATATAAAATTGATTCAATGGTGTCCGAAGATTACCTTTATAATCTTATGTACATACTTATACACACTTCCCATCATAACCAAAGTGTTCTCATGGCCTTGAATATGGACATGCGCTTAATCCTGATTCATGACTCTCTAAGAGAGAAACCACAACTCTCTATTCAAGGCGGCACCACCTTTAAGCCATATAGGCAAAACTTCTATAACATCTTCATTGCTAAGACGTCTCTAAAGTTTTGTTAAGAGAATAATCTCATCCTCATTTTCGGCAACGCCGTACTATCTCTACTACATGGGTCAATTATTCGATAGTACCTTCTACCGACTAGTGACTTGTTATTACCCATTAAACTTGGAGATAGGAGCACTAAATTCAAGTCGGGTTCCCATCACTAACCGATTCACTTATGGTTTCAGACCCATGTCTCTTGTAGTAACACTCACTAAGTCTCTCGTCAGAGACTTAATAAGCTATATCCGACATGTTTTTATACAACTAGTCGGTCACATCACGAACACTCAAGTTTCTAGATCACTTGACAAACATGTCATTAATGGCCGTTCTCATATATTTATAAACACATTCCATCACACTAGAATTTTGATTAATTAGATATCTAATCCAATTAACCTCTACTTTAGCCACGACTAGGCGTAAAGCTCAACATGCATCTTAAAGTGTAAACACACACTTGTTTCTTGCACATTCAAAAAACAACTACATGTGTACGTATGAGTTTAGTGATCACCAACTTGTGAACTTTCATATGATTTTCATGTGTGTAATTTGTAATTCTCATTAAACTCGATCACGATACTGACATCTCATGTCTCACTAACGGAGGGGCGAATAGGAAAGAATCATGATCATAATGATCAGTTATGATCATAATTCTATCATAAGGGACATATGATGACGGTTTCAACTTCAAGTTGCTTACCAGGTCACCCGTTTAGTATCAATCACAATATTACATCATAAGGGGCATATGGTGACGGTTTCAACTTCAAGTTGCTTACCAGGTCACCCGTTTAGTATCGATCACAATATTACATCATAAGGGGCATATGGTGACGGTTTCAACTGAAATTGCATACCAAGTCAGCCACGAAACCCATTTATAACTAAGACCACACACTTCAAATGTTGCATCAATTAGCCACTTTGTGAACCTTGTACAAAAGGTTGCTGCATCAACCATTATACAACTAGCTTTACGAGATCAAACTTTAGAGCTCCTTAGAGGTTGAATGTACCGTGTGTCAAGTATGCCTACATGCACCACTCACATCTACAACAATGGTGTGCACGGGCGGTATTTTGTAGCCCTGCAACCCCCATCATAAATCTCACTATTAAATTTATTTCGTTCAATAGTTCACATATACCCATATCGGCCAAGTAAAATAAAGTTTTACATCACCATAATTACTTGTTTTGAAATAAACTCTTAGTAGTAAAATAAAAGTTTTACACCACAAACCTTTTTTGTATAAATGTTTCAAACAAACCAAGAATATTTTAGTTCGTTAGTGTGTTGGTATGGTAATTCTCGTTGGGCTAAAAAGATGAAGTTCTTGCTCATCGTGTTGAAGGTTTACTATGTCTTAGACCCAACATTGCCTCCCATCCCAAGTAACCCGGTTCCCGAACCTGGTAAAAAGATGGAGTACGAGAAGAAAGTTGCTGATCTTGAGAAGCTAAGGATGATTCGCAAAGAGGACGAGACTCTTTGTTGTGGCCATATCAAGAACGCATTGTCCAATACTCTCTATGACTTGTATTCATCAGTTACAAATCCAAGAGATCTTTGGAGTGCGCTAGAATTTAAGTATAAAACTCATGAGCAAGGTACGAATAAGTATTTGGTTTCAAAATATTTTTAATATGCTATGATTGAAGGGAAATCAATTATGGAGCAAGTGCATGAGCTCCAAGTGCTAGTGAACAAGTTGAAGTCACTTGATGTTCCCGTTAGTGATGCGTTCCAAGTGGGTGCAATCTTAACCAAACTTCCACCTTCTTGGAAAAGTTTCTCTAAGAGAATGTTGCAGAAAACAGAAGATTATACGTTAGATGATCTTCTAAAGCATCTTCGCATGGTGGAAGAGGGTAAAATTAGAGATAAATGGGGTAACAATCAGGCAAGTGTTAATTATGTGCAAGGTGAAAACTCTAAGAAGAGAGTCTCTCGAAACGATTCACACAAAGCCAAGATGAGAGTAACAAAGAACAACTTCAAGAAATTCGATCCATCAAAGCGGTCTTTCAAGTGTCATGTTTGTGGAGAAACTGGTCACTTTGCTCGTGATTGCAAAGACAGAAAATCGGGTTTTAATGATGTGAACTTGATGAACACCGAGATAGCCGAGATGGTGAATCATGTTCACCTTGATGATGGAAATGATCTCGTGGGGTAAACACTTGAAGATCAAATTTTATCTAGCCTTTATTTCAGCACTAGCAAAGGCGGGCTAGCGCCTCTTTAATACTCATTGTCATCTTGAGTTTCGTTGTCTTTAATTCTAGCGTAACTATTTGCTTTGAATTCTAATGTAGTCGTTATGCCATTCGAGTCAGTCGTATGTCTGTTTTATTATTGGTATTGTTAATAAAAGCTAGTGTTTTATTCTCATGAAAGCTATATTTCAAATATTTTGTCTTTGTTGCATGAAGAGTTTGTGATAAGCAAAACAAAACGTATCGCTGGTCTTGTTAAGTCTTGAATGACTACAAAATTTTATCTCCACATAAGGATAGTTTGCACGCATGATTGTTTTGCATGATAAAGTGCAACAAATGCTTTATATATATTTTTTCATGTCACTGTCACTATGTCACATGGGCATTTGAATTGTGGTTGTGTTACTCAAACTTTGTGTACACTAAAAGCATATCTTAGAATTTTTTAAGTGTGAAATAAAGTTCTAAAATAATACTTGAAATGTATAGAAAATTTTCGAAAGATGTCGAAAATTAGTGATTCATGTTAATTCATAATATGAGATAAATTATAGTGAATGGTACCATTATTGACATGTTTATTAAGTGATCTAGAAACTTAATTATTACATTTTTTAAGCCTCTGACGAGAGACTTAATAAGTGTTTAAAATTGATTGATGATCTCATTTTGTCTCTGACGAGAGACTTAATGAGAGTAACTAGAGACATGAGTATGAAACCATATGTGAATCGGTTAGTGACGGAAACCCGACTTGTTTGTAGTGTTCCTACTTCACGAGTTTAATGGGTAATAACGAAATCACTAGTTGATAGAAGGTACTATCGAATTATTGACTCATGTATAGTATAGATAGTACGGCGTTGTCGAGGAAAGGATGAGGTAAAACCTCTTAACAAAGCTTTAGAGACATCTTAGCAACGAATATGTTACAAGCCTTGCCTATATGATCTAGAGGTGGTGCCGCCTTGAATAAAGAGTATTGGTTTCTCTTTTAGAGGGTCATGAAACATGATTTAAGCGCATGGCCATATTCGCGCTCAGTGAGGAAACAATGGTCACGATAGGAAATGTGTATAAGTATGCTATTGAAGTCACAAGGTTCTTGGTTTAATTCCTTTGGACACCATTGAATCGACTTCAATTAATTTGCCTACTTATATAATGCAAGGTTTAATCTTCGTGACACTTTGCGACATGACTTATCAGAGTAGTAGAAAACTATCCAACCTGATAAGGGATTGTTGGATATTGATGAGGTTGTATAGTTTATCACTTTACAATAATCTAAGTATGATGGGGGTATGACTAGAGAACCAATTGAGAACTTGTTGGTGCATGACTAGAGAACCAACTAACTACATGATTTGAATGAGATGGTTTTTGAGTCAAAGATTTAGTCCACTAGTTTTAACTGACATCTTAGTGGGTCTTTAACTTTCATTAAAAATAGGAGGTTAGACTCCTTGAATTGAGATATATAATACAAAGGATACAATATATATAGAGAATATTATCATCTTTTAATGATTAAATCCACTCATCAATTTTATATATAAAGACCCACTCATCACCCTTTAATGATTAAACCCACTCTTCAATTTTATATATGAAGTTGGAATTTATTTCGGGATGTGGCTAACTTTCTTTTGCATATAAATAAATGGTCTTCCTCAAAAGAAAGAATAACTAATAACTTCAAATCAAAGTATCGGTTCATACTTTTACATCATATTGTTTTCTGCTATCGCCAAAGTTTTTTTGTGTTGAACTCGGTTGCTGCCGATTAAACATGTGTTGGTACGCATCAAATCCTGGGGCTTGTACGTTTGTAGACTCGCAGCAAATGTACGAGTTTGTATAAAGCTTAAAGGACAGGAGTCATTCCGTGCAGTTCGTTTGTTCTTTTGTTTCGTTTGTTTCAGGTTAGCTGTCAACGTGTTAAGTGTTGTACCAAGGTTCGTCGTCTGTTGTTTGGGATTAAACTTAATTCAAGGAATCATTACCAAGATAAAATGAATACCTTATTAACATTATGAGATTCCGTAACATCACAATGCCAAACCGAGCAGCATCAAACCTAGACTCGAACACACAAAACTCAAAACCAAAGGAAGCATCATCAAGCATCAACATCATCATCATTCCTCTTCTTCGCATATGTCAAACATGTAATAAAAAGAACCGTACGGGAAGAAGTTCCCTATCCTTTAAAGTACTTTCGGCACTCCATAAGTTGCTTGAGTCTCCAAGCCTAAGCACCCAGGATTAATACAGTTCTACACATGTAATCGTTGAGTAGCAACAACTCACGATTACAACACGATGGTGGCAACAGAAATGACAAGACACAGAAGCAAACGAAGCTATGTATTTCTTGAGTGAATATGGCTGTTTTTCCATACTTTTATCATACCCATTCTGCTATCTCTTTATAGGAAAGAAAATGTGTAGATCGTGATAACCCACCCTCAAAAGATAATGGTTGTAGACATGATAACCCACTCCCAAAATTAAAAAGAGATAATGGGAGATAGTGGGTGGTTGCCAACTATATAATCAGATCAAACTTTTATCTCAAAATACAAGTGGTACTTCAACTTGTACCAATAGCTTTGTTATAAATATTATCACTTGCAGCTTCAAGTGTTTGTAATTTGTGCTTCATAAGTGGCCAAACTTGCCAACACATGCGTTCTTGATATGGCCACAACAAAGAGTCTCGTCCTCTTTGCGAATCATCCTTAGCTTCTCAAGATCAGCAACTTTCTTCTCATTACTCCATCTGTTTACCAGGTTCGGAACGGGTTACTTGGGATGGGAGGCAATGTTGAGTCCAAGACATAGTAAACCTTCAACACGATGAGCAAGAACTTCATCTTTTTAGCCCAACGAGTATAGGTACACCCGTCAAACCTATCGAGTTTTACCAACTCTTGGTTCATCATGCGAAGGTTTATGAAGGAAGAAGATGCACCGATATCCATGTCGAATAAAAAGCTTAAAGATTGTTGTATCTAATATAACACCGTGACAAATTCTGAAATCCCAAACAGGGCGAACCTTGGTACAGCACTTAACACGTTGACAGCAAACCTGAAACAAACGAAACAAAAGAACAAACGAATTGCACAGAATAACTCCTGTCCTTTAAGCTTTATACGAACTCGTATATTTGCTGCGAGTCTACAAACGTACAAGCCCCAGGATTTGATGCAGCCAACACATGTTTAATCGGCAGCAACCGAGTCAACACAAAAAACTTTGGCGATAGCAGAAAACAATATGATGTAAAAGTATGAACTGATACTTTTGATTTGAAGCTATTAGTTATTCTTTCTTTTGAGGAAGACCATTTATTTATATGCAAAAGAAAGTTAGCCACATCCCGAAATAAATTCCAACTTCATATATAAAATTGAAGAGTGGGTTTATTCATTAAAGGGTGATGAGTGGGTCTTTATATATAAAATTGATGAGTGGGTTTAATCATTAAAAGATGATAATATTCTCTATATATATTGTATCCTTTGTACGTTATATATCTGAATTCAAGGAGTCTAACCTCCTATTTTTAATGTAAGTTAAAGACCCACTAAGATGTCAGTTAACACTAGTGGACTAAATCTTTGACTCAAAAACCATCTCATTCAAATCATGTAGTTAGTTGGTTCTCTAGTCATGCACCAACAAGTTCTCAATTGGTTCTCTAGTCATACCCCCATCATACTTAGATTATTGTAAAGTGATAAACTATACAACCTCATCAATATCCAACAATAAACAAAACAGAAGTCAATTAACCATAACACTAAGATTAAATGACTACCTCACTGAAATTCTGAGTTCCTATATAGCAGCTTCAAGAAACCAATCCAAGCAGCAGCAAACAGCAACAAGAATCTGAATCGTTATCATCTTCAATATATCCTTTGAACCTGAGAAAAACGTAACTAAGAGAACTGTACGGGATGCCAAATCCCTGTCCTTTAAAATACTTTTGGCACTCCGTAAGTTGCTCGAGTCTCCAAGCCTAAGCACCCAGGATTAATACAGTTCTACACATGTAATCGTTGAGTAGCAACAACACGATGGTGGCAACAGAAAGGACAAGAAACAGAAGCAAACAAAGCTATGTATTTCTTGAGTGAATATGGCTGTTTTATTCATACTATATTCATGCCCATTCTGCTATCTCTTTATAGCAAAAGGAATGTGTAGATCGTGATAACCCACCCTCAAAAGATAATGGTTGTAGATATGATAACCCACTCCCAAAATAAAAATAAAATAATGGGAGATAATGGGTAGGTACTAACCATATGATCAGATCAAACTTTTATCTCAAAATACAAGTGTTACTTCAACTTGTACCAATAGCTTTGTTATAAATACTATCACTTGCAGCTTCAAGTGTTTGTAATTTTTGCTTCATAAGTGGCCAAACTTGCCAACATTATTTAAGTCCCAACAATCCCCCGCCATGTTGGGAAGTTTCTGCTACTCTGATAGGTTGTGTCATGGTGGTGTCACGAAGATTAAAACCCATTTACTCTAAGTATGCATATAAAATTGATTCAATGGTGTCCGAAGATTAAACCACAAACCTTTTATAATCTTATGTACATACTTATACACACTTCCCATCGTAACCAAAGTGTTCTCACTGAGCGCGAATATGGCCATGTGCTTAATCCTGATTCATGACTCTCTAAGAGAGAAACCATAAACTCTCAATTCAAGGCGGCACCACCTCTAAGTCATATAGGCAAGGCTTCTATAACGCCTCCGTTGCTAAGATGCCTCTAAAGCTTTGTTAAAAGGATATCCTCATCCTGATTCTCGGCAACGCCGTGCTATCTTAGCTATACATGAGTTAATTTGGTTGATATCACCTTCAATCTATTAATGACTTCGTTATTACCCATTAAACTCGTAATGTAGGAGTACTACAATCAAGTTGGGTTTCCATCACTAACCGATTCTTAATGGTTTCAAACCCATGCCTCTAGCATCTCTCAATAAGTCTATCGTCAGAGGCTTATAGGAGTTACCCGACAGATCTGCATCACATGTCAGTCACATCACAAATACTTACTAATGGCCATTCTCAAGTAATTTTAATTACATTCCACACATTGGAATTTTTGATAAATTAGATATCTAATCCAATTAACCTCTACTTTAGCCACGACTAGGCGTAAAGCTCAACATCCATCTTAAAGTGTAAACACACACTTGTTTCTTGCACATTCAAAGAGTTTAGAGATCACTAACTTGTGAACTTTCATATGATTTTCATGTGTGTAATTTGTAATTCTCATTATACTTTATCACGATACTGACATCTCGTGTCTACTAAACGAAGGGGCGAATGGGAAAGAGTCATGATCATAATGATCAGTTATGATCATAATGATCAGTTATGATCATAATTCTATCATAAGGGACATATGGTGACGGTTTCAACTTCAAGTTTCTTACCAGGTCACCGGTTTAGTATCGATCACAATATTACATCATAATGGGCATATGGTGACGGTTTCAACTTCAAGTTGCTTACCAGGTCACACATTTAGTATCGATCACAAAATTATACACACATGAAACACAATGACAAAACTCTTTCAATAGATTAAGTGAAAGGCTACAACTCCCCTCTTCATAAACCCCCACCATAAATCTATATATTAAATTTATGTCGCTTAAAATTTCACAAATGGATACTTGGGATGGGAGGCAATGTTGGGTCCAAGACATAGTAAACCTTCAACACGATGAGCAAGAACTTCATCTTTTCAGCCCAACGAGTATAGGTACACCCGTCAAACCTATCGAGTTTTACCAACTCTTGGTTCATCATGCGAAGGTTTATGAAGGAAGAAGATGAACCGATATCCATGTCGAATATAAAGCTTAAAGATTGTTGTATATTGATGAGGTTGTATAGTTTATCACTTTACAATAATCTAAGTATGGTGGGGGTATGACTAGAGAACCAATTGAGAACTTGTTGGTGCATGACTAGAGAACCAACTAACTACATGATTTGAATGAGATGGTTTTTGAGTCAAAGATTTAGTCCACTAGTTTTAACTGACATCTTAGTGGGTCTTTAACTTTCATTAAAAATAGGAGGTTAGACTCCTTGAATTCAGATATATAACGTACAAAGGATACAATATATATAGAGAATATTATCATCGTTTAATGATTAAACCCACTCATCAATTTTATATACAAAGACCCACTCATCACCCTTTAATGATTAAACCCACTCTTCAATTTTATATATGAACAAACAAACTCGTATATTTGCTCATGAGTCTACAAACGTACAAGCCCCAGGATTTGATGCAGCCAACACATGTTTAATCGGCAGCAACCGAGTCAACACAAAAAAAACTTTGGCGATAGCAGAAAACAATATGATGTAAAAGTATGAACCGATACTTTTGAATTGAAGCTATTAGTTATTCTTTCTTTTGAGGAAGACCATTTATTTATATGCAAAAGAAAGTTAGCCACATCCCGAAATAAATTCCAACTTCATATATAAAATTGAAGAGTGGGTTTAATCATTAAAGGGCGATGAGTGGGTCTTTATATATAAAATTGATGAGTGGATTTAATCATTAAAAGATGATAAAAAAAAGTAACTCCCAATGCCGTCTTTCACGGGTTATGGGTACCCAATACCGTTTCCGGTGTATGGGGGAGGTTAAGATGTAGACAGCCTTACCCCTACCTAAGGTAGAGAGGTCGCTTCAGCTCTACCAAAGGTAGAAAGGACCTCCCGCCTTTGTAGGAGTGAGGATCGAATCCCTGACCTCTCGGTTGAGAGGCAAGGGGTTTTCCAACTGATCCAACCCTACTTGTTCATTAAAAGATGATAATATTCTCTATATATATTGTATCCTTTGTACATTATATATCTGAATTCAAGGAGTCTAACCTCCTATTTTTAATGAAAGTTAAAGACCCACTAAGATGTCAGTTAAAACTAGTGGACTAAATCTTTGACTCAAAAACCATGTCATTCAAATCATGTAGTTAGTTGGTTCTCTAGTCATGCACCAACAAGTTCTCAATTGGTTCTCTAGTCATACCCCCATCATACTTAGATTATTGTAAAGTGATAAACTATACAACCTCATCAATATACAACAATCTTTAAGCTTTATATTCGACATGGATATCGGTGCATCTTCTTCTTTCATAAACCTTCGCATGATGAACCAAGAGTTGGTAAAACTCGATAGGTTTGACGGTGTACCTATACTCTTGCCAAAAGATGAAGTTCTTGCTCATCGTGTTGAAGGTTTACTATGTCTTGGACCCAACATTGCCTCCCATCCCAAGTATCCATATGTGAAATTTTAAGCGACATAAATTTAATATATAGATTTATGGTGGGGGTTTATGAAGAGGGGAGTTGTAGCCTTTCGCTTAATCTATTGAAAGAGTTTTGTCATTGTGTTTCATGTGTGTATAATTTTGTGATCGATACTAAATGTGTGACCTGGTAAGCAACTTGAAGTTGAAACCGTCACCATATGTCCCTTATGATAGAATTATGATCATGACTCTTTCCCATTCGCCCCTCCGTTTAGTAGACACGAGATGTCAGTATCGTGATCAAGTATAATGAGAATTACAAATTACACACATGAAAATCATATGAAAGTTCACAAGTTTTAACTGACATCTTAGTTGGTCTTTAACTTTCATTAAAAATAGGAGGTTAGACTCCTTGAATTCAGATATATAACGTACAAATGATACAATATATATAGAGAATATTATCATCTTTTAATGATTAAACCCACTCTTCAATTTTATATATAAAGACCCACTCATCACCCTTTAATGATTAAACCCACTCATCATACATAAATCCTCCATTTATAATATATTTTTAGAAGAAAAAAAATTCTAAAAGACCGGTCGCCTTACGGGCTAAACATATTCTAAAGTCTAAACCCATCAAATTACATACCCATTTACATATCCATACTCAAAGTGATTTGCTTTTACAGCCAAACACCCTCTTAGTAAGCCCGGATTTAAGGCCCATTAGCCCATTAGGGTTTCAATAGTTACTGTATAAATAAAAAAACCACGGGGCACTTTAGAAAACCCCAAAACAAACTCATTTACTTATATCAGTTGAAAAGTAAGTTTTTCGGTTAATGAATTGAATTACTGGATCTAGGGTCTTTGCTTTATAATCTAGGTGCTTGGTTTGTGTTTATGTTTATGTTTATGTGCTTTAATTTATGATTAGGGATGTTAATTCTAAACTGTTAGTTTTGTTTGTCTATATATAATGTGTTGGCTTTTGTTTTTGAACAATTATGGCTACATGGCTCCAGCCCAGAAGGCGTAGCGAGCCCACACAACCAGGTTAAGTCCAGCCCAGAAGGCAATGTGTTGACCTTTGTTTGCAAACTTAATAATGGCATTGTAATTCTTTGAGTTGTTGAATTGTTGACCTGCCTTTGACTTTTGAGAGTCAAAAAATGACTTATTTTATATATAGTGACTGGATTATTGTCAGTGAAGGAGGAGTATGAATTTGTATTCTTTTGTGCAGATGAGACAAGCAATGAGGTGGTTAAATTCCTTATCTGAGTGATGGTAAGAAGTCTCATAATGGTGAGTTAAATGGTTTGGTGTTTTCGGTGTTTCTGGTGTTCCGGTTAATCTCGAGTTAATTGGAGCAAACCAAACAAAGTCCTAAAAGCTCAGAACTCTAAAGCATTCGACCCGAACTCCAAAAACACCCAGAACACTAAAACCAAACAACTGCAAATCATTTACAAGAGAAGAGACAAAACTCAAAACCTATATGGATGTGAAGATGTGAAAGATATATGAAGAGCTTCTACACCTTCAAAAATTACCGTGGAATCACGCAAACGCACAAGTTTATTGAATTTTGATGCTCATTTAGCTGATGTAATGTCTTATCTTGGTCAAAGTATTAAAGCACATGGAGACGGATGTGAGAAGATCGAAAAGAAAGTAAATTGTAAAAACAAAAAAGTTTTATAAAATACAATGGCTATCGTCAAGAAACTAGTGGCGGATAATAAGAGTAAAAAGACCGCTAAGGTAACTCGGCGTCAAGATCAACCTTATCAGTCTTTTTACTCTTCTTATTCAACCCTTGTTTCTGATAGTGATTGTATTTTTTTTTGTTATTATTTATAGACTTTCTTTTCGTTCTTCTCACAAGACCCTTTCCGTCTTCATGAGCTTTGATACTTTCCTTATGTCCTTTGATAAACTTGCAATTTTCTTACGTCCTGAAAGTGATTATCTAATGTGGTATAATTGCAATACAACAAGTTTCATGTTTTGTGGCCATAGTGGCTTTGTTGCAGCGTTTGCGTTGTGTTCAGACAGGTTACATATTTTTGGGCGGTTGGAGATGGAAAACATTGAATACGAAAACGTTGAGGGAGGCGATTTATAGGATTGAGCATTTGAGGAGGAGCGGAGTAATACTTTCTTTATGTGCCTGCTTGTATCTACTGGCTGAGTTTTATCTTACAAGTTGAAGGACTTTGTATTTATCTAAAGGTGCTAATAATTTTGTTACGGTTATTTTACTCTGTTAATAGGCACATAATTTGCTGAAACATCATTTGATTTAACTTATCATGTTTTGATTAAGTAATAAGCAGGTTTGAATGTTTAATAGTATAGAATAAGCAAGAACATAATTAGATTGCTTATCATGTTTTGATTCAGTAAATAAGCAGTTTTGAATGTGTTTGGTGTTGTCTAGCTTATTATTCATGTGGGAATAACTGAATAAGCCGTTTCTCTTTTCTATTTCTTTCTGGTAACCATGGTTTTAACCTTTTGTGCGACTAATCTATGAGGTTTGTGCCACACAGACACAAACCGGGTAATTTCCATCCCTTTTTTTACAAAAGTTCGGCGTGGGCACATGATAGTTGTTTGCACCTATTAGAAATTGAACTTGTGACTTCTCACATTTTAGTGATGATCGTCACAAGTCTTTTACCAATAAGCCACCCTAAGTGGTTGGGAATAAGCCGTTTGAAATATTTTATTTTGAAGAAGAAAACTAAACAAACCCAAGTGCAATTATTTGTATATCGAACACAAATTTGTAAATAAGTTCGATAATGAGATTCGTCCAGAATCACAACACAATCAAGGCAAAAGTTCTGCTTTTGTCGAGTTATAAATGTGATAATTATGACCAAAATTAGTCAGAAGATCGTTACCTAAAGACTCGAAATAGTGACTGGTTCAATCGTCTATATCTAGATATCCTAAGCCACCTTATTTTTCTTTACATCACTTGGTTTCAGCCAGCCTAACGATGTCCAAATTCATGTCCCTTCAATGTAAAAAACTATTCACTGGAGACAAAATACAATTCAGTGTATGTTTTCATGACTGAATAGTATTGATAGGATTCTACAAATAGTTGCTCTTCCTCAAGTATTGTAAACGTGACCGATACACTAAGACTGTGTTGGCTTAGCAAGTGCTGTGAAAGGAGTCTTTGTACACAATCTTATCATTAGTTTATGGTCTGATCTTTCATGTCTAAATAAAACAAACCTTGTACCTATACCTTGATTGGTGGGAAGATCTAAACATGCACTAGTCTATTGCTCTTGTTTTCTAAACAGTGGCTAACAAATACAATAAAAACTACAAACACTTTTGTTAATGTTCTACCACGACCAATAGATATCTTCAAAACGCCCTTCCAAGCTGATGGCCGCACCAGTAGATATCTCCAAAAGGCATTGGGGCATACTTAAATTTGTTTCTTGTTCTATATCTTCATCACGAATTAGTCTTACACGACACTCCTTCACCTCAACATCTTCATTATCCTCTTCGAAACAAAATGTAACAAAATTCTTTGCCTTCTTCCATTCACCCCATATATCCCTTGTATAATGCAACCATATCATATATGAATCTTGGATTCTTATCACCTCATTCTCAAAATATCATGCCCCCTTATATAATCATAAAGTTGAAGGTAAGTGGGTAATTTTAACTCTCCATGAAATATAGCTATACATAGACATCTTGCGTCCTCACATGTACTTTTAGGGATATGTTATACAAACCCTCTTATGGGTCAACCGTACAACCCGTGAAGTATATAGTATAACACCGCGATGCACACAATACAAGTCTCCGATGCGTGTAATGATTGAAAACCCCCTATAGAGGGTCCATATAAACTACCCCATACTTTTAATTCGTATCGACACAGTGTTTTATTTTTGCAAAATAAAAATAAAATAAAATATCTTTTTATGCTTTGCTACTCTACTGTATAATGATCAAATAAACCTTTTTACTTGACTGGCTCGAATGCATATTTAGAAACCGACACATATTAGTTTTAACATCGTCCAATATAACTGCATTTCCCTGAAAAAAAACTACCTAGTACTACGTAGTAGTATATACATAGCGTAATGCATGCATCAACGTGGCACATTTATAGCAGCAAATTAATAATAATCATGGTCAACCACGAGGTCGTTTGGATGCAAGGTAATCTTCCATAGCTTGAATCTGTTGTTTAGAAGGTGGAGTTTCATTCAGCTTGATTGATCTATGAATATCATAACTTGTTGATGCAAACACTAGCATCCTGGTATAATATAACAAGTATAAGAAATACATAAATTATTTCAAATAAATACATGCATGCTAATATATGGATATACAAGGAAAATAAAAGGAAGAGATTACCCAGAGGCAAAAAGTATAATATGTCTTGGATGAATTTGTTTCCCGAATATCTTCATCTAATTAAAATTACGTTTTTGTTTATTTGTTTCAAGTATTTTAGTTAGATACCTGTTTGAATGAAGAGATATAGAAAATGAGTGGTAAGAATATGAGATGGGTGGAAGATCGGTGGGTATGTGGATGAGTGTACTACACTCAATTTTTTTTCAAAGGCTTCAACAATGTCTTACAATTTTGATCCACGTGGCTTATTTTTAGAAGGTCTCACTTGATCCACGTGGCTTTTTTAGAAGGCCTCACAGTAAATTGGAGGGACTTACTTATATAATATATAGATATTATATAGAAACTATGTGGTTTAACTTATGAAATCGATGCTTTACTTGTACGGGTAGGATAAATGTCATAGACATACAATCAAAGGAGATAAAATAAATTGATTTACTTATTTGCATATAATTTTAACCACAATAACATAATGAAACGTAAAATGAGAGCATAATTCTAATAAACTAATTAAGGTTGTGTTTGCTTTCTTCAGATGTTTTATTTATTATTTGCAAAATTATGTCTACGAGAAAAGAGATGAATCTGATATCTTTATAAAAAAATTGAAAAAAAAAAAGATTTCTACAAAACTGAAGAGGAATAAAATCATTTTAACCTCTTATGTATGTTATAAACAAATATACTTCTATAATTTTCTCTTTCCGCTTGCAATTGTAAGTGCAAAGAACAGATGCAATATTTTTGTTTCCTTTTCCCGCATGCATGCATAAAAGGAAAAAATAAACGCACTTTGTTTATTTTCTCTTCTCGTTTAGAAAAACAAACACCGCCTAAAGATTACAACTCTCAATTATAAAGGCAAGTATATAACTTGTTTTTATTCTTCATTGAATGCTATTTTTAGAAATTTTAAATCTATACATATATATGGGACTACATATGACACGTCATTAATGCTGACTAGGCACTTTAATGTTGACATGGCGCATCATTTGATGAGGTGGAAATGGTGACTAGGCACAATATCGGTTTACACAAGAAAAAAAATTGCTACCAGCGAGGTTCGAACTTGGGTCTCGAAGTTCAAAGATTAGTGCGTCAACCACCTAGGAAATCCACATTTTGTTGTTTAAACTTTTATTTCCAAAGTATTATTCGTTACACAACTGATACCATCAACTTCAATGTCAGTCAACCATTATCATAACCTCCCCCTTTGCATTCGGCATTTCCAAAATCATATCCATCCATAACATCAAACAAATATTCACCAAATTACATAACGCATTTCCAAAAAAAATGCATATTCCCTTAATCAACAAATTAAGTCAATGAATTTGAATTTCGAATTTTATCCAGGTTTGTTTAATTTAATTTTTAAATTGATTGCTTTATTTTATTGGGGTTTTATTGAGATGTATTCATGTGATCTCAAATAACAATTTTCGGGTTGATGATTCATAGGTCGAATTGATGATTCACAATCAAATATCATTGTAAGGTATGTTTGATTTTCAATTTCCGTCTAAGTCAATCTTTTAATTCGATCCATTAAACATTATTTTCCAAAAAAAATAGGTTTTAATGATTCATGGTAAGTTTTTGCAATTTATAAATTGATTTATCACTTTCGAATCAAGTTGTATTTGGTTGGTTCATGTTTTAATATTGATAGTAGTAAGTAGCAACTACTGCACATGAAATTGTTTATTGACACTTTGACTACGTGGTAAGATATATTTGGTGATTGAGTTTGCTGTAGACTACAAGGATACTCAAGCATATGAGTTTGATAGTAAGTAGTCTAGAATTGATCTTATTTATCAATTTATATTTTGTACTACTTCCTTTATGTTGGATGAACTTCCAAAATTAAGTATTTGACCCTAAATCTTGTGGTGATTTTGGTAGAGTATGATAGACATGAAGATGGAAGTATTGTCGAAGAAGATGCCTCCGAATATGCTTGACAAAAAATCTGTAAGATTCCATGACACTAGAGAATATGTCTTTTATCCATTCTTTATTTATATATGATTAGTGTTTATGATGTGCATCTTAATGATGCACTATTTGACTGCTGCCGTGGCGAGGACTATCACTTTTTTATTGTAGTAAGTTTATTCCCATAGCACCTATTTAGCCTGTTTCACAATTATTTCATGAAAATCACATGGTGTTGGGTTTTGTTAAAATGGATTTTATTGTTACATACTCTTGCATCAAAACAATAAAACGAATTGAATTTAGGCTGGCAAATCATATGTTGAAGAGAAGATATGTATGGAACAGTCGGAGTCCAAATCCGTCATAATGTGTCAAAAGACTGTGACAGTCCACCCATTAAAGAAAAAGTATGTATAATAAGACTTTAATTGATTAGGATGTCGAAACATTTATCTATTTACTTATTAGTACGTTACAGAATATATCTTCTCTATTGAACTTAGCGGCATTCAGATTTCAAGGCGGACGCATACCTGGATTTACTTTTGGTTCCTGAGTAGGCCAGGCGCAATGGAGTTGGAACCAATTTCTTCGAGTGTGCCAAGAGACTTGCTATTTTAGAAGGAATGATTCGCATTTTCATGCGTGGGGCTGGTAAGACAGTTTAGATATGTATACGATTAGAGTATGTGTTTTGTGCAGGGAAGATTGTTCTCTCTAAATCTCTGTTTTAGCAGCATGATGTCACTTGATATTGGTTAAGCGTGACCATAATGGGTTGTGTTGGCAGGGTCAATGGTGGGTATTTTACTACTTTTTTCAGCTTTGGTAATCCTCTTTTATTCATTACAAATTTTATATTTTTTTGTTTATATCATAATCTGGTTCAGCATTGTGCTAATTATATTACAAACTATGCTGCTAATTTTTAGTTAAATATACTTGCTGAAGTTCTTTGTTTTGGTGATTGTGAGTTCTAACAATACCGGTGGAATGCACAAAAAGTTGATGAAATACACCTTCTTTTTATTACTCCGTAGTATCTTTTGAACTACCATTAAATGTAAATGGTTTTTGACATTTACTTTACACTTTTTTTATGCAATTGTTGCTGCTATTAGTACTCAATATTATGGGATATGGTAAGCCTGATCTCAAACTTCATAAATGGGGACTTAGATGTATGATTAAGCATGTTAAAATTATATATACAATGGA
The DNA here is from genome assembly GCA_910596185.1 of Chrysanthemum makinoi. Classification (NCBI taxonomy): domain Eukaryota; kingdom Viridiplantae; phylum Streptophyta; class Magnoliopsida; order Asterales; family Asteraceae; genus Chrysanthemum; species Chrysanthemum makinoi. The sequence goes on along the minus strand of OU343218.1, from coordinate 21,699,079 downwards.
GAAGGGTCTCATAATCGATTACTTATGTGCTAACTTAGTGGAACCAACTTGTATTTTAGTAGCATCATTTATATCATAAAATATTCATAAATCTAAACTTTATAACATAGTAGGATCGACAAGCATTCTTGAATATGATATTAAGAATTTGTTACTTAAACATGAGACCCTGAATGACTAGGAGTTATTCAAGCATCTTTTATAGGGAGACTTTCGACCGTGTAAATGTGCAACCCCACTTGAGTGGTTTCCTTCACTTTTTACCTATTTGATCTTTTAGAAATAACCTCAATCGACCCATGCATAGGAAATGTGTAAAAATGGCTACCTTCTACTCTGTCTAATAATGTAGAATCTTTGACGAATATAGATGTGTAACTGACGAGCGAAATATTTCCATGGTCACATTACAGAAACATAATTCTCAAATATATATGTGGTCCAAGATAAAGACTGATTGCCACAGGAGTTGGATGCTACTAAAAATAAGTATAAGCACTTATTAAAAAAACAGCAAGAGCTAGAAGCAAAATCAAAAGTAGATGTACTTCTCCAATTTAGTCTTTATTGGTCCGTGCTGAGGTATGTCTATTCTATAGTCTTCATAATATAAAATTGATAATGAGCTATATTTATTGTTCTACTTCTATTCATTGACCAAAGTTGATTTAATCTTATAATATTATGTGTATATTTATTGTTTGGTGGTCAATCTTTGCTCATTTCACTAGGCGTGCATCATATCGCACAATGACAAACATGAAGTTTCAGCCAAGATGAACATAAGCAAATGGTAATTGACTGTAAATTGAAGAACGTGCTATTAAAGAGCCTTGTGGATAACATCACACCACAAAAAAGATATGTTTATTACCAAAAACTAAGCTCCTGCGCTCTTTTTTGGTTAAAGTAAGCTTTTATGAAAGTTTGATTTAGATAACTACTTTTGTATGTCGTAGAAAAGACCAAATTACTGTGCATTAGTTAAGATATTCTTTGGAACAGAGCTTAGGCTTTAATATGATTGAGTAGGACTTTATGTAATTGTCGCCTTAGATTTGTTGTTCTGTAAGAAAGAGCCTAGAAAGCTCATATTTATGATACTATTTAGTAAAACACTGGCATCTTATGGTTGGCAAAGCCGCTAAATTATGCTATAATAGTGGATGATGTTTGGAAGATGCTGAGTAAGAAAATTTAAATGCATAATTAACCACATTATATCTACTTTTAAATAAGTCTTTAGGCATGAGAAGAAAGTAGTGGTGTGACAGTCTGAGCTGTAAAAGTAGCTTGTATAATGCGATGTTTTTTTACTTGATGTAACTGAAGTAGCGTACATGTTTGGTTGTCTAATAATTTATACCATTGTTTATGGTAGCTGAAGTTTTATCATGTTTGTTGCATGATGAAAACTCTTATTAACTCGGTTAAAAGAACCGTCATTTTTAATAACTGAACATTTTAATTGCAATGGTGTCCATTTCTTTTCTTGTGGTCAAATCAGTCACATGGGTTGTAAAAAAGTTGGTCAACGAAATAGTTACATACTCTTAAGAATTTTGTCCTAATCAGGTATTCATGCATGCTAAAAATAGTCATAACTACTTAATTATTTATATATCTATCTGATATTACCTATTGTTGTCACATGATGCGATATTTAGAGTTGTCGATGCAATTCTTCATTACTTTATCCGGGGAACATTTGACATGGTGGGCACAAGATGAGAAATACATCTTCGTTTATCATTATCAAGTAAACTCGTCTGACAACTTTATGCAGTTGTTTTAAGAGTCGAGACAAAAAAGTTTTAATATTTTTTGTTGTAACAAAGATGGCGAATGCACAATTTTTACAACAAACGTTGTGTACAAAGAAGTTTTATCGTGTATTTGAATAAGCATCATATAATTTATTTGTTCTCACACTTATCATTTTCTTATAATACATGAACATTGTCTTTTTGTACCCAATTTATGTGTTTAACATATTTGTCGTTATTCATTATTTACTTACGTCCAGTTAGATATTGTCAACCAATAATATGAAGTGAACCCGCCCATTGGGCGGGTTATGAAGCTAGTTTACACTATATAGAGTAATAGATGCACAAAAGTACTACGTATTCATAATTTAAACCTATTGCTGCTAAGAAAAAGGAAGACGAAGAAACAACAAATGTCTTTTGTATTAGACTGGTCCCAATCGTGACCTGAGATGACCCAGTCACCGCCTTTTCTCTCCAAATGACCAGACACGATCCGGATGCCACACGATGACCCAGTTGTTTTTTTTTTTTTTTTTTTTCAAACATTTATAACATAAAATTTAAATTCATTAAAAAAAAAAACTTACAATACGAAATTTAAAAAAAAAAATTACAATACGAAATTAAAATAAACACTACAATACTTAAACTAATAATCTAAATCGTAGCGTGCTTTGATTGTTGCCTTGACTTTCATCAATTCTTCTAGTTTTCGGCCGGCCAATTTTGGGTCGATTGAGGTGTTGTAGAAGATTATGTCGGACTCCTGTTTTGATAGCCTCATGAGCTCAAGTTTCTCTTTTTTCATCTCGAGCTCTTTTTCTCTCAACCGTAACCAAGTATCTTCTAAACCCTCCTTATTCGTACCTTTCTCCTTTTTTGACGGCTTCTTGGTCTTGAAGAAAGTTTTGGCCAACGATTGTACAAATGATTCTGATGGAACATCATCATCATCATAAGATAAGGAGGATGGTTTCTTCCTTGCTTTGTCACGACTAACCGGTCGTGATTCTCTAGTCCCTTCCTCATCAGAATCATCAACATCTTGGAAATCGAAAGAATCACGAGCTTGGGTTGAACCAAAGGTAGTGGTGAATTGTGGGGTATTTTTCTTTGACATTTTGAAGTTGGATGAGAATTAGATTCAAATGAATATAGATGAGAAATGGTGAGTGGTGAATTGTGTTTGAGGTGAAGTTGGTATTTATAGAGTGGTAAAATTGTTTTAAAAAAAGTTGTTTTTTTAAATGACCAAACGGTCAAAATTATAAAACTTTTTTGAATTTAGCCCAAACGGGCAAATTTGGTTGGAAATAGTGGGCATTAAATTCGGTCGTAAATTAGCTCGATGTCCCCAAAAAAGCCACTATGCCCGATGTGGTAACCGAGCTCCACAACCCACACGCCCGATGTTGACATCCGTTGAGGGTGTGTTTTTTTTATGCCCTACCGATGTTTGGGTTGTGATTGAGACCAGCCTTACCTACTATGAAAATATGATATTGATTGTTAACATACTTGTCAGTGACAATCCATACCGCTTCGACTATTTGTTTCTCTCTCTCACCATTTCTTGTTTCATGTGATCTTTTCTTTCATCAACAAAAGTGAGATCACCATACACTAATATACAAGCAGTTAACATATATTATATTTAAAATATTAACTGTTTAATAAATAAATTAAAGTGTACCAATAAAAATTAAGTGTGTAAATCAATTCATTTTCATTAAGGCTAATAGATCCTCACACCTATTTTCACATATTACGAGTATCATTTTCATTGCTAAAACGTCTTTAAGTATCTACGTAAATGAAAACATGTATATTTATTTTTTTTTAAACGGCAATTTTTTTTTCACACCTATATCATCTATCTCACAGTATATCGTACAAATACTTTCAACGAGGCTTAAACCTACAACCTAGGTAGAGAAATCACATACCACAAGACCAAAGGCCTCCAGAAAACATGCATCTTTTTACTTGCAAAATAACATATATATTTGATCCATCAATTTTGAAAACGAGTTAAAACATAGATACTATTTTACTTAAACAATATCATACATTCATACCATGTACATTGACCATTGACTATTGACTAATAGTTACACACGTAATTAGACATATACTCTTATAACTCTCAACGTTAAACAACTTTCTAATATACATTTACATTTTAGAGTAACCTCTCAACGTTAAACATCCATCTAAATATACATTTACATTTTTTTCATTAAATGGTTTGTCACATCTTCATATTTTGTAATTACATCTATAACATCTATGTATATATGACGGAGCACATGATATTGTATTTCTTATATTTGAATTTGAATATAAACAAGATTTACCTTTTGTTACTCCGAATATTGCTTTTATAAACTTAAGACAAAACTGTCAGTATTCTTTTTTGAACATGAAAAGTATCATTTTCATCTAAAAAGAGCCTCTGTTCAAAAAAAAATCTAAAAAGAGCCACTTTGTTATACTCCCTCCGTCTCAAAATTATTGTCAGGGGACAAGAATCACAAAGTTTAATAAAAGTGGGACCTCTATAAATCTCAACCACTCAAATGGAATATTCCTCAATTATATTCTCTTTTTCTTACTAAATATGGAAAGTGGACAATTAATTTGAGACATCCATAAAAGGAAATATGGACAATAAATATGAGACGGAGGGAGTATTAACTAAAAACATCAATATTAGTAAGAGATAAATCGTTAAATAAAAAAGAAGTCAATGATAGAGATATGGAGTCCAATAGTCCAACAGCTACCTGCCTACCTTACCTTCACCCTCACCTTCAAGCTTTAAGCATTTAATGATGATAAGTGATAACCTTGCATTTAGGCAACGGCTCCAATTGTTTAATGTCCCTTGTGAAAATGATTCTCTAATTTGAGCTCAACAAAAACTTCCCTGTTGCCATCAATTTTTTTTGTTTTCTAAAGTTGTATTATCAAGAAAGACATAATTATTAACTCTTTAATCCTCTTTAGGTAGTTTGATTTGAAGTATTTCTTTTAAAGATATAATAGAACTTGGTCTATAATACAGATAGGACACTAAAATCAAAACACAAAATCTCAGTAACATGATAAACATGCATGGTTTTAGTATCTTGTTTTGTGAAGCACAAATTTTTTCCCTTTCATTTGACAAGTATCTGAGATATGAGATCATTGACCTTCTCAATAAGCATACGTTTATATCGAACACCTTTAAATTATCATTTTGAAGTAAATAACAGAACCGAAATGCATTAAGTATACAAAATATATACTAATCGCAATTAAGGTTAAAAGTTTGGATTCACAATGGAAACCAACCTTTTGATAACAACAGAAACTACAACAAAGTCTAAACATAACCCTATTACTCGATCTCCAACTCCAAGTACAACTAAATAAACTACAAAGTAAAATAAGAACAAATTCTGATTCTCATATTAAATCAAACATCATTTTACCAACACAAAAATTTCTGGAAAAATCATCTGTCTTGTTCTTGACTTTAAAAGGTATGTACCTTGGATATCTTCTATACATTTGTCATATTGTTTCTTCAAATATGTATTGTCGCAACTATAAAAAATAATACGATTATGTTGCTGATGATCTCAAGGGGAAAAAATGGAAAACTTAAGGAGTGAAAAGGTAGGGTACAATATCATAAAATGCCGAGTAAATGTAGAAATCTGTGAATGGTGTGGCCATTGCATTCACCAGCACCTCTATATTACAGAAAAGGAAAGCATGTGATAAATTAAAAAACCCATTCACATTTCAGTCAGTTAAAGGTAAGATTTTACTGATCTAGGGTCTTTGCTTTTTAATCTAATTAAAGTGTTTGGTTTATGTTTATGTTCTTTAATTTATGATTAGGAATGTTAATTTTAAACTGTTAGTTTTGTTTTTGTAGTTTAAGAAGACAAACAAAATACATACATAATAAGGGATATAATGTGTTGACCTTTTGTTTGTAAAATAGGTTCTTGTGTTTGGACTTGTTGAATTGTTGACCAGCCTTTGACTTTTGAGAGTCAAGATATGACTTATTTTATATATAGTGACTGGATTATAGTCAGTGAAGAGGAGTATCAATTTGTATTCTTTTGTGCAGATGAGACAAGTTAGGTACAAGATGATCCGAGTGTGATGGTAAGAAGGCTCATAATGGTGAGTTAATTGGTTTGGTGTTTTGGGTGTTTTTGGAGTTCAGGTGAGTCTCGAGTTAATTGGAGCAATCCAAACAAAGTCCTTAAAGCTAAGGCTCTAAAGCCGAACTCCAAAAACACTAAGAACTGCAAATCATTTACAAGAGAAGAGACAAAAACTCAAAACCTAATAAACCAACCAGTTATGGATGTGAAGATGTGAAAGAGATATAAAGAGCTTCTACACCTTCGAAAATTACGGTGGAATCACGCAAACGCATAAGTTTATTGAATTTTGATGCTCATGTAGCTGATGTAATGTCTTATCTTGGTCAAAGTATTAAAGCACATGGAGATGGAAAGTGTCTAGCGAGAAGATCGAAAAGAAAGTAAATTAAAATAACAAAAAAATGTATAAAATACAATGGCTATCGTCAAGAAACAAGTCGTGGATAATAAGAGTAAAAAGACTGCTAAGGTAACTCGGCGTCAAGATCAACCTTATCAGTCTTTTTACTCTTCTTATTCAACACTTTTTTCGGATAGTGATTGTATTTTGTACTTTTTTTTGTTATTATTTATAGAATTTCTTTTCGTTCTTCTCACAAGATCCTTTCCGTCTTCATGAGATTTGATACTTTCCTTAAACGTCCTTTGATAAACTTGCAATTTTCTTACGTCGGAGGTAGACCTCTATATATTTTCTTCATCTTTTTATGATAAAGGGTGTTTGACATTGCATCCTTAAAGTGATTATCTAATGTGGTATAATTGCAATACAACAAGTTCCATGTTTTGTGGCCATAGTGGCTTTGTTGCAGCGTTTGTGTGTTGTGTTAGGACAGGTTACATATTATGGAATTGTGCCTATGGTGATATCTATAACTGATTTTGGGGCGGTTGGAGATTGAAAACATTGAATACGAAAACGTTGAGGGAGGCGATTTATAGGATTGAGCATTTGAGGAGGAGCGAATGGATACTTTCTTTATGTGCCTGCTTGTATTTACTGGCTGAGTTTTATCTTACAAGTTGAAGGTATTTATCTAAAGGTGCAACTAAATTTGTTATGGTTTTTTTACTCCGTTAATAGCACATAATTTGCCGAAACATCATTAGATTTAACTTATCATGTTTTGATTAAGTAAATAAGCAGGTTTGAATGTTTAATAGCATAGAATAAGCAAGAACATAATTATATTGCTTATCATGTTTTGATTCAGTAAATAAGCAGTTTTGGAGGTGTTTGGTGTTGTCTAGCTTATTATTCATGTGGGAGTAACTGGCAGTGGCGGACCTAGACGATGGTTTTCGACCTTTTGTGCCGACTAATCTATGAGGTTTGCGTCACACAGACACAAACCGGGTAATTTCCATCCTTTTTTTTGCGAAAGTTCGGGCTGGGCACATAATAGTTGTTTGCACCTTTTAACACTAAGCCACCCTAAGTGGTTGGGAATAAGCCGTTTGAAATGTTTTATTTTGAAGAAGAAAACAAGGGTTAGTAAGCAATCGTAAACAAACCCAAGTGCAATTATTTGTATATCGAACACAAATTTGTAAATAAGTTCGATAATGAGATTCGTCCAGAAAACACAATCGAGGCAAAAGTTCTGCTTTTGTCCAGTTATAAATGTGATAATTATGACCAAAATTAGTCAGAAGATCGTTACCTAAAGACTCAGAATAGTGACTGGTTCAATCATCTATATCTAGATATCCTAAGCCACCTTATTTTTCTTTACATCACTTGGTTTCAGCCAGCATGACGATGTCCAAATTCATGTCCCATAAATGTGAAAAACTATGCACTGGAGTTAAATACAATTCAGTGTATGTTTTCATGACTGAATAGTATTGATAGGATTCTACAAATAGTTGCTCTTCCTTAAGTATTGTAAACGTGACCAATACACCAAGACTGTGTTGGCTTAGCAAGTGCTGCGAAAGGAGTCTTTGTACACAATCTTTTCATTAGTTTATGGTCTATCTTTCATTGTCTAAATACCTTGATTGGTGGGAAGATCTAAACATGCATTGCTCTTGTTTTCTAAACAGTGGCTAACAAATACAGTAAAAATTACAAACCCCTTTTGTTCTACCACGACCAATAGATATCTTCAAAACGCCCTTCCAAGCTGATGGCCCCACCAGTAGATATCTCCAAAAGGCTTTGGAGCATACTTAAATTTGCTTCTTGTTCTATATTTTCATCACAAATTAGTCTTACACCACACCCCTTCACCTCAACATCTTCATTATCCTCTTCGAAACAAAATGTAACATAATCATTTGCTTCCTTCCATTTCGTTGTATCCCTCATGTAATGCAACCATATCATATATGAATCGTGGATTCCTGTCACCTCATTCTGAAAATAATCTTTAATTACGGCTGGAATGTAACCGTATGGATTCAGAGAAGCTCCATCAAAGTTCTTTATAGAGTATCCTTTCAATTTGTGAGGCTTTTTGCACTTGAAAACAACACAAGTTCCATATCCTTTAAACTTATCATAACACCAATCTGATGGTAATTCAACCTTTACATGATTTCCCGTAGTTCTATTTGTAAACCACTCTCCAATGCTATTCCCATAATATCCTATATTTAAAAAAGAATTGCCAAAGTCTTGCAAGAAGAATTCATGTCTGTTAGTCTGGAAACCCAAATACCCAAGGAAAGCAGAAAACCGGTGAATGGAGCCTTGGGAAGTTATAGATGAGTCAAGACACCTAGTCTTCGATATAGACCCCTCACTATCAATGGTAACATTCTTAAACAGCTTTGGACAATTTCTGAAATTATTGCTCGTATACCTGATTGATTCTTTAGATGATCCCGACACTTCTCTTAAGGAGGTGCAATCAGATGCATTAAGTTCTAGTAAGTTAGGTGGAAGTTCAGGCAACACTTCCAGCTTCTTGCAACCATCAACATAAAGATGTCGAAGACTAGAAAGTTGACTCAAACTTCCAGGTAAACTAGTAAAATTGTTCCCTTTCAAGTTTAAATATGCCAGTAATGATAAGCCTCCAATGCTCTCATGCACTTGTTCCAAATCGCAATAGCTTAAAACCAAAGACTTTAACATATGTAAACCTGCCAATGAAACTGGTCTTTGGGGATGTTGTTGTTTACTTAGTAAACCAAAAGGAGCAGTGATTGAGGTCCACCATCTAGGTTGAATCCTCCCTTGGCCACCGAATGACAATGATTCAAGGTTTATTAGAGAGGATACAAAAGAAGGAAATTCTTTAACGGCAGTTCTGTCAACATAAAGCTCCTTTAAGCTTTTAATCCGACCCAATGCTTCAGGAAGTTGGTCGACTTTTAGGCACCCTGTTAGATTCAAAATTTGAAGAGCATCCATTTCCACTCTACTTGGAAAATTCTTAAGCCGTTTGCAGTCTCTCAGTTTTAACACAAGAAGCCTCTTGAGCATTCCAATTGAGGGATGAATGCTAACCAAATTCACACAACCTTCAAGACTTAGCTCTTCGAGATTTGTAATCTCTGAGAAGTCAGGGGTGGTTGTTAGGTTACAACAGTACCTTAGCTTTATTACTGTCAACCTTCTAAAGCACTGAAATCGATAGAAAAAAAAAGAAGATAAGTTCTCGGATCATTAGGTATCAAATAGGAAAACATGTGTGTACAAGGAAATACCTTAGGTGTCGTCCAAAAATTATTTATGTTGCTGTAAGACAGGTCAATGGCGACAATGTTTTCTGGATAGAAATCTGAAGGTAAGTACTTGAAAGGGCATCCATGCCAATACAACAAGCTTAGCTCATTGGACAAATAATACAAATTTCCTGAGAATATCACATTGTGGCCCTTCAATTCAAGTTTCTTCTCATATGGTTTTTCCTCTTGATAGATTTTCAGGATCCTCAACTTTTTCATATGTGCAAAATCATTAGCATCTATGTGAATGTTTTGACTAAATTTCTCTAATGAAAGAACTAGAACTTCAACTGCAGTTATTGCCACCTGGAAAAACAAAAACATGTAGCTTCATTAGGATATTTTGCTAATACTTGAATGTAGAGAAAAACGAATCATATACCACTACTTACCTTCTTTTCACCCAATACATTGTAAACTTGAGATGAATTCCACAATCTCCTCTGTTTCCCAGTCATGATAGATTCTTCATGAATGATTTCCCTTGCCATTGCTTGAATCAAGTCATGCATTTGAAGTGAATTATTGCTAGAGATCGTGATTAATGACTTATCAACTAGAACTCTCATGTTTGTATCTGCAAAAAAGTTACACCCATCTACTATGCTTGCTACAAAATCACTCTTTTCTCCAACGAATAAACATGCGATATCAAGTAAGATATTTTGCTGCTGGAGGTTTAGCCCATCATAACTTAAGCGGAGAACTTGATGTATTTCTTCATTAGGATGTTTTTTAAGCCTTTCCAGTTCACTAACCCACTGACCCACAGTTTTACCATACAAAAAACAACCCAAAACTATGAGAGCCAGAGGGTGACCTTGCACATAGTTCACAGCTTTCTCAGCAAGTTCTTGGAAGCCTGTAGAAGGATGTTTTTCCTCAAAGGCATGTAAACTGAAGAGCTTAAGAGATTCATCCTCATCTAGAAAGTCCATGTCATGGATTTCATCCACTCTATGAGATCTTAGCAACTGTTTATCTTTACCAGTGAAAATAATCAAACTTCCTGGGCAAAACCAACTAGCTGAACCCGCTAGTGCCTTTAACTGATCCCGATGATCCATATCATCCAAAACAAGCAGGATCGGCTTTGATGACATTATCTTCTTTATTACCATAATTCCTTCACCAACACTTGATATCTTCAAATCTTCTATTTTCGAGATCTTTCCAATCATATGCAGTTGGACTTGAATCAGGCCTTGTCGTTTTGTGACTTCTTTGACATCTTCACAAAAGCAACTTCCTTCAAAGTGGACATACATCAAGTTATAAATAGCTTTGGCAAGGGTCGTCTTTCCTATTCCGCTTATACCACATATTCCAATCATGTTAACCTTATCAGACCCAACGAAGCGTGACAAGTCTAATTTGTCGAAATGGAAATCCATGCCAACAAGGTTCTCACCAACATGCAAGGGTCCGTCACATAATTTTTTGAGTATGTCTTTGGAGATGCAATCGATGAACTTGTACTCATGCCTGTTAACCAAAAAGACACAATAAGTAAGAGAAACTAAACAGTGTTAAGCTTTAGTAGAGCTACACGATAATAACACAAAAACGAAGAAACTCACCCATTTGTCATGTCCTGGAGATCCCATCCAGATAAGTTAGCCGCCATGGATAGAGCTTCCCTCCATTTATCCACCTCTGTTGTATTTGAAACATCATGTTTGGCAAATGCTTTTGCGTAACTCCTTTTTTGTTTCCTCACAACATCGGGCTTGGCATCATAAAAGATAATCCGAACCTCATGTTTCGGACTTTCAATGTGCTTGCACTCAAGTATTTTGACAAGTTCCCTCAGACACCATGTTGAAGAAGCGTAATTTTTGGAGAAGATAACTATCAAAAACCTCGATCTTTCAATGGCTGCGTAGAGTTCTGGAGATATCTCTTCTCCTTTAGGCAACTCTCTATCATCCCTAAAAGCATGAATCCCTTTTTGCTTGAAGTCGTTGAACATATGATCCATGAAGCTTTTGCAGATATCTTCACCTCTAAAACTTACAAAGACATCATATCTCCACCGATGAGGAATGGACGTAGTAGCCATTATTATCAATAATGAGATCGAGCTGCGTTTACAAGTACAATATACATTTTCAGAAAGTAAAAATACAAAATTAGTACCAATTAAGAATCCATGAGTAAGTAGAGCATAAAACAATAATAAAACACGTGAGTGCTTTAGTGTTATACCATATTGTAACATGTAGACAGGACAAAGTACATGCTAATTGTTTATATATACGTTAGCTGTTAAAAGAATATAAAGAATGTAAAACATATGAAGCAAAAGATAGATAGTGAAAACAAGATAGTATTTATATAATTCGGGCCACACAAATCTAAAACTACAACTAACCCGTCATATGAACCCAACATACATATCAATCCGACCATGGTCAACACTTAGATCGAATAATAATTAAAAACTTTTAATGTTTAAAAATGATAACTTATAAGATATGCAAATGCAAAAATGAAACAATAAAAAGTAACTAGAAAGAGAATAAAGATGACTTACAATAAAAAGGTAACGAGTTACTATAAGATGGATGGAAGTGTTTGAAATGAATGTTTGAAAGAGATCAAAATGGAAGTTCCAGTTGAGTTTGAAAGAGTAAAGGTTAGTTGACTCCAAGTCAGCTTTAATCTGCCACCTCTTTGTCAAATTTATTTCATATATTTTGGGCTAATAGTTATCACCAATTTCTTTTACAGCATTCCCAACCTTAACACCATAACATCAATAACATCGTCCACGTCAGCGCCACATCAGCTTTAACATTTCACATTAACATTCCTAAAAAACACCCACAACAATAACATCCCAATAACATTTCATATTTTCAATTTCAACCCCTATACTAAAACAAACACTTCATTTATTAAACTAAACATAACATTAAATTTGAAAACATATTACAATACGAAATTAAAAAAATACATCGAAAAAAAAATTACAACAAATAAAAAAAAATACATCGAAAAAAAATTACACCAAAAAAAAAAAAAAATAACAAAACATAGCAAATACTTATTCATCATCGTCGCTCTTTTGTTGTTGTCCATGTCGTTCAAGATTCTTCAGCCAAACATGCTCCATAAGTAACTGTTGGAGTTGGGTATGCGTTTGTCGGTCGTGTATTTCTTTTGCCTGACGACTGTGAGTATCACATCTTTCGACCTATCTTCGTTGCCTCAAATTGGAAGTCTTCTTGGTCATCTCTGTCTGACCAAGACAGAGGAATATCACCAAATTCATTTAAATCCATTCTTGAATTATGAAAGTGTGAGAGGAAGTATACAAATTGTAAATTTGAATTACGGAAGTGTGAAAAAAAGAAGTTTTAGTTGGGTATTTATAGTGGTAAAAAAATGTTTTTGATATTTTTTATTTTATTTATTATTTTGTAAAAACTAGCCGTTAGGGACTAGTTTTGAAAAAAATTTGATTTTTTTTTAAATATAACGGCTACTAGCCGTTGCAGGGACAAGTTTTGAAACTTTTTTGAATTTTTTTTTAGTGGACTAACGCGCAGGGACCAACGTTGAAATAACGCCACACCCGCAACAACAGTTAACGCCACTAACAGGCGTTATTTTTCCCTCTAACGCCGTTGGGGCGTTACGATTGCACATGCTCTTATATGTAGTAGTGAAAAAGTTGCATATATGTCATTTAAATTTTGTTTTTTAACATTTTTTGTGTATCATAGTTGTCACCATTTCGTGATGACTATTTTACCATTCAAATTATATAAATGGTTCATGTAGTTTTGTGAAAATTGCATCTACCGTCCATAAGGTAATTTACATTAATGGTTCCTGTGGTTTGACGAAATTTGCAAACCTTTTTTTTTTTTTATCCACTCCTTATGGTTTTGACCCGTTACATTTTTATCTACGTTTTTATATACGCTTGACATAATTGCAAGTCAACCATGGCGAGGAGCCGAGTATAGTCTCGCTTGTCTTGATTGTAGTTGTCAACAAAGGTTATGTACTGCCATCTTGTTTCTGGAGCTCTTCCTATATGTAAGCTTATCTTGTGCCATGTTTCTAGTAAAAATAGATTAGTGCACAGTTTGAGAGAAAAAATGCATTGTTACTTTTATTAAATACTCTGGGTGCAAAATGAAATCCTTCATGCACACGAGAAGGTGGTCGATGCATTCTTGATGAAGATCTTGGTTAGGGATCTGATGATGTATAGTCTATATTCGGGTCACGAACCCGACTAAAGTCCAATACTAACTTAGCCCAGCACGAACTGGGCTAAGCCGATAAATGTTTGGGCTCACGAAGGCCCAAACCCAAAGCTATTTATGGAATAGATATCGGATATCTCCTATGTTTGGAGATAATTGCTTACCAACCGACTTATGCGGGATACGCCGAAGGTTGGGGAACACGGAACCAACAAGGATTTCGTGTGTATATAAAGGGAATCACATCCCTCATTAAAGGTACGATCTACAAACCCTAACTCTCCTTTAACCCTAAATAGATTACTTACTCTCACGCCGGAGGATAATCGTGGGAGACAATCCCACGGTAAGCCTAACGGTGTTTTTTGTGTCTTTGTGCGCAGGTCTCAAGCAACAATCATCAATTGGTACGAGAGCCGGAGCCCAAACAAGGAACGCCAAACTTTTGTATCAACAAGTGGCGCCATCCGTGGGACCATTCACTAAGAACTAAGAACTAGAATGACGAAGCATGGGAATCAGCGATCGCAAACAGATCTTACGGGAAAGAAGCCGCATGTCGGTTCAGCTTCCAAGCAAACCTCTGGGACAACCAGTGTTGCTAAAAACCATGGATCAGGCCAAGATTTGGTCTTCCCTCTGGTGGAACCACGCTCGGGGACAACCCAGGCCACGGCAACCACCGCTAGCGCAGGAGATTCACTGCGCACTCCTTTTGCCACTCCATTCCCAACGGCGGTGGAAACAAACTTCACAAAAGCACCTGATGCGCCCGATAAAAATAAGGGTATAGTGGTAGAAGTTGATACTCCTACTCTGGAAGGGGTTGTGCCAGAACTAGCGCCAGATGAGTTCGTATCACAAAACTACGAAACCTTGGCTGCTCTCATGCAAAAGGAAGCGAAGAAGAGGTCAGGTCGAAGTCTGCATGCCCGACTCAATTTCGGCCCAGAGTTTGAAACATCCCCACCGCATCGTCAGAAGGAGAAGCGCGGGAGGGATAGCCGCCGACCCCCAGTGTTTAAAAGAATTGGGAGAAGAATTGAGGATGATGAGACATCCAACTCACGATCGGAAGAAAGTGAGGAGGATGAACGGCGCACCGGTGTCCATGCCGGACTTGGTAGCCGGAGAATTCAGGACGGACTTGGGAGACAATACTCCCCAGTGATAGCCCTTCAAGTCCGAGACTAGGGCGCGAAGCGAAGAAAGGAAAATTCATCCTCGATAATTCCTGACAACGAGGATAGCGATACAGGACATTGGAAGTCCGAAAACATATACAATGACCAAGAGGAGGAAGATATATCTCTCCGCGGCGCCGTCAAAGGTGGATGCGTTCACTCGACGTATCGGTGATTTCTCGAGAACAAAGGAGGCACATGCCCGCCAATGTGAAAACCTATGACGGAACGGTGATCCCGATGATCACCTAAAATTTTTGAATCAACCGCTACAATTGAAAACTCCGCCACACCGTATGGTGCCATATGTTCAACTCCACGCTAGTAGGAAGTGAGCGGAACTGGTTCAACAAGATTCCACGCAGAAGCATCAATGGTTTTGAAGAATTGAGAAAGGCGTTCTGCCTAAACTTTACTCAACGGAAAAAGTGTGCAAAAAACCCCATTGAACTTGCGAGGTCAAAAGCCAGGAGAATCCACAAGCGCTTTTATGGAGCGCTTCAAAGATGAATGCATGCAAGTTAAAGCGTACCCCGAGGTGCTCAAAATCTCAGGGTTCATGAATGGGATCAGCAACCCATAACTTATCAAAAGGTTGAACGACAAGATTCCCCAATCCTTTGATGAGGTCATGAAACGCACACGGTCCTTCGTCCAAGGAAAGGCTGCTGCGACGGATAGCAAGAAAAGCTACTCGAACTATCGGTCACAGGAACAACCTGGGAAACAATCCACTGACCAGAGTAGTAACCGTAATAGGAATTATCGCAACCAGGGGAGTGGGTGCGACAATGACAAGTATATCCCGTTGACAAAGACTCCAAAGGAGATACTCGCAACAGAAGGAGCAAACTTCCCAAGACCTCCACCACGCGCACCGGAGGATCGGCGCGTAGGAGGTGGGTACTGCGACTATCACAGACAGAAGGGCCACACTACTAATGAATGTGTCCAGCTACGCCAGCTCATCGACAAACTAGTCAAGGAAGGTCGAAAGGACCATTTGGTCAAGAACATCAAAGAAGGGAAAGATAAACAAAAGACTGGGAATAAGAAGGAGGGGCCCAAAGATAAGGCTGATACAATTTACATGATACAATCATGGCAAAGAGTAACTAGGCAGAAGGTCAGCCAAATGTTTTCCCATGGAAGTGCAATCACTTTCCCTACATTAACTACGAACAACGCAGTGGTATAGCCACTCATCATCGAAATTAATGCGGGGGGTCACGACATCCACCGCATGTATGTTGATGGTGGAGCATCTGCAGACATAATGTACGAACACTGGTTCAAACAACTGCGCCCGAGATACGCAGCCAATTGAGCCCGATCACGCGGCACGCCTTCACAGGAGAAAAAATATGGCCTATGGGGCAATTACGACTACTAGTTAGAGTAGGTAATAACGACCACTCCACAAAAGATGGCTGAATTTTACGGTAATCAAATCCCTCGCCATACAATGGCATTATCGAAGACCGGGGATATCACCATACGCGATCCGTCTACGACACGGGATGCTCAAATTTCCGTGGAAGGAGGTGTCGTTACCCTCTACAATGCCGTGCGTACCATCTCAAGAGTGTAACGCGGTCACATGCAAACGGCACCCATCACGCGACAAAGGCACAACCAAAACTCCAAATCGAAGGTAGCCATTCATCCCGATTACCCCAACAGAAATATCAATAGGAGGATCACTGTCGGACAACGGCAAAGCGGCGGTGTGCGCACTCTTGCAAAAGAACCCGACATCTTTGCATGGGAGCCAAAACACATGACTGGGGTGCCACGTTCAATCACAAAACATAAGCTGAGAATCCGACAAGGATACTCACCCATACGCCAGAAGCCGGCCAGTTCCGGAGCTGAACAATCCTGGCAGAGGTACAAAAGCTAGTAGAGGCAGGAATCATGCGGGAAGTCTACTACCATGACTGGCTTTCCAACCCAGTTATGGTAAAGAAGAGCGATGGTAGCTGGCGGATGTGCGTGGACTTCAACGATCTTAACTAAGCATGTCCACAAGATCGCTACCCATTACCGAGATAGATCGGAAAATAGAGTCTTTGTGCGGATATCCATTAAAGTGTTTTCTCGATGCATACAAAGGATATCATCAAATCCAGATGGCTAAGGAGGACGAGGGAAAAACGGCCTTTCACACAAGCCAAGGCGTCTACTGTTACACAAAAATGCCCTTTGGCTTGAAGAATGCGGGCGCCACCTATCAGCGGTTAGTAGATAATGCATTTGAAAAACAGGTGGGCCGCAACCTAGAGGTCTATGTTGATGACCTGGTCATAAAGAGCCATATTGAAGATGAGTTAGTGCGCGACATTGAGGAGACGTTCAAAACTCTACGCGAGATCAACATGAAGCTAAATCCCAAAAAATGTACCTTCGGAGCTACTGAAGGCATGTTCCTTGGATACCTGACGGTATAAAACCGTGTCCAGAAAAGACTAAGGCTATCATCGAACTTCCTTCACCGCGCACGTTGAAGGAAGTCCAATCTCTCAATGGAAAGCTGGCCGGTCTAAACAGATTCTTATCCAAGTCAGCAGACAAATCATTACCCATTTTCAAAACACTCAAGAAGTGTATAAAAAAGGGAGATTTTCGGTGGACTACGGAGGCAGAAGAAGCCTTCGCACAGCTTAAACAACACCTGGCAACACTCCCTACACTTGTAGCACCCGACCGGGGAAGAGTTGATCATGTACTTATCTGAACTCATGGAGCAGGTCAGTTGTTACTAACGGATAGGGACTCGGTACAAACTCCAGTGTATTTTGTAAGCAAAGCGCTCAAGAAAACAAAGAAGAACTATAGCGCAATGGAAAAGTTGGTCCTAGCATTAGTCTTCCGCCAAACGGCCGCGCGGTACTTCCAGCGCTTGCCGATAGCGTGATCACGCACCAACCGATCAAGCAAATCATCTCCAAACCCGACGCATCGGACGCTCGCAAAAATGGAGTGTATTGCTAGGTGAGCACAACATCTCCTACGCACCACGCATCGTAGTAAAAGGACAGTACTAGCGATTTCATCATCGAAAACCGGACATCGATGATGCACCCGCACCAAGCAAGAAGGAACCGCCAGATCCATGGATCTTGTTCACGATGGATCTTCATGCGTAGACGGGTCGAGCGGGAATGGAATTCACTACGCACTGCGTTTCAATTCACAACAACAAATAATGAGGCGAGTATGAAGCCCTAATAGCGGGACTACGCATTGCACTCGAATGGGTGTACGTAACTCGGAAGCAAATGTAGATTCCGGCTAGTAGCCAACCACGTGTTGGCGAATACATGGCCAAGGAGGACAACATGATTCAAGACCGACAAAACCAAGGCGCTAATCCAAGGCTTTGACAGGTTTACCATCAAACAGGTTCCTAGAGGGGAAAACCGGAAGGCGGATGCACTAAGCAAAATTGCATCCACAAGCTTTGCACACCTATCCAAACAGGTGTTGGTGGAAACGCTGAAAAGCAAATCCATCTCAGAGATGGAAGTATCCATGGTAATAGAGGAAGACGGCCCTACGTGGATGACACCGATAACGAAATTCTTAAATAAAGGAGCGTTACCCCAAGAGCAGAAGGAAGCTCGCAGGATAAGGCGCACAACACAGAGGTTCGAACATCAAGACAACATGCTGTACCGACGCTCCTTCCTGCAACCATGGCTACGCCGTTGGCCCCTACAAGCAAATTACGCATCGCGAGAAATCCACGAAGGTTCATGCAAAGATGCACTCGGACCCTTGCGTGGTGGCACGCTTGAGGTCGAGGATACTCATCGCCAACCATGCACCGCGATGCGCGGGACTTAATAAGGAGGTGTAACGATTGCCAAGTTCATAGACCCGTTCCGCGCCAACCACAGACGAAGCTAACACCATTACGGCACCATGGCCATTCTACAAGTGGGGTATCGACATCGCAGGTCCTTTTCCTGCGGGGAGGTTTAAAGTTCCTCATAGTCACCATAGACTACTTCACCAAGTGGATCGAAGCAAAGGCAGTGGTAACAATCACTAGCAACCAGAAGCGCTTTGTCGGAAAATATTGTATGCCGCGGTCTACTGGGAGATCATCTCGACAACGAGAAACAATTCTGCGACAACCCTTTCAAGGACTGGTGCGAGAAGCTAAAAATCACACAAAGCACTTCGCCCGCTTAAACACCCACAAACCAACGGCTTAGTTGAACGTGCGAATCGGAGTCTGGGTGAAGGAATTAAGGCACTCTTGGACAAGCACAAAGGAAGATGGGTGGAAGAACTATCACATGTTCGTGGTATGACCGTACTTCAATCAAAACCAGCACGGGGACACCCCTCTCTCTAGTCTATGGGACGAGCCGTCATACCACCGAAATCGAAATGCCAACTATTCGCATTGCTGAAATCAATGTGGCAACCAATGACGACGAGTGACGTATCGACTTAGACCTGCTAGAAGAAAGGCTCGAACGCGCAACCATACGGGAAGCAAAATCAAAGTCAAGGATGAAGGGATACTATGACGCTAAAGTGCGAAGTGTTTCTTTCAGACCAGGTGACTTTGTTTACCGCGCCAATGATGCGAGCCACGCGAGAAGACAGGTAAACTTGGACCAAAGTGGGAAGGACCCTATGAGGTCACTGAAGCATTAGGAACATGCGCGTACAAGCTACGAGGCTTGGATGGTCGTGAACTGCCACGCACATGGAACATCTGCAACCCAGCGCACAGACGCTCCCGCACTTCATTAAAGTGCCCAATAAGAATCTATGTATTTACTTTTTGTTTTCCTTAGTATAATGTCTTATTTATTTCTCATAAAAACTTGCAAGTATCAATAAAGCGTCGCGGTTTCTAGCTAACTCCGCGACATATTTTAATTTGTTATTTCCATATACTTTATGTCTTAACATTTTTTATCTCTTGCCTACATGGCGTGCATGCACTAACATAAACCCACGATGGTAAAAGGATAAGTTAACCTACTAAACAACTTGTTGAGTAAGAGGGTTGCAAACCCATCAACATTGGATCATGTATCCTTGTTAAACACCTTGTTCTCAAGACGTTGGAATAAGTTTGTACGCATCTCACGATGGGTGCGCAACAACGCATATGGTGCACGTTTAACAACTTGGGAACTAAGACACTTGATTCCTTGATATGATATTTACAGTACGCTGCATATCACAACATACACGATTATGCTATAAAAAAAAGTACTTAGAAATTTTCTCTTAAGTATACTATGATCTTCATACATGATTATGGATTTCTTATATTAGTCGCGCTTGTGTACAACTTTGATCCTTAGAACATGTCTTATACGTAAAGACAAACAGATAAGTACACACTTTACAAGTTGCAATAATATCAAACACGCACTTAGCAAAAGGAGATTTTCATTAATGACTACAAGTTATTACAAAAGGACGTTTACTTTACAAGTTACAACCTACCAACTATTACAACGCTCGAGGGAAGAGCTACCGAAGCGGTCTGTTGACTCCTTAATCTCGCTCATCCTCTTCAACAAATCGGAATCTTGACGAGATACGGTGGCAACACTAACAGGCACCCTGTCAGAACGGGGGAGGTGAGCTGCGCCAACACCACACAAAACGGCCTTACCCTTAATGCCTTCTTTCTTGGCAAGCCTAGTAGCGTGAGCCTCCAAGACCTGTTTCAATGAAACTTCTTTCTCCAAAGCGAAAGGATTCAAGATATCTTTGGGACGCACGAAAACAGGAACTTGCAGCTGAGACTCGTTGGGTTTCAAGAAGTAATCCTGTTGTGCCTCAGCATCTTCACCACGATGCCTAGCCAATTTTAGCCCTTCCATTATTACCCCTATAGGGTAATCTTGGTCGCGCTCTAATTCAGCAATCATTGGAAGCTCCAAAGACTTCATCTTCTCCATGGCTGATACCAGCTCATCATATGCCTGCGCATTATACCCGGGTACCTTATCAACAGGCACCTTCAACAGATCCGCCTCATGAAGCTTTTCAATCGCCTTTACCACGCCAAGGTGAACTACCCCGAACGCGTCTACCACTTCATGAGACTCCAAGGTAGTAAGTGCAGCAAGACGAAGACCATGGCCTATGAGCCACCTGCGCTCGGCAATAGTAGATAGGAGTTGGGGATACAACTCCTCATCGTACTCCAGACTCAGCTTGCGCAACTTCATCTCCTGCGCTTCCAAGGCACCTTTCACAGTGGCACCAAACGTCTCCAACTGCGAGGTCAGATCATCCTTACTCTTCTCCAAATACTTCAGTGCCCAGAGACACGAATACTTGTACCCAGAGGACTCAGCGCGCTCTTGACTTATTTGGCCCATCAACGCCATCTTTTCCTCGGCCATCTTCTGGGCATACGCACTCAGGCTCTCCATTTCAGCTTTGGTACTAGCCAACTGCGCCTCCAGCAACGCAATTGTCTGATCCTTTTGAGCGCCTTGGCTATTTTCACCAGAGATTTGAGCCCTTAGCTTCTCAACCAGCGAAGCTTGATGCGCAGACACCTGCACCAACTCTTCAACCAGTTGTTCCATTGGAGCATCCCCAGCAGACACATCCTCATTTTTTTGGCTGTGTGGCTCGGAAGACTTAGATCGACAGACTATTCTAGGGGCGACTCCGCAGCCTGTTCAAACCTACATAATGCAGACAGAGAATTCTCAGTTTCTCTTAAGGAGTTGACGCGCGAAAAAAAAACAAAAACAAAAAACATTAACGCCATTACTTACTGTGGGCCAGAAACATTCGCAGAGGGGTGAGATGACGCATCATCACTGGATGATGATTCCACAGTGAAGACCACAGGGCGTTTTTTCCTTGAGGAGCTCGCGCCATCCTCTCCGAGCGATCTTTTGCGTTTTAGCCCGGATCCTTGCTCCTTCTCTTCTTCTTCAATAGGCTGCGCCACTGCTACAGGTGGTGGCTGTGCTATTGGGGAGGGCACCCTAGGGCTTGGCACGCTCTGTAGCGGCGTCGCTTCCACTGCGACAGAGGAGCTAGTACTTGTTTCCCCTATGTTCATCTCCAGGGTACGCCCTGCAGTAGCCTCTAGTATAGACTCCTCTCCTTCCTTCAGGGGCTGCATCCCTACCTTCACCTGAACCGGTTTCGCTAGTTGCACAACTGTGAAAAGATCCATCTCTGCGCAACAGAATACAACAAGTACATAGGTTACATAATGACCACAAAAGGAAAAGAAAGCTCTTACATTAATTAAGAAAGGGGATGCGAAGGAACGAGCACCCACCCTGACCATCAGCGCCTAAGAAGATTGGCACCTCATCCGGCATACCAAAGTAGTTACGGCTAATGCCCATATGCACCAAAAACTCCTCAGGATAGGAATTAATGGGGATTCGGTTGGCGTTTATTAGCTCCGCATCCTCCGCGTCATATGATCCAGGCAGGGGGCGCTCATCCCTCGGCAATGTACCCTGGGTGTAAAAATTATAACTCCACGGAAAGCATGTGTCATCTACCCAGAAAAATGATTCCCTCTAATTTCTAAGCGCGTCTAGCTTCTCAGTATAACACTGAAGCTTACCAGCGCGCTTAGCAAAGGATACCCACCCATGTGACCATGGCGTGTGATAAAATGCGCGGAATAGATGAATAATTGGGTTAACCGCCAGTAAACGGCAGTTAACCTCAAAATTGATAATTTTAGTTGCACCGATGCAGTGCAGCTGGGATAGGTGCAACTCGTAATAATTGAATACGTCGCACAGAAATCGGGATATGGGCACACGTTGATTCGCGAATTCGAAAAAACGTGTGTATACCCCTATTTTCCCTTCGGGGAAATCCGCGATAGATGCCCACGCACCCGGAACAACCGGATGCACGTCAAGTGGTATAAAGTAATCCGAGGTGAACTCTAAAAGCTCACTCTCGGTGATATCGGAGGTGAAATCAGATAACTGTTTAACCATGGTACTGTTTTTTCTTATTGCGCACGCGCGACTACCTTGGAAATAGGCGATTTTCTGGTTTGCTAATGCAAGGATTTTAGCAATGGCGGATTGAGTTTTTCTTCACTGTGAGAAACACAGTGGAAATGAAGCGGCGGGTTATATAACTTTCCTCATCCACGCGATGAGTGACACGTGGACCCCACAATCACTAACTGTGTGGCAAATATCACTTGATGGGACGCTGCTGCAGTTACTTTCCCCCGATTTACGAGGCGCCCATTTTTTTAATACTATGTCTAGATACAATGTACCGGCGGGTACGCTTTGCAGTTTTTCATGGGCTGCAGTTATTAGTCTAGCATCCGCAGTTAGTCACGGCGCATACTAGACTGGGGGGACATGATGACGTATAGTCTATATTCGGGTCACGAACCCGACTAAAGTCCAATACTAACTTAGCCCAGCACGAACTGGGCTAAGCCGATAAATGTTTGGGCTCACGAAGGCCCAAACCCAAAGCTATTTATGGAATAGATATCGGATATCTCCTATGTTTGGAGATAATTGCTTACCAACCGACTTAGGCGGGATACGCCGAAGGTTGGGGAACACGGAACCAACAAGGATTCCGTGTGTATATAAAGGGAATCACATCCCTCATTAAAGGTACGATCTACAAACCCTAACTCTCCTTTAACCCTAAATCGATTACTTACTCTCACGCCGGAGGATAATCATGGGAGACAATCCCACGGTAAGCCTAACGGTGTTTTCTGTCTCTTAGTGCGCAGGTCTCAAGAAACAATCATCAATTGGTACGAGAGACGGAGCCCAAACAAGGAACGCCCAACTTTTGTATCAACAGGATGCATGACCGCAGATTGACATTGTCATTCTGTACATGGCATTGTCAAATAATATCAATGAACTTTCACGTTGAGAGTTGATGTTGATATTCATTTTCCAATTTTTTAATAATGTTTACATAATTCTGAAAAATGATATGCTTAGAAGTTGGTTTTGTGCACCTTGCATGGGTTTCCAGAGCAAATGAAGTGGTTTACTGAATGCTTCAAAATGGATTCGTCACTTGGTTTTTCAACATGTCAAATTGGGTTATTATTTGACTTGAGTCGACTCGGATGGTTTAGCCATTGTCCGGGATTATAATCTTATATAAAAATAGCGTATTTGCATATTTAAAAAAAATAATAATAAAAAAAATTAAATTAAAAATAAAAGTCGACTAAAAATACAAATTACACTATCTATACATGTAACCTTGGTCCCAACTATGGAACTTTTTCTTCTTTTCCCTCGTAACATGCTAAATCTAAAACATAACTGTATTTCAATCGGTTCATAAGTAAATTAGATGAACGTAACTACATCTATTGCACTTTATACACTAAAGGAGTTCGAAAAGTCATTTTTCGCTGATGTTGCTTGTTAAAATCCATATAATCTGGTCAGATCGTCCATGGCGTCTGTGATGTTCCTAACTATGGCGCACTATCAATGTTGATGTAATAGTTGTGGCACTTTCTCTTTATAATATATATCCACAGCTTAGTTTATGGGGTAGTCTTGGTTTCAAGTGGTGAATCCATTTGTCGAAAGCCTAACTATCTCCTTTTTTGCAATCTTGTAACTTGAAATTATATAATGGTGCTAAAAAAACTAAACACATGTCATTCTGGAAACATAACTGACCATGGAACGGAACACTACCTATAACACTGCTGAATCAGCGCATGAGATGTGATTTACCCACCGTTCACCACTTCTCGTTCCTTTAATATACTTGTGTCCTAGTCATGGTCATACGTGGTGAATTGGTGGATCAAATAGCATTGTGTTGCAAGTTATGAGACTACATTTAAGCC
Source organism: Chrysanthemum makinoi (assembly GCA_910596185.1). Lineage (NCBI taxonomy): Eukaryota > Viridiplantae > Streptophyta > Magnoliopsida > Asterales > Asteraceae > Chrysanthemum > Chrysanthemum makinoi. The sequence continues at coordinate 21,674,197 of OU343218.1, read as the reverse complement.
ATAAAAGCTACTGTTATAAGCACAAAGATGTTAAGAAATTTGGATCACAATAATCTGTGAGTCGTGTAAACACTTTCAGATTGAAGTATTTCTGTGGTTCTGCCGAAATCTCAAATCGGATAAAACTCAGATTTAGAACGTGAATATGTTTTTGTATGTTCTGAAAACCGAACCAGATGGATGATATATCCTATGACCAACAAAATTGTCATTCGGTTATAACTGCCAAAGCAGTTATATTACCAACCGAAGCAGATAAATTTAAGGGGCAAAATACCGGAAATTTTATTTTCTAGGGGCTTCGCCCCCGAACGGTAATCATAATAACGTCATACAAGTGTGCACTCCGCACAACCCCGACTTGTTGAACATTTATCACAATTACACATTGGTCAACTAAGTCAATCCATTACACTTAAATAATATCGGTGATGCAAAATCACCAACAATCCTCCCCCATTTAAGTGTAATCTTGATTAACTTAAAACAAACTCATAACAAACAACAAACTGATGCATAAATGAAATGTCGAGACGATTGAATTTCACATTAGTACATTAGCATTCCAAATATTCAAATATAAGAGTGTCACTAAGGATTGAACTCTTTCTATTCATAGTGAATACATGAAGATAATATACACAACAGTTTACATATTCACATGTTCTACTTGACACTATGTTTTACTAGCTTGTGTCCTATCCTTCTATAAGCATATCAAATCCAAGTCCCAAGTTTCTTGAAGCAGCTAAACTTCATGCTTATATAGGTGGTTCTTTACTCTTGCACCTGCACATGCAATTTGTCAGAAAAACCATTAAGAAATATAATTTCAACCTCCTTTATCTTGCAGTTCTGAACACATATCGTGGGATGATGTAATTACGTGTTCCAATCCAAAGATATCAAGCTTTCCTTATTGAATTCAGCATTTAACATTACGTTAGATGGGAATTGGGTATCTTGATACAAGGATTTAATTAGGTGGACTTTAAACCCATCCCAATAGCCTCCTTGCGTACGAGATCTTTTGCTAACCCTTTGGTTAAATGGTCGGCTAGATTCAATTGAGTTCTTACAAACTCCACAGATATCACAGCATTCATGATAAGCTCACGAATCATGCTATATCTAACACCTAAGTGTCTAGACTTGTCATTATACACTTGACTATAAGCCCTAGCCAAGGTAGCAGCACTATCACATCTGATAGAAATGGTAGATATCGGTTTAGGCCACAAAGGAATTTCATAAACCAAATTCCTCAGCCACTCAGCTTCATTACCTGCTGCAGCTAAAGCAACAAATTTAGACTCCATAGTTGAGTTTGTAATACAAGTCTGTTTCTTTGAAGCCCAAGAAATAGCACCTCCTCCAAGAAGGAATACCCAACCACTCGTATACGAGTGATCCTCCATATTATTAATCCAACTGGCATCGAAATAACCTTCTATAACAGAAGGATAACCACTATAAGTCAAACCATAATCCATGGTTCCTTTCAAATACTGAAATACTCGACCCAGAGCTTGCCAATGTAGAGCACTAGGATTGCTAGTGTACCTACTAAGCTTTCCTACAGTAAAAGCTATATCTAGTCTAGTACTAATCATGGCGTACATAAGACATCCAATAGCTCTAGAGTATTCTAGCTGAGACACTGGAGTTCCTTTATTAGGTCGAAACTTCACAGTAGGATCTACATGAGTATAAACACGAGAACAATTAGCAAAGTTAAACTTTGTCAGTATCTTCTTAATATAATGTGATTGAGAAATAGAGATACCATTGTTTCCTCGTTTGATTCTAATACCAAGAATCACCTCAGCCTCCCCCAGATCTTTCATATCAAAATTAGATGACAAGAATTCCTTTGTCTTATCAACTTGATCTTGGTCAGTACCAAAAATCAACATGTCATCCACATATAAGGAAATTATCACTCCTTTACCAGAAGCATTAAATTTGCTATAGACACACTTGTCAGCCTGGTTTAAACAAAAACCATTAGACAAGACCACATCATCAAACTTTTGATGCCATTGTTTTGGTGCTTGTTTCAGACCATACAATGATTTCTTCAATTTACATACCTTGTTTTCATGTCCAGGCATCACAAACCCTTCAGGTTGTTTCATGTAAATTTCCTCATCCAAATCACCATTTAAGAATGCAGTTTTCACATCCATTTGGTGAATAACTAGATCATGTATAGCTGCAAGAGCTAACAACAATCTAATAGTGGAAATTCTAGCAACAGGAGCATAAGTATCAAAGAAGTCAATTCCCTCCTTTTGTCTAAAGCCTTGGATAACCAATCTGGCTTTATATTTGTCCATGCTTCCATCCACTTTCATCTTCCTTTTAATGATCCATTTACTTCCTAATGCTTTGCATCCAGGAGGCAAATCAGTGACTTCCCAAGTATCATTCTGCATGATGGAATTAATCTCACTTTGAATTGCTTCTTTCCAAAAAGCAACATCCCTAGAAGCCATTGCTTCACTCAAAGTCCTTGGATCCTCCTCAATAATGAAGCAATGTTCACGTTGAGATAAAGTCGTATCTCTTGTTCCTTCAACTAAATAAAGTTGAAAATCAAACCCAAAAGACTTAGCTTTTCTTGTCCTAGTGCTTTTCCTAGGAATAGATGGACCAGGTACATCATTAGTACCTTCAACATCATCTTTAACTATCTTGCTCGAAGATGGCTGGATCATACCTCTTGGTCTTGGTATAGACGTAAACCTTTCTTCATCAAATATTGCATCTCTTGACTCTATTATAGAGTTCACCGACACATAATCATTAGGTTCTATAACATAAAACCTATAACACTTGGAATGCTCAGCATACCCAATGAACATACAATCTATACCTTTTTCACCCAGATTTTTCATTTTGGGATCAGTTAGTCTTACAACAGCTCTACAGCCCCAAACCTTTAAATAAGTCAAATTTGGTACCTTCTTGGTCCAAATTTCATAAGGTGTTTGTTTACTATTTTTTTTTTTGGAGTTCTATTCAGAATATAACAGGCTGTCAACATAGCCTCACCCCAAAACCCTTCACTTAGTCCAGAATAGGATAACATGGAATTCACCATTTTCTTTAAAGTCCTATTCTTCCTTTCAGCCACACCATTCTGTTGTGGCGTGTAAAGAGCCGTGGTTTGATGTATTATTCCAGTTGATTGAAAATAATCTGGATCATAATACTCACCACCTCTATCAGTACGAAATACTTTTATCAAATCTTGTCTTTGAAGTTCTACTTCTTGTTTATAAATTTTAAATTTATCTAGAGCTTCATGTTTAGCATGCAGTAGATAGACATAACAATATGCAGATGCATCATCAATAAAAGTAATGACATACTTATTATGTCTTAGTGAAGGATTGGCATGAAAATCACATAAATCACTATTTATGAGATCTAATACTTTGCTTTCCCCGTTAACACTCTTAAAAGGATGTCTAGTGATCTTTGTTAACATACAAGTCTTGCAACTTTTTAGTGTCATATCAAAAGTAGGTATTAAACTCATTCTAGACATATCTTTCATTCTCTTGTAGTGAACATGCCCTAGTCTAGCATGCCATAATTCAGATTTGCTTAAACTATTGCTATGACTAGAAGTAACCATACAAGCAGAATCATTAAACAAAGGATAATTCTAATTTAATCTAATCATTCCATTACATACATAACCAAATCCAACAAATGAGCCATGTCTTGACAAGATATACTTGTCACTTTTCAACACTTGTTTATAGCCAAACTTATTCAACACAATTTCAGAAACAAGATTCTTTCGAATCCCGGGTACATACAATACATTATCTAAACATAAAGTTTTTCCAGAAGTGAAAGTTAATAAAACCCCCCTATTCCTTTGATTGGTTCGGTTGCAACGTTTCCCATCTTTACACATGAGCCATCTTCAATCGGATTACATACTTGAAACCAACGAAGATCCTTGCAAACATGACGTATTGCACCCGAATCAACCCACCAAGAAACTTCATCATCCTGAATATAAAATGCATCAGAAATTACAGAAACATAATGTAAAACATTATCAAAATTCTATCCAAAATCATAATTATAACCTTGTTGCTTATCAGGATCCTTGAACCCACTTGGACCAGCGCCATTATTGCCCTTATTAGAGTGACAATCCTTCTTCATATGACCAGGCTTGTTACATTTCCAACAAGTCAATGCACCCTTTTTGTTGACAAATTTATCATCACCACCTTTGAACTTTATTTTTTTCTTGTTGTTGTTAAAATTGTTGTTAGAATTTTTGATTCCATCTCCTTCAACCATGTTAACAGAAGAAGATCCAATTTGGTTCTTTCCTTTAGGATTATTATCAAGTTCCTGATTTCGTAATCCTTCCTCAATTCGTAGATGACTACCGAGTTGAACCAAATTTAACTCTTCCTTTTTATGTTTCAAACCATGTTTGAATTCTCTCTAGGAAGGAGGCAGTTTATCAATGATAACTACAACCGAGATGGCTTCATCCATCATCAAATTATGTTGGGTAAACTGTCCCAGAATCCTTAACATCTCATGATATTGTTCAATGACAGGCCCGGTATCAACCATCTTGTAATTCATAAAATTACTCACAAGAAACTTCTTTGCAGAAGCATCTTCTCTCATGTATTTGGATTCTAGAGACTCCCATAGTGCTTTTGCAGATTCAGCATTTTGATAGATGTCAAATAGGGAATCAGACATACCATTCAGAATGTGACCACGGCATATGTAGTCGTCGTTCTCATACTTCATCCTCTTCCTGGTCGTATCCAAAGTTTCATTCTCGTCCCATTCCGGACTGGGTGTACTCAGAACGTACACAACTTTCAGGGTGGTAAGAAGAAAGTGCATCTTCTTTTGCCAGCGACGAAAGTCCTGCCCTTCAAACTTTGCCAACTTATCGAACTTGCTCGTCATATCCTTCACAGATTCTTCGTTCGTCATGATCACAAAATACTTCAATCTTTGTTAGAAAATTTGGATCGCAGTAATCTGAGAGTCGTGTAAACACTTTCAGATTGAATTATTTCGGTGGTTCTACCAAATTCTCAAGTCGGATAAAACTCATATTTAGAACGTTAATATGTTTTTGTATGTTCTGAAAACCGAACCAGATGGATGATATATCCTATGACCAACAAAACTGTCATTCGGTTATAACTGCCAAAGCAGTTATATTACCAACCGAAGCAGTTAAATTTAAGGGGAAAAATACCTGAAATTTTATTTTCTAGTGCATTTTTAACATAGCACTTTATACCCCTTGGACCCTGCTACTAGAGGCGCTGCCCCCGGACCCCCGTCATTCGGGGCCTCGCCCCCGAACGGTAATCATAATAGCGTCATACAAGTGTGCACTCCGCACAACCCCGACTTGTTGAACATTTATCACAATTACACATTGGTCAACTAAGTCAATCCATTACACTTAAATAATATCGGTGTTGCAAAATCACCAACAAGAGATCCCACGAAATACAAATGTCCAGAGTAGAAAGGGCTTAAATGGGTAAACCTTAAATATGTTTACCACGGAGGGGCAGCAACCGAAATGCTATTCATACTAAGAGCTCAAATGGTTGCTACAAACTAGTATGAAGATCCTAAAATCACAATTCTTAAACACCTATAATCAATTGGTTCCGCCAAGGCACAATTCGCAGTATTTTGTAAAATGCTGAAATCTGGATTGAAAAAGTTTTCTGGTGGAATAAGGACGACTGGACGAGAAAGGAGTTGTGGTTGTTATTGATATGGTTGATGTAGTTGTTGTTTAGATGTTTTAAGCTGGAGGCAGCTCTTGACGCTTTGGTGGACTGCCTAGAACGCGTTTCATATCAAAACGGACCTCAATGTTACGTATACTGTATCCCACCACCATCAGCCAATAAAGCAGCTTCGCAAGTTCTGGGGCACTTGTCTCTATCACACTGGTCTGCAAAATCACAGTAAAAGAATATAAAAGCATGTCTAAAACATACGTTGTTTTAATCTCCTAACAAAAGCAAACATTTGCTTTATGGGAAAAACTTGAAATAGATTAGGCTTGGAATATTTCAGCACACAGGTGTTTATAAGCAATGATTAGAAACCAAAAGAAATCCATGAGATGATGTATATTCTTCTCTTTGAAGTTTGAACACTCTCATCCTAGCTATAGGATACACAGGCAATTATGTTATAACTTTGGTGTTGTCATAACAGACTAATTAGAACATCAACACTCCTTCCAAGCAAATTTACGACCAATGTACCATCAAACTTGATATTTTGTCGTTTGAAGTGTAGATAAAACTTAATTTTTTTAAATCAAGAGCTTCTTGTATAAAACCAGAACAGCATGCTAACCTTCATTTGACTAGGATCTGAAACAGCCAAGAGGCGTTTTATGAATGTGTTCATTACAACAACATCCTCCCCAGCGCTACTTGTCAAGTCCTGCATAATATTAGACACGTTGTTTTAGTATTCACAATGCCTACGGATCAATCAAACAATCCTCATTTTTTATCCGATCTCTCATACAGGTGGCAAGATGGACGGGTCAGAGGACTGGGTAATTGGTCAAAAATGATATTATATATTCAAATAACCTCTTAAAAATGGGCTATGTGGTACTTGTATGCATTAAATATACACTTTGGGCAACTCCCAAACTGTTTCGCCAATATGACAGGTTCGTTTTTTAACTAAAATTTTCATTTGACCCGTTTGAGATTAAAAATAAACCAAATCGACAAATCATGAGTAAATGGGTCGATATTGCTGCCTCTATCCTATTGGAGCCTAAATGAAATATAAAATAACTGCTGAAGAGCTCATACAAGCATCAATTTTTTTAAGCATATATATTAAAGTGTTTGGTTTGTGTTTATATTTATGTGCTTTAATTTATGATTAGGGATGTTAGTTTTAAACTGTTAGTTTTGTTTTTGTAGTTTAAGAAGACATAAACAAAATACATATATATAAAAGGGATATAATGTGTTGACCTTTTGTTTGTAAAATAGGTTCTTGTGTTTGGACTTGTTGAATTGTTGACCAGCCTTTGACTTTTCAGAGTCAAGACATGACTTATTTTATATATAGTGACTGGATTATTTTCAGGAGTATGAATTTGTATTCTTTTGTACAGATGAGACAAGTTATGTACAAGATGATCGGAGTGTGATGGTAAGAAGGTTCGTAATGGTGAGTTAATTGGTTTGGTGTTTTGGGTGTCTCTGGAGTTCGGGTGAGTTAATTGGAGCAAACCAAACAAAGTCCTAAAAGCTCAGGCTCTAAAGCATTTTACCCGAACTCCAAAAACACCCAGAACACTAAAACCAAAGAACTGCAAATCATTTACAAGAGAAGAGACAAAACTCATGGATGTGAAGATGAGAAAGAGATATGAAGAGCTTCTACACCTTTGAAAATTTACGGTGGAATTACGCAAATGTAAAAGTTTGTTGAATTTTGATGCTCATTTAGTTGATATAATGTCTTATCTTGGTCAAAGTATAAAGCACATGGAGACGGAAAGGGTCTTGTGAGAAGATAAAAAAGAAAGTAAATTATAATAACAAAAAGATGTATAAAATACAATGGCTATCGTCAAGAAACAAGTGGCGGAAAATAAGAGTAAAAAGACTGCTATGGTAACTCGGCGTCAAGATCAACTTTATCAGTCTTTTCACTTCTTATTCAACACTTTTTTCTGATAATGATTGTATTTTGTACTTTTTTTGTTATTATTTATAGACTTTCTTTTCGTTCTTCTCACAAGACCCTTTCATCTTCATGAGCTTTGATACTTTCCTTAAACGTCCTTTGATAAACTTGTAATTTTCTTACGTTGCAGGTAGACCTCTATATATTTTCTACATCTTTTTATGATAAAGTCCATGTTTTGTGGCCATAGTAGCTTTGTTGCAGCGTTTGTGTTGTGTTCAGACAGGTTACATATTATGGAATTGTGCCTATGGTGATATCTATAACTGATTTTGGGGCGGTTGGAGATGGAAAACATTGAATACGAAAACGTTGAGGGAGGCGATTTATAGGATTGAGCATTTGAGGAGGAGCGGAGGGATATTTTCTTTATGTGCCTGCTTGTATTTGCTGCTGAGTTTTATCTTACAAGTTGAAGGACTTTGTATTTATCTAAAGGTGCTACTAAATTTGTTACGGTTTTTTTACTCCGTTAATAGCACATAATATGCCGAAACATCATTAGATTTAACTTATCATGTTTTGATTAAGTAAATAAGCAGGTTTGAATGTTTAATAGCATAGAATAAGCAAGAACATAGTTCAAGCAGAACATTAACAATTTTTAACTTTTTTTACTCCATACTTAATGTTCTACCATGACCAATAGATATCTTCAAAACGCCCTTCCATGCTGATGGTCGCACCAGTAGATATCTCCAAAAGGCTTTGGAGCATACTTAAATTTGCTTCTTGTTCTATAGCTTCATCACAAATTAGTCTTACACCACACTCCTTCACCTCAACATCTTCATTATTCTCTTCAAAACAAAATCTAACAAAATTCCTTGCTTCCTTCCATTTCCATGTAGACTTCATATAATGGGACATATTATCTGATTAATGTGTTTTCAAAACGCAATAAGCTGATTTGTAGTGTTTGGCAAACACAATCCTAAAATCAATTTTCTGTGTTTTGAGGTGTTAGAACGTCATTTTGAAAAAGCAAGTTGGTACCTACTTTTGCAAAAAGCAGGTTTGCAGCTTATATTTCTTCAATGTAAAATTACCATACTACCCTCATATTACCATAATCTTCTTTTTTGCAAATCCAGTTGCCTTTCATCACTTCCTTATGAATCTTGTTCCTCCCAAGCTGATTATACAAAGCTATAAGATATCTTCATCCCAAAGATTCAACGGTAATAGATTCAGTGGTTTAATTAGTGATGATAGATGATCAATTTTTTGAATAGGTGTATTGATGAGTTTCATTCATTGATTTGTTGGTTGTGCTCATTTGTTGGTTTACCAAACACTAAAAAAAATGATAATCTGATTATTGAGATCTCAAACAACATAATCAAATCCAAACACTAAGTTTTATAATCACGTTTTGTAAAATTATCCGTTTTCAAACGCATAAGCTATTTTCAGTAAGCAATCCCAAACACCCCCTAAATAGTGGCTAACAAATAAAAATTACAGACTCTTTTGTTATTAGACTACGAGGACCAGATGCTACATCCATGAGGCCCAGAATACATCATGGCCCCACCTTGTGATAGATTTGGGAACATACTACTCAAGTTTGTGACGTCTTCTTGCTCTAAATCTCCATCACAAATTAGTCTTACACCACACTCCTTCACCTCAACATCTTCATTATTCTCTTGGAAACTAAATGTAACAAAATTCTTTGCTTCCTTCCATTCACCCCTTGTATCCCTTCTATAATGCAACCATATCATATATGAATCTTGGATTCCTATTACCTCATTCTCAAAATAATCGTCAATTGATAATGGAATGTTACCGTATGAATTCAGAGAAGCTCCATCAAAGTTCTTTACATAGTATCTTCTAAATTTGAGAGGCTTTTTGCACTTGAAAACAAAACAAGTTCCATATCCCCTAAACTTATCATGACACCAATCTGAAGGTAATTCAACCTTTACATGATTTCCCGTACTTCTATTTGTAAACCACTCTGGAATATTGCTATTCCCATGATAGCCTATATCTAAAGTAGAATAGCCATTGCCTTGAGAGAAGAATTCACATCTGTTTGTCTGGAAACCCAAATACCCAAGGAAAGCAGAAACCTGGTGAGTGGAGCCTTGGGAAGTTATAGATGAGTCAAGACACTCAGTCTTCACTATAGACCCCTCGCTATCAATGCTAACATTCTTAAACAGCTTTGGACAATTGCTGAAATAATTGCCCCTATTCCTGAATGGGTCTTTAAATAATCCAGACACTTCTCTTAAAGAGGCGCAATCAGATGCATCAATATGCCATACGCTAGGTGGAAGTTCGGCCAACACTTCCAGCTTCTCGCAACTATCAACATTAAGCCATTCAAGACTAGATAGTTGACTCAAACTTCCAGGCAAGCTAGTAAAATTGTTCCCTTTCAAGTATAGATTTCTTAGACATGATAAGCCTCCAATGCTCTTAGGCACTTGTTCTAAATTGCAGCGACTTAAATTCAGACGCTTTAACATATGTAAACCTGCCAATGAAACTGATCTTTGGGGATGTTGCTGTTTACTTAGTAAACCAAAAGGATTAGTGATTGAAGTCCACCATCTAGGTTGAATCTTCCCTTGGCCACCTAATGACAATGATTCAAGGTTTATCAGAGAGGATACAAAAGAAGGAAGTTCTGTAATGGCATCCGTTTCCACTTTACCTGGAAAATTCTGAAGCCGTTTGCAGTCTCTCAGATTTAACACAACAAGCCTCTTGAGTATTCCAATTGAGGAATGAACGCTAACCAAATTCACACTGTTGGGATTTAAGATCTAGTTAACCAGTAACCTCTACGAGTACGCAGCGGATAAGGATCTAGTAATCGCAATTAGGTTAACCACGTAATTAATAAACAATTAATTAATACAATAATTAATTAATAAAAGGGAATAAAGAAGGCTAACCTTGCTTGTCAATTGAACTCTAGTAACGGAACAAGAAACCCTACGAAACCTTAAGTATCTAAAATAGATACCTCGAAGAGTATCACACACAAACCCGATTCACGTATACGTTCGATTAACGCTAGTCGAGAACGTAACTATAAAACCAAACAACTCTTGTCTTCTTGAATTAAATCTCACGTACACAAAAACCAGGAAACAACTTCACAATTCTGTATGAGATATACAAAGCTGGAAAACAGCTTTTGGATGTTACCCGATATCGGACACGCCTTGTCCGATATATCTAGCTTCTATCCGAGATGATTAGTCACGAGCAGGAGCTTGTTATACCCTCTTGTAGCTGCTGTTTGTGTCGACAGAAACCAGGAAACAAAAGCAACCAACTAAACTAAACCCTTGTCTAGATACAAGTTTAGTTTTCAACCAAACAATGAATCCTTAAACATTTTCTTGAAGCAAACGACCAAGGAAAAGAAGCAGGATGTTTGTTGATTGATTTAGGTATAAGAGATGTAGAGTTATGCGTACAATGTGAGGAGCTAGGGTGTGTTTATATAGGGTACATGTCAAACCCAAACTAGGATACCTAGCTTGGTCAACAAGTTGAAAAACCCATGCAAACCCATTCTCCTACTCACTGATCGTATGGGATTTACAATGGCCCAAGGCTTTTCCCAATTTCGACCCAAACATGAACCATTTAAAAGCCCACGGGTCAAAATAGTGATCGGGTCAAGCTCATGCATAACGGGTAACAAATAATTCAAGTATTAGTTAACGTTTAACACGTATACTCATGTTTATCGCGTGTGCCCCCATCGGCTCATACACGTTTAGTTGTTTTGTCGTGTTTTAAAACTCCCACAAACCAACAGCTCCCACTTGGGAGTTGGTGTGTCGAATGGCACACAAAACTAACGACGGAAACGCCTAGCAAACGCTCTCACTCGCTTTTTAACTAAAAGTGTCTGAGAGAATAGTTTCGTAAAATTTTCTCAGTAGCATGGTCATTCAATGTCTTGCTCTAATCATCCTTTGTTATAGATACCATTAAACCATGGATTATGGATCTCAAATCATTCCATATAGTTTAACCATTTAGAATCTCGTTATAGATTTTAATTCAGATATACCAAATGTAATCAAGAATCATCTTGTATTACCCTTTAGGTCCGGCCGACAGTTATCGATTAATCTAGAGAGCGCCATGGTATCTTTCTTCACATATCAAGTGGAGTAACAAATCCTTTATTGACTACAAGTGTTGTGGATGCTGCTTCACATCACTCCAAATATAGCTTTTATAACTACCTTGTTCAGATAGCGTTTTGCGTATACTTACAAAAAATGATATCCACACATAACAGAACTTGCTTGTATCTCAAGTCTAAGGATGAAGATAACAAACCATTTTCAATATTTTACTTATGACAAGGATCCAAAAGTAAATGTTTGAAAGTTGAGGAATCCAATATGCATCTCTAGTGAATACATATGAGTTTGGTGGGAACAATCCGAATTCTCGTTAGAATTATAACCAACACTCACATTTGCCTTATCATAACAATATTCCCATATTGTTAACCGACAATGGACATATTTAGAATAATAAAATTATTCAAGGATTAAACATGCAAATATAGGATAACAATTATTATATAAATGAATAACAAATACCAAGTATCTTTATTCATCATAAAGTAAAATTGTCTATCAATCCCAATTATCCAAATACTAAAACAGATATGCATGAAACTCATTTAGTAAGCTGAAGCCTAATGTTTCCAACATTATCAACCTTTCTTTAACAAGAAAAACTAAATAGTTATCTGAGTAAACTTTCCGAATACTTATTTCAAATATCACATGTAGTGAGTGATTTGAAATATAAGATGAGTGTCTTATCTCATATGCTCATACTATTGCAAGAATTATAGTATGGAGATGTCGTCTTACCTTGCATGAGGTAGTAAAATTCAACAACATACTGACAGTCATCTTTACAGTTTCTAAAACTGTAAAGTATTCTCATTCATTAATGTGTAATGCAACAATGCTCTGTGTTGAGCACAACTAGTTAGCAGATTTTTCATAAATGATAAAATCCTACTTCAACTAGTATAAATAATCCTCTAGCATCATTTGTACTTATACAACACTATGCTTTATAATTCGAAAACATTTATAAAAACAATATTCTAAACACTCTCAATTAGATATTGTTGTTGTCAGCTCATTTTGTTCTTGTACAAAAGCAACAACTAGTCTTATACACAATATAATATATACATGATAAATCCTTAGTTAAAACAACATAAGGTTTCTATCCATGTAATAAATTATACCAAGTGAAATATATCATTTAAGACTTGCTTGAATAATATATTGCATTTGTGTTAGACTTAATTTTCCGCATTTTTTTATTCCATATAAACATATATTCCAAGGTTGTTTGTTTTATTCCCTAAATTTCAAGTGAAATTTCATTCCAAGCTTAAGGATCAATATCTAGCTTAAATAGAATGATATCTTCAACATGTAAATTTTAAGGAAAAACACAATGCTCCCACTCAATGTCAGATGTACTCAAGAGATATCTTAATTCAATCAGAATCATATTGTAATTAAATTCAAGATCTCAGCTCTTAGATGCATGATCCAATCCAAAATATGGATTGCTCAAATTTTGTATAAAGATAATATAGATTTATAACCCTTTTGATTACACACCGTCCTCGCAAAAGGTAATCATAAAGAAAGAGTTATAAAATCTAATTGTCATATTCAACATACAAATCACATGTATGACAATTAAATATCTTTATATAATTAATTCATGTATTATATAAGAAAATTTAATCATAGTCAATTGCTTAAGTATGATTAAAAACTTCTTATAAAATGCCAAACATTAATATGTATACAATTTTGTCCTTGTGAGTCATTCTTCAAAAGAAATTCATTCCAACCTCATAGGTTAACTGTTAGGCGAAATAACAATCAAGCTCAAAACTCGATTTGCCTTTTAAGGACTGTATCTTATCATTCATAGTTCTAAAACATTTATCAGATTCAAGATGTGATAATATATTTTTATAGTTAGCTGATTTACAATAATCTCCTAACTTATATCCCTCAGCATTGATATTGAAAATATCACTTCAGGTGATGAGGCATCCTTGCGGATTTATGAATGAGAGTAATCATTATACTTCAGTTAACATTTTCATGTTTAACCTTAGTATGACATTAATAAGTGGATTTTAGAAGGTTAAGTATTTTGTTCTCAAAAACTTTGAGATATGTATATACTCCCACTTACTTTTGTAAGTAGAGACAATTCTCTAAATACAAAGTATTTAAGAAACAATAAATTTGTTCTTTATGGAGAATCACAAAATACATTTTAAGTTCTTATCTCAAGATTTGTTAATAAAATGCTTCATAAGATTTTAACAAATTCAGAACTTAAATCAAGACATAATGGAATTCCTTCCAACAACTTAAATTAGGGTTTATAAAAAAACTCTAATTTAGTATCACTCTTTAACCAAAAATTCTAACAACAGTTTTGTGTTTCGTCAAGCTAGGAAGAACACCAAAACTACAATCTTCAAGCTAGGAAGTGTAGAAAAATCAAAAATCCAAAAGACTTTATGATTCAACTGGTTTGAGTGGTAAAACCTCAAATCCCTAATGAATTAGGGTTTTCAGTTATAGGTTGTCTTGAATACCTTCTAGGTTTGAACTCTATTGAGTGTATCCATGACACACGCAATTTCTAACCTTGATATGTTTTGGAGGTAGAGCAATTAAAGCTATCAGGAACCAAACAATATGAATAAAGTTTGATCCAACACATTAGACATACCATAATGAAGTGGTATCCTATGAGTTATTAGAATTGTGAAACTATATCAGAATTCTATAGATAACTTAATTCTCTTAGGACCAAATACTTGTCAATTGGGTCGAGCCAAATTGCATATAAAGTATTTACGAACCAAGTACATGCTATAAGGTATATTCATTGAATAATACAAGAACCTTATGTTCACGTGTTCACAAGAAGACGGAACTATTCAAGGATTATATGTTCATGTGTTAACAAAAAACCAGAACATTTCAATAATACCTTATCAGTCTTTGAATAATTCAAAGCCTCATGTTTATGTGTTAACGAGAAGACATAACACATTTACTATATATACTTTATGTTATAAGACATTGATTAATACAAGGACTTTATAATTATGTCTTAACATGTAATCATAATTATACTAACAAAAGTAATCATGAACGCAAACTATTGAGTTCTATAATAATTTCAAGTTAATTTTATACTTCAGAATTATGATCATTATCATATAACCATAATTATGCTGACTAAAATATGTAGTCAAATGTTGAAGTATCTTTACACTATATCATGACATTTGAATGTAGTAGGGCAACAAACATCTAGCTTGTTCAAGTCCTAGTAGAATCATTATTAGAATGTAGTAGGGCAATAAACATCTCATGTGTTTAAGTCCTAGTAGAATTCTTATTTACATGTAGTAGGGCATTAAACATCTAACGTGTTTAAGTCCTAGTAGATTTATTAGTTTTCTTACCTTGCAGTCAAGAGATACCAATAATCTTGTTGTTCCTTGCACACATTTTGAGATTTCTCCCACTTGTGTAAGGTACAACATCATATTATGAAAACAAACAACACGTGATTGATTGTTCAAATGATATGATAATGTCATAGATATCATAAGTAGTTTTAGAACCATAACCTTTAATAAGGAATTGTGGAATATTATTCTATGGATAACGTCAGAAGCTTTACAGCAGGAAGGCAACGTTTTATCTTATAAAATAAAATGCAATTTTCCTTTAAGCAATGGTTGTTCATATTCGGAAAGTAATGGATTATTTCAAAACTAGTTTGAAATGATATGGGTGACTATCAAGGAATAAATCCCGTAGCTCCCACTGAAATTGACAACATTACATGAATGATATTTCAGTTATAAAATGCAACCTCCCACTGGATTTGTCAATATTGTAAGTGTTACATTTCCATTAGAAAGCATATAGCAGTTTTATATACTTTCCTATTCTCTTCAATTGCCTACAAGTAACATGTACTTAGGTATTGAGCAGAGTATATGAAGTTCTACTTATGTAGATAATGGACTAGCCATTCTTTTATTCAATTAACTTGAATCTTTAGCATGCAATTCCTCCTTTATCGTCTACATAGCCCCAAGGGTAATTAGCACTTTAGGAATAATAAGAGTTCAAGAAGATTACCTAACAAATATGCTAGTAATTCCTTTACTCTTTGCGGTTTAAACTCATACATCGTGACAAGTGCATGATGTTATTTATTTTGGTAGCTCTAAATACAATGTTTCCAGTTACACAAAATATTCTATCTTTCAATTAACTCTAGACCACAAAATGGTAATGAAAGATCATTAATGAGTTTACCAATTAATAATCCTATCTTAGTTTGTCAACTAAGGAGAAAAGATAGGTATAAGTCTCACTCTTCTTACTAGGAAAAGAGACTAAGTTTGTCTTTCAAAGAAAAACAAATTTGTTTACGAATTATGTTGCAATAACACAATTAATCAGAACATAAAAAGTTCAAATCTAGTATTTTCGATAATTACATTCTTAAAAGAATTAACTACCCAATTAATTACTAATAAGACTAAGATCCATCTTGCAACCCCACTTAATTACCATAGGTCTGACCAGTGTGTAAAAAAATAGGACAAGAGGTAAGCGACGAGCGTTAATTGCATAATGCAACTCTTAGATTTATGAGACTGTTTAAGGCATTAGTATCAAGTAATAATGTCAAAAGCATGTTTAGTTCTCATCTTATGCCTCGGGTCCGAGGTCTGACCAGGTTAACTCGATATAAGTCGACCAAGTATGAACGTGTAAAAATAACCAGAGGTCTGACCAGTGAGAAATAATTACCATGGGTTGGAAAGGCCCTTAGGTCTGACCAGAGAAGTCAATCCAAGTGCACGTGTTCATAGTTGGGTGACATAGACTTAATATTAACAAATAGGTATGCACACATAAATGTGGTAAAAGTCGTGTACAAAGAAGCATGCAAAACAACTTTGTAACACTAATTTTAAAAAATTTTGTTAATGACACTGTAGTGATCAGCATGGTTCACGGTAGCTCCAATCGAACGCACAGGGAGGCAGAGGACCAGGTAAGCGGTGAAGCATAACCTTAGACATCCTTTCAGTGAGACTGTGCTCACTTCTTTAAACCTCCTTTTGAGTTTGTTCTAGTGGGTGAGCCGTACATCCCAAGTGTCCATAGCGTCTAGTTTTTAAATTCTTGAAAACGTGTTTCATATATTAGGTCACTTTATTTTACAAAAACAATTTTCAACGAATCAAATAACAGGTCACAATGAGCATGGTATTTTGGCGTGTAAATAAAGACCAATATTAATGTTATGGTTACGATATGTATTATTCCATATTGCATACAATTAGGTGTTAAAGCAAGTAATAATGCACATATAGGAATCACAAACATACAAGCATAAACACTAATATCAATAACCACATATTGTTCCGAGTCCTCTTGCGAGTCTTCTCCAAACGGAGAACCATAAGACCGTCACTAGGATGCAGTACCTAGATCGCCCCATACATCACTTAGAAAAGCAATTGAGTGGGTCTTGTGGCCGGAAAACACATAAAAAGCATGGCAATCCCAATTAACAAGTAATTACGCAATATATGTATTTAAATCAATATGTAATTCTAATTATCACAATAATTCTAATTAACAATTAATAAATACAAATTAACTTTTAATTCTAATTAGCAAGTAATTTTAATTTAACATGTAATTCTTAATTAACAATTTAATTTTAATTAACAAGGTAATTATAATTCACATGTAAATTAAATTCTAATTAACAAATTAATTCTAATTATCAATATAATTTTAATTTGTGTGTGACTAGTTATTATTTATTAAAAATTGACAAGTATTGCATGTAATTGTCAAAAATAAAATAAAATCAAATAACTATACTAGGTTTCATGCAGCCCTTTTAAAACATGTTTATTAATATCAGAAACGTGTAACCCATAATCGCAAAAACGAGTTGACTCGTGATGCCACTGTTGGGATTTTAGATCTAGTTAACCAGTAACCTCTACGAGTACGCAGCGGATAAGGATCTAGTAATCGCAATTAGGTTAACCACGTAATTAATAAACAATTAATTAATACAATAATTAATTAATAAAAGGGAATAAAGAAGGCTAACCTTGCTTGGCAATTGGACTCTAGTAACAGAACAAGAAATCCTACGAAACCTTTAAGTATCTAAAATAGATACCTCGAAGAGTATCACACACAAACCCGATTCACGTATACGTTCGATTAACGCTAGTCGAGAACGTAACTATAAAACCAAACAACTCTTGTCTTCTTGAATTAAATCTCACGTACACAAAAACCAGGAAACAACTTCACAATTCTGTATGAGATATACAAAGCTGGAAAACAGCTTTTGGATGTTACCCGATATCGGACACGCCTTGTCCGATATATCTAGCTTCTATCCGAGATGATTAGTCACGAGCAAGAGCTTGTTATACCCTCTTGTAGCTGCTGTTTGTGTCGACAGAAACCAGGAAACAAAAGCAACCAACTAAACTAAACCCTTGTCTAGATACAAGTTTAGTTTTCGACCAAACAATGAATCCTTAAACATTTTCTTGAAGCAAACGACCAAGGAAAAGAAGCAGGATGTTTGTTGATTGATTTAGGTATAAGAGATGTAGAGTTATGCGCATAAATGTGAGGGAGCTAGGGTGTGTTTATATAGGGTACATGTCAAACCCAAACTAGGATACCTAGCTTGGTCAACAAGTTGAAAAACCCATGCAAACCCATTCCCCTACTCACTGATCATATGGGATTTACAATGGCCCAAGGCTTTTCCCAATTTCGACCCAAACATGAACCATTTAAAAGCCCACAGGTCAAAATAGTGATCGGGTCAAGCTCATGCATAACGGGTAACAAATAATTCAAGTATTAGTTAACGTTCAACACGTATACTCGTGTTTATCGCGTGTGCCCCCATCGGCTCATACACGTTTAGTTGTTTTGTCGTGTTTTAAAACTCCCACAAACCAACACACACAACCTTCAAGACTTAGCTCTTCGAGATTTGTAATCTCTGAGAAGTCAGGGGTGGTTGTTAGGTTATAACAGTACCTTAGCTTCATTACTTTCAACCTTCTAAAGCACTGTCATCGATAGAACAAAAAAGAAGATAAGTTATCGGATCATTAGATATCATATAGGAAAACATGTGTGTACAAGGAAATACCTTTGGTGTTGTCCAAAAATGTTTTATGTTGCTGTAAGACAGGTCAATGGCCACAATGTTTTCTGGATAGAAATCTGAAGGTAAGTACTTGAAAGGGTATCCATGCCAGCAAAACAACCTTAGCTCATTCGACAAAAAATCTGAAGGTAAGTACTTCAATTCCAGTTTCTGATCAAATTCTTCCTCAGCATAAATTTTTAGGATCCGCAATTTTTTCATATGTGCAAAAGCTTTAGCGTCTATGTGAACCTTTTGACTAGATTTTTCTAAGAAAAGGACTAGAACTTCAACTGCTTCAGTTATTGGCACCTGGAAAAACAAAAACATGTAGCTTCATTAGGATATTTTGTTGATACTTTAATATATTAATGTAGAGAAAAACAAGAATCATATCCACTACTTACCTTCTTTTCACTCAATACATCGTAAACTTCAGATGAATTCCACAATCTCCTCTGTTTCCCAGTCATGATAGATTCTTCATGAATGATTTCCCTTGCCATTGCTTGAATCAAGTCATGCATTTGAATTGAATTATTGCTAGAGATCGTGATTAATGACTTATCAAGTAGAACTTGCATGTTTGTAACTGCAAAAAAGTTACAGCCATCTAGTGCGCTTGCTACAAAATCCCTTTTTTCTCCAACGAATAAACATGCAATATCAAGTAAGATATTTTTCTGATGAAGGTCTAGCCCATCATAACTTAAACGAAGCACTCGTTGTATCTGTTCATTAGGATATACTTTGAGCTTGTCCAGTTCACTAAGCCACTGACCCACAGTTTTGTCATATAAAAATCGTCCTAAAATTTTGAGGGCCAGAGGGTGACCTTGCACATATTTCACAACTTTCTCAGAAACTTCTTTGAATTCTATGGAAGAATCTTTTTCTCTAAAGGCATAGGAATGGAAGAGCTCAAGAGATTGATCCTCATCTAGAAACTCCATGTCATGGATTTCATCCACTCTATGTGATCTTAGCAACTGTTTATCTTTACCAGTGAAAATAATCAAACTTACTGGGCAAAACCAATCAGATGAACCCGTAAGTGCTTCTAACTGCTCATGATCATCCACATCATCCAAAACAAGCAGGATCGGCTTTGATGACATCATCTTCTTTATTACCATAATTCCTTCACCAACACTTGATATCTTCAAATCTTCTATTTTCATGATCTTTCCAATCATATGCAGTTGGACTTGAATCAGGCCTTGTCGTTTTGTGACTTCTTTGACATCTTCACAAAAGCAACTTCCTTCAAAGTGGACATACATCAAGTTATAAATAGCTTTGGCAAGGGTCGTCTTTCCTATTCCGCTTATACCACATATTCCAATCATGTTAACCTTATCAGACCCAACGAAGCGTGACAAGTCTAATTTGTCGAAATGGAAATCCATGCCAACAAGGTTCTCACCAACATGCAAGGGTCCGTCACATAATTTTTTGAGTATGTCTTTGGAGATGCAATCGATGAACTTGTACTCATACCTGTTAACCACAAAGACACAATAAGTAAGAGAAACTAAATAGTGTTAAGTTTTAGTAGAGCTACACGATAATTACACAAAAACGAAGAAACTCACCCATTTGTCATGTCCTGGAGATCCCATCCAGATAAGTTAGCTGCCATGGATAGAGCTTCCCTCCATTTATCCACCTATGTTGTATTTGAAACATCATGTTTGGCAAATGCTTTTGCGTAACTCCTTTTTTGTTTCCTCACAACATCGGGCTTGGCATCATAAAAGATAATCCGAACCTCGTGTTTTGGGCTTTCCATCACCTTGCATTCAAGTATTTTGACAAGTTCTCTCAGACACCATGTTGAAGAAGCGTAATTTTTGAAGAAGATAACTATCAAAAACCTCGATCTTTCAATGGCTGCGTAGAGTTCTGGAGATATCTCTTCTCCTTTAGGCAACTCTCTATCATCCCTAAAAGCATGAATCCCTTTTTGCTTGAAGTCGTTGAACATATGATCCATGAAGCTTTTGCGGATATCTTCACCTCTAAAACTTACAAAGACATCATATCTCCACCGATGAGGAATGGACGTAGTAGCCATTATTATCAATAATGAGATCAAGCTGCGTTTACAAGTACAATAAACATTTTCAGAAAGTAAAAATACAGAATTAGTACCAATTAAGAACCATAGCATAAAACAATAAAACATGTGAGTGCTTTTGTGTTATACCAAGCAAAAGATAATATAAAATTCGTCATATGAACCCAACCACAGAAGGTAAATCGCTCAGTAAAAAGTGGGAAGACGGGGTGAAAACCCGACCATGGTCAACACTTAATAAGTTTATTAGTTGCATTAGATCGTATAATAATTAAAAACTTTTAATGTTTAAAAATGATAACTTATAAGATATGCAAATATACAAAAATGAAACAATAAAAAGTAACTAGAAAGAGAATAAAGATGACTTACAATAAAAAGGTAACGAGTTACTATAAAAGATATGCAACACAAAAATGAAACAATTAAAAGTAACTGAAAACAATAAAAAGGTAACGAGTTACTATAAAAGATGGATGGAAGTGTTTGAATGCGATCAAAATGGAAGTTCCAGTTGAGTTTGAAAGAGTAAAGGTTGGTTGACTCCAAGTCAGCTTTCTGCCACCTCTTGTCAAATAAATTAGTACTACGTATTTCATATACTATTTTGGACTAACCGTTATCACCAATTTCTTCTATATGCAGAACAAAAAAAAGTTGCTGTTTATATTGTTTTTTAACTTTTTTTTTTTAATGTATTATAGTTGTCACCATTTCCTTTTATAGGTTGTGAACTTGTGATGACTATTTTACCATTCAAATTATATAAATGGTCCTTGTGGTTTTGTAAAAATTACATCCACCGTCCCTAAAGTAGTTTACATTTAATGGTTTCTGTGGTTTGACGAAAATTGCAAAGCATTTTTCTTTTATCCACTCCTTATGGTTTTGACCCGTTACGCTTTTATCTACGTTTTTATATACGTTTTTGTACGTTTTTATCTACGTTTTTATATATGCTTGACATAATTGCAGATCAACCATGGCGAGGAGCCGAGGACCATAGATATAGTCTCGTTTGTCTTGATTGTAGTTGTCAACAAAGGTTATGTACTGCCATCTTGTTCCTGGAGCTTTCCCTATGTATAAGCTTATCTTGTGCCAAGTTTCTAGTAAAAATAGATTAGTGCACAATTTGAGATTGTTACTTTTATTAAATACTCTGGGTACAAAATGAAATCCTTCATGTACACGAGAAGGTGGTCGGTGCAGACAGTACAACACCGCTATACACAGATTAATGGTGTATGGCTAAAAGTATGTGTGTACAAATCACCTCCAATAATAATATATCCACAGCTTAGTTTATGGGGTAGTCTTGGTTTCAAGTGGTGAATCCATTTGTCGCAAGCCTAACTATCTTCTTTTTTGCTATCTTGTAACTTGAAATTATATAATGGGCGGTGATTTGCACACTCTTTTAATTGATTGGGACACTCTGATTTAGAGTGTATTGATACTATACTCTCACATGATTTTTACTCATTTTCACCCTGTAAGGGTATAAATGTCAAAACACTTTAAATTAAAGTGTCCCAACCAATTAAAAGAGTGTGCAAATCACCTCCCTTATATAATGGTGCTAAAAAAACTAAACACGTGTCATTCTGGAAACAGAACTGACCGTGGAGCGGAACACTACCTATAACGAATCAGCGCATGAGATGTGATTTACCCACCGTTCACCACTTCTCGTTCCTTGAATATACTTGTGTCCTAGTTATGGTCATACGTGGTGAATTGGTGGATCAAATAGCATTGTGTTGCAAGTTATGAGACTACATTTAGGCCATAAAAGCTACTGTTATAAGCACAGAGATCCCACGAAATACAAATGTCCAGAGTAGAAAGAAGGGCTTAAATGGGTAAACCTTAAATATGTTTACCACGGAGGGGCAGCAACCGAAATGCTATTCATACTAAGAGCTCAAATGGTTGCTACAAACTAGTATGAAGATCCTAAAATCACAATTCTTGAACACCAATAATCAATTGGTTCCTTGCCAAGGCACAATTTGCAGTATTTTGTAAAATGCTGAAATCTGGATTGAGAAAATTTTCTGGTGGAATAAGGATAAGTATGGAGTTGTGGTTGTTATAGATATGGTTGATGTACTTGTTTAGATGTTTTCAGCTGGAGGCAGCTCTTGACGCTTTGGTGGACTATCTAGAACGCGTTCCATATCAAAACGGACCTCAATGTTACGTATACTGTATCCTACCACCATCAGCCAATAGAGTAGCTTCGCAAGTTCTGGGGCACTTGTCTCTGTCACACTGGTCTGCAAAATCACAGGAAAAGAATATAAAAGCATGTCAAAAACATACAACGTTTTAAGCTCCTAACAAAAGCAAACATTTGCTTTATGGGAAAAACTTGAAATAGATTAGGCTTGGAATATATTTCAGGACACAGGTGTTTATAAACAATGATTAGTAACCAAAAGAAATCCATGAGATGGTGTATATTCTTCTCTTTAAACACTCTCATCGTAGCTATAGGACACCCAGGCAATTATGTTATAACTTTGGTGTTGTCATAAGAGACTAATTAGAACATCAACACTCCCTCTTCCAAGCAAATTTACGACCAACGTACTATCAAACTTTATATTTTGTTGTTTAAAGTGTGGATAACACTTAATTTTTTTAAATCAAGAGCTTCTTGTATAAAACCAGAACAGCATGCTAACCTTCATTTGACTAGGATCTGAAACTGCCAAGAGGCGTTTTATGAATGTGTTCATTGCAACAACAACATCCTCCCCAGCGCTACTTGTCAAGTCCTGCATAATATTAGACACATTGTTTTAGTATTCACAATGCCTACGGATCAATCAAACAATCCTCATTTTTTGTCCGATCTCTCATAAAGGTGGCAAGATGGACGGGTCGGAGGACTGGGTAATGGGTCAAAAATTATATTATATATTAAAACTAACCTCTTGAAAATGGGCTATGTGGTACTTGTAGTTGTATGCGTTAGATATACACTATGGACAAATACCAAACTGTTTCGCCAATATGACAGGTTCGCTTTTTAACTAAAATTTTCATTTAGCGCTTGAGATTAAAAATAAACCAAATCGACCATTCATGAGTAAATGGGTCGATATTGTCGCCTCTATATCCTATAGGAGCCTAAATGAAATTATAAAATAACTGCTGAAGAGCTCATACAAGCATCAAATATTTTTATGTATATACATTAATTTGAACACTATTGTACACAGTGGAGCAGGCTAGTACTTCCTTAGCAAATTAACTTCCTAACCTTAAGATTTTGGGGCTCAAGAGACTTGAGATAGTCCAACAGTTCGTTCGATCCATTGGCAGATATTCTTTCTACTTGACGATTGAGTTCCTCAACTTCTGCTTCAAGTAACTCAATGTACTTGATGGCATCTATTTTCTCTGGACCAGAAACATTATTCCACCTGATAACTTCTCCGCTCACCTTTTTCTGTGTCCCTGGTGCAAAATCTGGTGCATCCTGTGAATTTTATGATTAAATTCAATAATCAATACCATAAACATGAATTGTAGTTCACATATGGGACAGGAATCTTTTTCAACTTTCACAAAGTAAACACCCATTTTGGTTAGGACCCGTAAGAAAAAAGTGGACCATCTTTTACCCCAAATACATTAAGGGACCACATCTTTCAGAAGAAAAGATGGTTTGAAAAGGTGACTTTTAAATCTTCGGTATTACATTTCCCTTTTAGTGGCAGCATTATTGTTGAAAACACCAACCACAATGACAATTAAAAAAACATATATATTTTTTTAGTATCTGTTAACTTTGTAGAAATATACCTGGTACAACTAGCTCGGGAGCTACATGACCAATTCTAATACAGACAACGGTTGTGGCCTCCACGACAAGTAAAAAGTATATTGCAAGTATGCTTGATATTATTTTAAATCAGTAGTATTCAGGTCTATATTGAGTTTATGCACAGATCTATTGTAAGGGGTCAGTTTTTATCCACATAGATGAAACAATTTGTTTAGTTGATTATGGGATCAATGCATAACCATAAGCCACGATTAACGTCTGTCTCCTACCCATTGCATGAAGATTGCTAAATAACCCGAAAATTCAAAATTAATTACCTTTTTCTCCTCTGATATATCAGGAAGTGCAACCTGCTCCAAACTTTGTTGCAACTCCAGCCGATACTGTGCATTTCTGAACATATACCCAGTCATCAAAACACTATACATGAGCTGCGCAAGATTCTCAGCAACCTGATTGCATGCCGCAATGATAAAAGGTAGAACATCATGAGTCAGGTTTTAATTCTTGAATGATTAGACCGTATTCTATGTCTTTAATCAAGCAATCTATGAAGAAAAGTTTTTCACCTTCACCAACAGGCATAGATTGTATACTTACAGTAGTAACTGTTACGGCAAAAAACTGAGGTGGTAGCGTTCCAATCATGTTTGTTACTGTTTGGCGCATGGCATCTACAACCTAACAGAAATATAAATAAGAGATGGTCCATTAATAGAACACGGATAATAGCAATATAGGAAGAACATGTTACCTGCTGAGGAGCTCTTTTAACAAACAACTCCATAAATTCTGGCTGCACATTTTTCACATACTCCAGTAAAATATCCCTCCTGCTTGTCTGCTACTTTCACAAGCAGTCAAGGAAAATAACATTTAAAATCAGTATTAGCATGAATAACATTATGTCAAATACAGTAATTTTCTTACAAGTTAAATGAGATGTAATCATGGTACTGCTAGGTTATGACTCATTATGTTCGACTCACGCAACAGGAAATCAAAAATAAATATAAAACCCTTTAAAAAATGAATGTCTTTGGACATGGAATGTTTGGGTAAATCTTTATAGCTTCTGATCACAATTTATTCTCTTTGGCTGACTTGGTGATGGTGAACTTTGGGAACAGTTCATGATTGTTTTGCATTCTGGCATGAGTTAGATGTGGGTTCTCGCCTTCTTAATAGCAGTATTAGTTAGTTAAGAATTAAAATAGTTTAACAACCTGGGATCTTGGTGTCTACGTCATACAGCATGCCAACATAAATAATACGCGTCCCGTAGAGTCAAATCAAAATAGCTGGTATCCATGTCGATTCAATTACGAAGTTATACGTTATTAAGGAGACTAAGTTTTTCAAATGAAACATATTGCTTATTACTATCCTAGCTAATTAAAGAAGTAAAAAACTGGTTACCAGTATATAAGTAACTGTCATGCTACTATCTTTATGGGTGTGCACCTAAAAACATGTCATCATAGTGTGCTTCTAAAAACAGTTCTTCGCTTTGTGCAAAATTTTGTGGTATCTTCCAGTCTTACGCGAAAGCAAGATTATATGCCCCAAAAGGCCAAAAGATACATGAAATGACTTACTTTTAAACCTTACCACAATAGCAAACTTCTCATAACTTCCGCAACTCCCACCTCCTTCCCCGAATTACTTGCCCGAAAGCAAAAAGCGAAACAATAACTTCCACATGATTTGTCAAGCATTTATAACACTTCACCTTTCACTAGCTTAAGAAAGTACCTTCACATGCTCAATCTCCCCATTTGTCTCGTTATTAAATTTTACTTTCCAAAAACTAACAATTATTGAATGAATTCATGTGACTTGCATATTCAGATAAACTTTCCTTCTAATTCAGTTTTCTGTCCTTACTGAAATCTGGTTATTAACTTTATAACTTTTCACACATCTTTTCTTTCCAAACTTATTATGCGATTTAGAATCTTTCACGCCAATTTAATCTCATATGTTCATATCTACAATAACTTTCAGTATCATTTCTTAACGAAAATTTGGCTCATTTCTATAAGCGTGTTAGGTCTGAATACTTTCGTGTCATATCCAGATCAAAGTTAAGCCTGAAAAGCAAGACTTCGAGCACAACAATCAAAATCATATACAAAATGAATATGAAAAGCATATACTACCTACTTGGCACCAACTATAAAAACTACTACTAGTTTCCATCCGTACCTGAAACCTGGTTATTAACTTTAAAACTTTCGCACAGTATCTTCTTGATCTCACAACTCATATTGAATCCTACACGTCAACTTGCTCTCACAACGCATATCTATAATAAACTTCAGGATCATTTCTAAAAGTAACTTTGGGTCATTTCTATAAGCATATAAACTCTGCACAAGCTTGAATACTTATAGTATCATATTTGTAATATTTCTACATCAAACGTAAACTCGAAAGACAAGATTTCTACCTCAAATAACAAATCATATACAAACTAAAGAAACGTAGCATACACTACTTACCTGCACCCAACTTTAAAATAACTATTTTCTAGTACCTGAGCTAAATTATTCGACATTTCTTTTACAAACTTTTTTTCTCCAAACTTACCAAATCCACACATCATTTATCTTATAATGCATTTCTATAATAACTCCGGTATCATTTCTAAAACTAATTTTGGCGCATTCTGTAAGCGTATCAGGCCTCAAAAAATCCAAACTAAGTTACAATCGAAAAGCAAAATATTCGACCTCAAGAATCAAAAACCGTCTATCAAATGAATAAAAACTGCACACAGCACCTACTTACTACCAACTATAGACTAGTTAGCGATACTTTTACGATGAACCGTTATTGACTTGTCATCCAAAATCAGGTAGTAAAGTTTAAACCTTTTTCACAATATCTTTTCCTCCAAACTTACGACGTAACTTCTCGAACAATCTCATATGCGTATAAACTTAGCAATCGTTTCTAAATCATATCAACAAACAGTAACAAATCATATACTCTTCACTAATAGTAACACAAACAATTAACATACGGCGCCTACTTACTACCAACTATAAAAACAAGTATTTCCCAAAACCTAAACTAATCACCGATACTTTTACATCGAACCGTTAGTGACTTGTCAGTTGAGTTATCCAAAATCTGCTAACAAACTTTTTCCAAGACATCTTATCCTCCAAACTTAATACGCAACTTATCGAATTATACGCACCATTTTCACAATACCTTTTCCTCCAAACTTATTTAACGAATTATAAACTAAACACGCACTCTCATTTCTATAGGTCTACATATACGTAACAATTTATATAAAAAAAAAAAAAAAATAGGAATTAGTTACCACAGAGCCGTTATTCGGAGGTTGTTGAGAATCAGTAGTGTTACTGTTATTATCATTTGATTGAGATTCAGCTCTAACAAATCTCAATTTATTTCGATTAAACGATGTCGTTCGGTTATTGTAAAGTGATGAATAAAAGCGTAACTGATTAGTAGTTTGACATGATGATGCAAGAGTAGTTGAAGACTGTGAATGTGATGGTAGAAATAGAGTTTTGAATGTTGTTAAATACGACGACGACATTTGTAGTTTTATTATTGATTGATGGAATTGGTTGGGCTATAACACCATTAACTAAAGTCTAAAGATGATGATGCTAAACCCCCAAGTCAAGTGAACAAGGTATATGGAAGAAGAAGAAGAAAGAGGATAAATTGAGGGGGTTTGGATTAGGTGGAGGACTGAGGTCAAAGTAAAACCTTTTGGGGGCGTTTGGTTCACTTTTTTAAAAAACGTGATTTAAAAATCTGGAGTATTTTTAACATGGAGGTGTTTCAAATGGTGGGGTTAAAAATTCGAAAGCATGTTTGGTTGACACAAAATCAAATTTGAAAAAAAAAATTCACAAAATCTATAAAAAAAAGGTTTATAAAAAATTTATAAAAAAAGTTTATAAAAAAATTTATAAAAAGTTTTATAAAAAAGTTTATAAAAAAAGTTTATAAAAAAAATATAGAGTAAAGTCCTAAAAACATCCCCTGTGGTTTGGCCCGACGCTGATTACATCCCTAAACTTTTTTTTGGAACAATTACATCCCTCCGTTAGTAAAGTTGGCACAAAATCATCCCTACGAAACGCCAAAAGAAGTGCCGTTAACTCCCCCACGTGCTAGTCACGTGAGGGGTATTTTTGTCCATTTCTCACTCCAGCCCATGTGTTAGTCCCACATATAAGAATTTCTACCACCAAAAAAGTTAGCTTCTATTTTGGTAACTTTTTTAGAAACTCCCCACAGATGCTTATATAACCTAAATTTATTAGCTATTTTAGTTGATTGCAAATGAAGTATAGAGATTTAAGATCCGCCATCCGCATATGGGTGTCCTTTTTCTGCCTATTTCAAGATCTTTCTTTTTCTCAGCCTATTTTGCTTTTGTTAGCATGTTGTTACATTTATGGTTTGCAAGTTTTTGTTGCTAGCCTCTCAACTGCTCAACCATAACCAAGCCATTTCAATCCTCCAACACCTAGGGTTTCATCCAAAACCCGAAACAAACATAAACATGAACAACAATAATAACAAGAATCATAACAAGCACACCATGAGTCCTCACCGAGAGCCTAGGCTCTTGCTTGAACCGACGCGACACACGCATTACGCAACACGGAGACCAAAAACACACGGATACCAACAAGTTTTACCACTTTTATTATTAAAAATGCGTTTCCATGTTTTCTAACTAAACCCGACATCAAATGAGTCAACTCGTGACTGATACCACGAGTTACCAAAATAACGAAGCAACCCGTGGGTTTTAACCCTACCTTTATCTTTGTCACAAATAGAGACTGGTGGTGGTGATAGGTGGTGGTTAGGTGGGCGCTGGGTAAACGACGCAGAGAGTGGGAGGGTTTCTATGGCGCTGATGTTGTGGATCGGGAAGGAAATGATGTGGGAGTCTTTGAGGTGGGTGGTGTGGAGGCCGACGGTGTGGTGGTGGCGGCGTCATTTTCCGGCGGCTAGGGTGGGGTAAGGAGAGAGAGTAGTGTGTGTGAGGGTGGTGATGATAATGATGAGTCGAGGGATTGTGGGTAGATATACCCATAAATGGACAAAATACCCCTCACGCACTAGCACGTGAGTTAACGCACTTCTTTGCAGCGTCGTCCTTAGGGATGATTTTGTGCCAACTTTACTAACGGAGGGATGTAATTGTTCCAAAAAAAAGTTTAGGGATGTAATCAGCACGTCGGGCCAAACCACAGGGATGTTTTTAGGACTTTACTCAAAAATATATAAAAAAAGTTTATAAAAAAAAATTATAAAAAAAGTTTATAAAAAATTTATAAAAAAATTATAAAAAAACTTTATAAAAAAGTTTGTAAAAAAAAGTTTATAAAAAAAAATATAAAAAAAGTTTATAAAAAAAAATTATAAAAAAAGTTTATAAAAAATTTATAAAAAATTTATAAAAAAAGTTTATAAAAAACTTATAAAAAAAGTTTATAAAAAAAATTTGTAAAAAAAAGTTTATAAAAAAAAATATAAAAAAAGTTTATAAAAAAAATTATAAAAAAAAATTATATAAAAAATTTATAAAGAAGTTTATAAAAAAAGTTTTCAAAAAAAAAAATCCAAACCATGAAAACCACTGAAAACCACCCCTCCATGAGTGGTTTCTTAAACCCTCATTTTTTTTTGGTCAACGCATTTAAAACCCGGTTGACCGTCCAACCAAACACCGTCTTTAAAAACCAACGAAATACAAACCAACGAAAACCGCCAAAAAACGGCGAACCAAACGCCCCCTTTGTGTTTTTTATTCTACTAGATAGATAAAGATGCATTTTTACCAACAAAAAATAAAAATCATTTTAAAACCCGGTTTTTTATTGACCTCATCGAGTCGCCGGGTCATCAGTTTGACCATTAGATCAAACCGGTTTTCCATCCAAAAAATTACAATAATTCACCTTACTAAACATCTCTAAAACCCTTAAAATTTAATAGTAAACATATAAATCCAATACCAAACATACAATCCAATATCACACACATATGATGTAAAAAAAAATTGAAGGTTCAGACTTTTAAACAAAATTACAAATGTTTAATGTTCTCACAATATTACTTAATGGAATAAAACCAAAATTTGAAGTTAAGATATAATGCCTAGGTTTAAAGATCATTGAATTGACACATGATTAAAGTCAGTCGGTTAGTTTTCATTTTTAGTACACCATAGTGTCACGACCTTCCTATCTTTTACAAACATGTCCGGGATTCCGGATTATTCCACACTTCTCTCGGAAGGTCTTGGATAAGCTTGGAAGAGTTTAAAAGCCATGGAAGATGATGGATAACCTTGGAAGCTTTTAGAATAAGTTGGAAGCTCTAGAAGCTTATGGAATTTCTAGTAGCATTCATGAATGTAGAAGCTTGTACATAGTAGTATAAATAGATGTACGTAGGGATGAGCATGGTATCGGTCCCGTACCGAATTAGTGGTACCGATTTTTTCCCGAGCATAAATTAGTGGTACGGCACCGTACATCGAACGGATTCGGATACGGGTACGGTACCGGAAATCGGGTTTTCCGCTTTTCGAGTATTTCGATTTGGTACCGATCCCGCATCGAATTATTGGTCCCGATTTTTTTCACCTTATTTCGTAGTCCCGGTACCGTACCGTATTTCAAAAATCGGTACCATTTCGGTACGGTACCGATTCAGTTCCGGGATTCGGTTCGAAATGCTCATCCCTAGATGTAAGCCTCATTTGTAGAAGGCATCTAAGAAAGTTCACTTTGTAATCAATCTTGTAAAGCTTTCTAGTAATACAAAGTGTTTTCCTTATTTCACTTGTTCCATTCTTTGAAGCTTTCTCAGGTTACCTACATCGTTGAGTAATCGAGCAAGGCTGAGCTTAGTCAAGACTAAGTGCAGCACGAAATACTTTTTAGAGACAAGTTCGTGACAAGTGGTATCAGAGACAGGTTGATTCAAGGCGATGGCAAGCGAGACCGATAAGATTGGTGTTAGTGGAAGTGCGATCATTGACGAGAGGCAAGGTCGAGATGATAAGCGTCAAGACCCGAAGAAGAGAGGTGAGTCTAAGGACGTTATGTCGAGATTTGATAAGAGATTAACAGGTGTTGAGACATCCGTGTCGGAGTTGAAGAACCAAGTTGAGGGCTTGGAAGGTCTAGACTCCGAGTTTGCGACCATGATGGATGACTTAATGGTCGTCCTCAATACTCTTAGCAGTGATTTTAAGCGTGAGATCGATGGTCTAAAACAGTTGTTCTTGGGTAAGATATCCATCACTGATAAGACCATCGAAGACTTGCAGGCCGATGTGGTTCTATGCAAGCGATCCATGGGCGTCTAACGGAGGTGGCAACATCGGTAATAATGCTTCAAAGATTGATGTTCCAAAACCATCACCATTCGTAGGAAAGCGGGAAGCTAGGGCGGTTGATGATTTCTTGTGGGAGATAGAGCAATACTTGGAGGGCTTCAACATTACGGATGATGAATCCAAGATCAAGATGGTGATCCTATACTTGAAGGATACTGTGGCGTTATGGTGGAGACGTCGATATGGAGATATCGAGCGAGGTACGTGTACTATCAATACTTGGGTTGATTTTGTTGTTGAACTTAAGAAGCAATTTTATCCAGAGAATGCTAAGAACGAAGAAAAGAGTCGGCTTCGTAAACTTAAGCATTCCGGAATGATCCAGGATTATGTTAAGGAATTTACTACACTTACCTTGGAGATTTCGTATCTTTCCGACCAAGACTCTCTCTTTTATTTCCTCGATGGTTTGCAAGGATGGGCTAAGACGGAGTTAGAAAGACGTGGAGTTCAAGACCTTGCTACGGTTATCACCCATGTCGAGGCCTTGATTAACTTTAGTACGAAGATGGAAACGTCTAATCTGAAGGATCAAAAGGTGAACCATGAGAAAGGTGGGGGAGAGAAAGTCGCTCAAGCAAAGAACGATAATGCACGTAAACCACCAACCGGAAAGAACAAAGAAGTGAAGACGGCCTTCAAGATTGGTGGATGCTTCATATGTGACGGACCTCATTGAGCTCAAGATTGCCCCAAGAAAGCAAGCCTTAACGGAATGACGGCTCATGAAGACGAAGGCACAAGTTATGGCAGATGCATGAGCTAGATGAGGATCTTGAATGCAATCAAGGCCAAGAGGTAGGTACCGAAAGTTGTAGGGAAAGGATTGAAATATGTGGAAGCAACCATCAACGGGATCATGGTACGTGCTCTAGTAGATTCCGGTGCCACTCATAATTTTGCGTCGGTTGATGAAGCCAAGCGACTAAGGATTAGCGCTACGAAAGGGAGTGGAAGGTTCAAGCCGCAGAAACTCGAAGGCTGCCGATGGAAGGAGGCCGGATGTTCTAAAGATTGGAGAATGGGAAGGGACGATTGACTTGTCGGTGGTCCCGATGGATGATATCAATGTGGTTCTTCGGTTGGAGTTCCTCGATAAGGTACGCACTTTCCCTATGCCATTTGCTAATTCTTTATATATCCTAGATGGTGGAAATACTTTCATGGTTAGCACGGAGCGGGATTCTAAGTGTGGTGATCCGGTCCGAACCGTCAAGTCCTAACAGACTTAAACCACTCGCATTACAAATGCAATGAAGTCCGTGAGAATATAGAGGATTCCCGGGTCGTTAAGTCCCACGGAGACTCAATGGTGTGCAAGCACTAGATCAGACGGTAGAATGATCACTAATGATAGCGATCAGAAAGGATTAGGATTGAATAATTACACTACTGAAAAAGGTTATAAATTAAAGCGACTTAAATACAAATTAAGAAAATTAAAAAGATAAAAGATATTAAATAAACGCTATCACTATATTTAAAGTGATGAACGTTTAAAACCTAAAAGACGCTTAAATAAAAACTACGTAACGCATAAAAATAAAACGTGAAAATAAAGAAGGAAAATACCTACGGATATGAAAAATACATTTTACAATCCTAATTATATAAGAAAATTATTAGAAAAGAAAAATTATTTTTACAACTATTTAATTAATTATTATAAATTAAAAACTATTTTAACTATTTAATAATACTCTAAAATAAAAGAAAATATGAAATAAGACTAGAAAAATAAAATTAAGACTTAGAAAAATCTAAAATATGATAAAACTAATTTTAAAACAGAAAATATATTTTTCACACTTTTTATATATTTATTATTAATTAAAAACTATTTAAAACTAATTAAATTATTTAAAAATACAAATTTAACTAAGAAAAATATGGAAAAATACTTTTTAGGCTTCTTATATTTATCTTAACTTAAGAAAAATGAAAACTTATTTTTTAGAACTTTTTCTTAATTATTTGTATTTAAAGCTAATTAAAAATGCTTAATAACTAATTTAAATTAAGAAAAATAGCAAATGAACTTGGAAAAATCTGAAAATTTCAGGAAAAGCTTAAAATAATATTAGGAATAAAGGAAAAATAGAAAAACAAGGGCTTGTTTGCAAGATATAGAAACTGATATGAAAGTGCTTATTTAAATAAGCACTAAATTAAGCAAATGGAGTCCAAAAGCTACCCAACTGATAGTTAAGCTCTAATAAGCTAAATTAACCAAAATGCAATGAGTTTCAACAAGCTCTAACCACTGGATTAGCAAATTGAACAGATTTGATGAGATGAATATAAGCTAAAAACAGTGAGAATGGTGCCAAGTTTAAGCCCAAGAATAAGCAACTGAATAAGCTAGAAACTAAAAACTAAGGATTGGAACCTAATCTAGACCTGGCCAAGAGTGTTTAAACCAAAAATCAGACCCAGAGGAGCTCAAGTGAGCCCTGTGCAAGGTCTCCCAAAACTCTGACAAACCTCGCAGGCAACAAGACATCCTGCACAGGGGTTTTAGCTCCATAATCACAAGCTCTTTTGAGCTTTTAGAAAAAATTACAAAAATACATAAAAATCATAACTATAAACTAGACCAGGGGAAGTTTTAAAAACAACTAGAATCACTGAAATTGGCCAATAAATGAGCTCAAGAAAATTCTCTCTAGATGGGCTCAAATATGCTTTTGTGCATTTTGACTTTTTGAAGGATTTGAAATGTTTGACTATTATGAACTTTGAAGCACTACTATGGACTAATTATGTTGAAATAAGCTATGATAAGTTAATTTTAAGCTAAAGCATCTAATTTTAAGCTGATTTGATGAGATTTGAACATAAAATCTCTAACAGTAAACTGCTAAAGATGACACTAAGAGGATTTTGACTTTGAAAGCTTGTAGACACAGGTAATTGACTAAAATGAGTCTCAAATGACTTAGGAAATGCAACCCAACTGATTCTAACTACTGACTAGGCCTTTAAGACAGATGGTGCAACCAAACCAAACACCCCTGTAGAATTTGATATACAAACTCAAACTGAGATAAACACTTATCCAACTTATACAGACAATCAAAATGAGTTTAAATAACTTAAAGGCAACTATTTAAACATGTTTACAATACTGATGATCACAGATATAAGTGCAAACAAGAATTTCAAATTGACTTGAAATTTGGAAATGTGAAAAGTACTAACCACTATCCAGCTTGGTGCCACAAAGTTAAACTGCACCAAATACTACTCTAACCTACTCTAATACAACCTAAAGCAACCTTAGCATCACCATTTTCCATTTCTGACCCAAGAATCATCACCAGTTGACTTTTGTTGACTTTTTCACAAACTTGCTTGAGAATGATTTGTAAGCTCACTAAAAGCTATTAAAAGCTTTAATGAACTAGCTAAAGCTCGAAATGAGCTAATAATGCATTGTTAATAAGAGTTTGGAACTAAAAATTGCAACAGTGACAAATAACTTGGAATTTAAATAAAAGATTTGGCTTGATGTTCAAAACACATTACAGAGATGTTATAACTTAAACTTGATATATAAAAACTGAAATCACAACATTTTTATCTAAACTAAAACATTTTTAAAGAAAACGACATTAAGGAAAATTTTAAACTAACTAACTACTCTTTGCTTCCTTCTTTCTTCCTCCTTTTATACCCCAAGTCTTCTCTCTCATGTCTTGAGATAATCCCACCTAATTCCAGAGTCATAGGGTGACTTTTGTGACTTTTGGCCAAATTGTCAATTTTGGCGGGAAATGAGATTTTTGGCAGTTTAGTGGGGATTGAGTGTGAAGAAGGTGAAGAGTTAATGATTTTTGTTTTTTGTTGATGTGGAGGGGACAGGAAGGTGATATGGAGAGGTGGAGGTGAGGTTGAGTGGAGTGTATGCAGAGAAAGCGTTATCAAGTGGAGAGAAGAAAACGCCAAGGTGGGATTTAACCAAAAGTTTGACCAAGTGATATAATAGGGGGTTCAAAAGGCTTAAATGGCAGGGGGGTCACTTGGGTGGTAAGGTCCAAAATGGGTATTAGGCTTAATAAATATAGGGACCTTAGGTGTAAATTCTGAAACTTCAAGTACCTAGGCTGCCAATTCTGAAAAGTTTCTCCAAGGACTAAAACTGACAATCTCAAAAAGTACAAGGACTAAACTTGCCATTTTCCAATTTCCAGGGGCCAATTTTGCCAATTTTCAAACTTGGAGGACCAAACTTGTAATTTTCTCAAACTTTTTATATTTTTCACCAAAGGACTTAATTTGACAACTTATGATTTAAAAAGGGCCTTTGGTGATTTTTCTTTTGAAATTTTGATTCAGGGACTATTTTTGATAATTTTAGAAACTTGGGGGACTGAAACTGCAATTTTTGCAAATTTGATACGTTTTTCATCTGATTTTGATATTTTTGCATTTAAAGCACATAAAACACTGATTTGTGATATTTTCATCATTTTGATGCATTTTTGAGTGTTTTCAGATGATTTTGCGCTTTATATTGACAAAAATGATGAGTATTTACACACTCATCAATCCCCCACTCTGAGATATTGCTAGTCCCTAGCAATGATTTGAGAAAACTTGATGGATTTTATCTCTTTACCAAAAGCCATCACTTCGAGTAGCCAAATGTTTTAATTCAAGTAAGAACCATGGTACACCGATAACCATGTGATTTTGAGCAAATCACCAGCTTTCAACGGATTTGATTAGTCTTTACCAGAAGCCGTACCCTTCTGGACTAGCCAACTCTTAGATAAATTATCAATATTATCTTTGGTGAGTGATTACCAATTATGGTTTTTCCACTGCCTTTACCACAAGCCATAACCTTGCGCTAGCCAACTCTTCACTTTTTAGGATATGGTGAGTTGAGAACCATACAATTTTGGGCAAATTGCAAGCCATATAAACGGATTTGAGAAATCTTTACCAAGAGCCGTTTGCTCCTGGATTAGCCAATCCTTTTGTTTATTAGACAAGGCGGACTGATAACCAAATGAGTAAGTGTAAAACACTTACTCCAAAAAAAATTTTGGCCAAAAACGGGGGAATTGGGATAATTATATGATAAAATTCGTGAGAATTCCCCCCCACAC
Source organism: Chrysanthemum makinoi (assembly GCA_910596185.1). Classification (NCBI taxonomy): domain Eukaryota; kingdom Viridiplantae; phylum Streptophyta; class Magnoliopsida; order Asterales; family Asteraceae; genus Chrysanthemum; species Chrysanthemum makinoi. The sequence continues at coordinate 21,636,710 of OU343218.1, read as the reverse complement.
TTAGAAATGAATATTGCCCTCAATATTCAAAGTACCGGTTATGCCGTAAACAAAGAACGTGGAAAGGAAATACTACATTATTTAGAAAGCTTTTTGAGATATATATATATATAACATGTGGGGCATCACCCCCACACTTAGGTGGTAGAAAATAGAAAGAAGTCAGAAATACGGGTGAAAACCCATATGGCATGCTATTTTTTTTGATTACCGAAGTCGCTAGCTTGACTCGACTCGAATTAATTGGTTCATGGGGAAGCAAAGTGGAAGAAACAATCTCCATCAGACTTTCATTCAAGATGTTTGGATAAACATTGAAGCACGTGAAAGTTCCACAATCGATGAGATATAGAGAGAAGACCTCACAAATGATAAATGAAAATGCCGGGGTCAAAGATAGTATCCTCACTCCGGGGAGTGAAGAGAGAGGAAGTCACCGGGTAGGTGAAGAAAAGAAGGAAAATCATGATAACAATCATGATTAGATCTTCTTCCTCGGAATTGAGTGCAGTTGCACCCGTTTGGATTTTATTGGTTGAGCTCTTTAGGTTGGAAGGCATCTCGGTGGGGAGGGCGACGGCGTAACAGATGATAAAATTTGATTTCTCCCGGACTACCTTCTTTTATTTCTCCGTTCACAAAACCGTAACAGATGATAAAAGGGCGACGGCGCCAAAATTTGATCCGGTCCGAACCGTCAAGTCCTAACAGACTTAAACCAGCTCAGACACAAATGCAATGAAGTCCAGAGAATATAGAGGATTCCCGGGTCGTTAAGTCCCACGGAGACTCAATGGTGTGCAAGCACTAGATCAGACGGTAGAATGATCACTAATGATAGCGATCAGAAAGGATTAGGATTGAATAATTACACTACTGAAAAAGGTTATAAATTAAAGCGACTTAAATACAAATTAAGAAAATTAAAAAGATAAAAGATATTAAATAAACGCTATCACTATATTTAAAGTGATGAACGTTTAAAACCTAAAACGTACGTTTAAATAAAAAAACTACGTAACGTACAAAATAAAACGTGAAAATAAAGAAGGAAAATACCTACGGATATAAAAATACATTTTTTACAATCCTAATTATATAAGAAAATTATTAAAAAAAAGAAAATTATTTTTACAACTATTTAATTAATTATTATAAATTAAAAACTATTTTAACTATTTAATAATACTCTAAAATAAAAGAAAATATGAAATAAGACTAGAAAAATAAAATTAAGACTTAGAAAAATCTAAAATATGATAAAACTAATTTTAAAACAGAAAATATATTTTTTAGACTTTTTATATATTTATTATTAATTAAAAACTATTTAAAACTAATTAAATTATTTAAAAATACAAATTTAACTAAGAATAATATGGAAAAATACTTTTTAGGCTTCTAATATTTATCTAAACTTAAGAAAATTGAAAACTTATTTTTTAGAACTTTTTCTTAATTATTTGTATTTAAAGCTAATTAAAAATGCTTAAAAACTAATTTAAATTAAGAAAAATAGCAAATGAACTTGGAAAAATCTGAAAAATTCAGGAAATGCTTAAAATAATATAAGGAATAAAGGAAAAATAGAAAAACAAGGGCTTGTTTGCAAGATATAGAAATCGATATGAAAGTGCTTATTTAAATAAGCACTAAATTAAGCAAATGGAGTCCAAAAGCTACCCAACTGATAGTTAAGCTCTAATAAGCTAAATTAACCAAAATGCAATGAGTTTCAACAAGCTCTAACCACTGGATTAGCAAATTGAACAGATTTGATGAGATGAATATAAGCTAAAAAAAATGAATGGTGCCAAGTTTAAGCCCAAGAATAAGCAACTGAATAAGCTAGAAACTAAAAACTTAGGATTGGAACCTAATCTAGACCTGGCCAAGAGTGTTTAAACCAAAAATCAGACCCAGAGGAGCTCAAGTGAGCCCCCTGTAAGGTCTGCAAAAACTCAGCACAAACCTGTGCAGTAACAAGACTGCACAGGGGTTTTAGCTCCATAATCACAAGCTCTTTTGAGCTTTTAGAAAAAATTACAAAAATACATAAAAATCATAACTATAAACTAGACCAGGGAAGTTTTAAAACAACTAGAATCACTGAAATTGGCCAATAAATGAGCTCAAGAAAATTCTCTCTAGATGGGCTCAAATATGCTTTTGTGCATTTTGACTTTTTGAAGGATTTGAAATGTTTGACTATTATGAACTTTGAATCACTACTATGGACTGATTATGTTGAAATAAGCTATGATAAGTTAATTTTCAGCTAAAGCATCTAGTTTTAAGCTGATTTGATGAGATTTGAACATAAAATCTCTAACAGTAAACTGCTAAAGATGACACTAAGAGGATTTTGACTTTGAAAGCTTGTAGACACAGGTAATTGACTAAAATGAGTCTCAAATGACTTAGGAAATGCAACCCAACTGATTCTAACTACTGACTAGGCCTTTAAGACAGATGGTGCAACCAAACCAAACACCCCTGTAGAATTTGATATACAAACTCAAACTGAGATAAACACTTATCCAACTTATACAGACAATCAAAATGAGTTTAAATAACTTAAAGGCAACTATTTAAACATGTTTACAATACTGATGATCACAGATATAAGTGCAAACAAGAATTTCAAATTGACTTGAAATTTGGAAATGTGAAAAGTACTAACCACTATCCGCTTGGTGCCACAAAGTTAAACCGACCCAAATACTACTCTAACCTACTCTAATACAACCTAAAGCAACCTTAGCATCACCATTTTCCATTTCTGACCCAAGAATCATCACCAGTTGACTTTTGTTGACTTTTTCACAAACTTGCTTGAGAATGATTTGTAAGCTCACTAAAAGCTATTAAAAGCTTTAATGAACTAGCTAAAGCTCAGAAATGAGCTAATAACAGATTGTTAATAAGAGTTTGGAACTAAAAATTGCAACAGTGACAAATAACTTGGAATTTAAATAAAAGATTTGGCTTGATGTTCAAAAACACACATGAGATGTTATAACTTAAACTTGATATATAAAAACTGAAATCACAACATTTTTATCTAAACTAAAACATAATTAAAAAAAACGACATTAAGAAAAATTTTAAACTACTAACTACTCTTTGCTTCCTTCTTTCTTCCTCCTTTTATACCCCAAGTCTTCTCTCTCATGTCTTGAGATAATCCCACCTAATTCCAGAGTCATAGGGTGACTTTTGATTTTGGCCAAATTGTCAATTTTGGCGGGAAATGAGATTTTTGGCAGTTTAGTGGGGATTGAGTGTGAAGAAGGTGAAGAGTTAATGATTTTTGTTTTTTGTTGATGTGGAGGGGACAGGAAGGTGATATGGAGAGGTGGAGGTGAGGTTGAGTGGAGTGTATGCAGAGAGCAGGTTATCAAGTGGAAGAGGAAGAAAAACGCGCCAAGGTGGGATTTAACCAAAAGTTTGACTGGGGCAGTATTAATAATAGGGGGGTTCAAAAGGCTTAAATGGCAGGGGGGTCACTTGGGTGGTAAGGTCCAAAATGGGTATTAGGCTTAATAAATATAGGGACCTTAGGTGTAAATTCTGAAACTTCAAGTACCTAGGCTGCCAATTCTGAAAAGTTTCTCCAAGGACTAAAACTGACAATCTCAAAAAGTACAAGGACTAAACTTGCCATTTTCCAATTTCCAGGGGCCAATTTTGCCAATTTTCAAACTTGGAGGACCAAACTTGTAATTTTCTCAAACTTTTATATTTTTCACCAAAGGACTTAATTTGACAACTTATGATTTAAAAAGGGCCTTTGGTGATTTTTCTTTTGAAATTTTGATTCAGGGACTATTTTTGATAATTTTAGAAACTTGGGGGACTGAAACTGCAATTTTTGCAAATTTGATACGTTTTTCATCTGATTTTGATATTTTGCATTTAAAACACATAAAACACTGATTTGTGATATTTTCATCATTTTGATGCATTTTTGAGTGTTTTCAGATGATTTTGCAGTTTATATTGTACAAAAATGATGAGTATTTAGACACTCATCATGTGGACTAAAGACCCTTTCGGCCATGCAATTCAAGAAAGGGTACATCAAGAGCGAGCCTTGTTATTTGGCCGTAACAAGGCTAGAGACGGATGGAGAGTCGGGTAAAGTAGAGGTACCGAAGGAGATCGAACGAGTGCTTGATGAGTTCAAGGACGTGATGCCCAAGGAGTTGCTAAGCTACCACCAAGGAGTGAGGTGGATCATACCATCGAGTTGGAACCGGGTTTTAAGCCACCCGCCAAAGCCCCTTACCGAATGCCACCACCGGAATTAGAGGAGTTGCTTAAACAACTCAAAGATTTATTAGATGTGGGTTATGTTCGACTCTCGAAAGCCCCATATGGTGCGACGGTGCTATTTCAAAGGAAGAAGGATGGATCCTTGCGGATGTGCATAGACTACCGAGCACTCAACAAGGTAACGATCAAGAAAAAGTACCCTATTCCTCTTATTGCCGACTTATTTGATTGATAAGGATTTAAAACATACGTTTTAGGGGGTCATTTAAGCACTAAATCGACACATTTTATATTTGTTACTGCTTAAAATCGTTCATTTTAACATTTTAGGTCTTTTGGAAGCAAAATGCTGGAATCAAGCACTTTTGGATGAAAATGAGCGAAAACATGAAGAAAACGGCAAAGTCAAGAAACAAGGCTGAATTCTGCACCTGACGGCGTCCCAACCCAAAGGGTGACACCGTCGCTAAGGAGGTTTTCTAATTAAATTTCAAGTGACGGGATAGACGTGATTTTGGTTCTACAACATGACGGCGTCATGCTTTATTTCTTGAAGGCGTCTCCCTTTATTTTACACCAGACAACCAAGACCCATTTCAAGACGATGTCCCTATTGAAGCCAGACGGCATCACGCTTCTTCACATGACGTCGTCCCAACGATGACTTGGCCCAAACGAAACCCTATTGACGGCGACAAGATGACGGCCCCATCAAAAGGCGACGCTATCGCATTTGTAAATCTATATATAGAATTCGATTTTTCTGCATTTAAAGAGTAGTATTTTGGAGAAAAACCCCTAGTTCGTTCATAGTCCGACTTGGGCAGTATTTTAGGGTTCCAACCCTTCTTTACACTCAAAGATAAGTTTGTTAATCCATTATATCTCCATGTTTATCCTATGTTTAATTGTTTGTGTGTATGCATGCTTATCTATCATGAGTAGCTAAATTATTATTGTGTTTGCTTAGATATATGAAACCTAGTTGTTAATTATTGTTAGGTTGTCTCTTGTTTTAATTGGTAGACACTAGAGTAAGGAAAACTGGCTTCTTCTTTAATTGTTGTGAGCTTGAACATCCTAAATAGCACAAAGCTTGAGAGTGCACTTAAACCGTCGTTGTGTTTATTGCGTGAGTTGTAGCTTTAGGATAATATAGTATTCGGGGAGATACTACGGTACTTGGCGATCCCGAATAGTCTAGAGGAGAGTTACGATTCATAGAGCTAGGAAATTAGGCACCCCCTATGACTAACACGGAATACAACGCACCAATTAAGATGAGGATGTGACAATTTAACCGACCAATAAGAGATAACTAGGGAGTAAGAACTTCTAAGTAAACACGCTTTTAATTATCATAAGAACACACCAATCAATCTATAGCTTATCTTTTCCTTTTCATTAGTATTTAGTTTTTAATCTTTGTAAGTAATTAGTTAAAATTGATAGAAGTACCACCCTCACTCCTATACCCCGATATATTTACTTGTTTTCTAAAAAATATAAAAAGCTAAAAAGAATCACCCTCAACCTCACCTTCTCGTCATACATCTCTACTAGCATCTCTATTCCCCTAGAGAACGATCAACCCCCTGGGCTTACCCATACTACACTGCAACGGTTAGGTACACTGCCTAGTGGGTTGTAAAGCTTGCTCGTTGAAAAGGAGGATTTATCCGATCTTAGGCACCATGAACAAAACAGGTAAGGAGGATTTATAAATATAAATAAACGTTTTTATGGTTTATTTGTATTAACAAAATAGATAAGGAGGATTTATCCGATCTTAGGCACCATGAACAAAAAGAACTAGTTTTTAAGAACATAGAACCTAAACCCGAACAAGATTGTTAGATGGTTAGAGTTGAACTACCTAGTTGCATGCGTGGGATAGATTTCACCAAAACACATGACACGCATGAGGAATCCTTTAGGCAAATAGAACATAGTGATCAAATTTTTGAGAACGATTCTTATGAATTGGACCAAAAATTTGAAATGGCTAATGGTATGTGTTAAATAACATACCTTTTATTTATCAGAATCAGACCCAAAAGACCGAAATCTGACCACTTATTACCAAAATATATGTGTTTTTGTGTTTTTGCAAGTGCAGCTACCGAATATGTTAAAATGGACAAGAAAAAGATAAAACAGACAAACCGAGCACGTTTTAGTCCATTTTCATTCATTTTACATGATTTTGTCCCTTATTTTATGTTTTCGTTCGTTTTTACACGTTTTCGTTCATTTTTGCACATTTTCATCTGTTTTTACATGTTTTCGTCTGTTTTTACACATTTTCGTTCGTTTTTATACGATTTCGTCCGTTTTTTACGTATTCGTTCGTTTTTACATATTTTCGTTCGTTTTTACACGATTTTGTCCGCTTTTGAACGTTTTTAAGTGTATTTACACGTTTTTTTCGTTTACGATGCGTTCTTTACGCTGCTTACATGTTTCGTCCATTTTACACTTTTTTTCGCCGTTTTTGCACGTTGCTCGTTACATCGTTGCCGTTTTTCACGATTTCATTCGTTTTGTACATTTTCATCCATTTTTTACGCTTCCATATGTTCTTTCACGTTTTTAGTCTATTTTTGCACGTGTTCGTCCGTTTTTACATGATTTCATCTATTTTTTATACGTTTTTGTCTTTTTTTTTACATGTAGAACGAACAAAAATATTTAAAAACGGACTAAAACATGCAAAAAAAAAAAAAGTGAATACATATGAAAACGTAAAAAAACGAATGAAAACGTATAAAACTGACGAAATCGTGAAAAACGGACAAAAACATGTAAAAACAGACGAAAACTAGTAAAAACGGACTAAAACGTGCAAAAACAAATGAAAACGTAAAAAAACGGATGAAAACGTAAAGAAACGGACGAAAACGTATAATGGAAGAAAATCATGTAAACATGAACGAAAACGTGAAAAAACAAACGAAAACGTGTAAAAAAGGACCAAACGTATGAAAAAGGACGAAAACGTGTAAAATCATACGACCACGTGCAAAAACGAACAAAAACATGTAAAAACGGACAAACACGCGTAAATACGGATCAAAACATATAAAAACCGACGAAAATGTGTAAAAACGGACAAAAACGTGTAAAACCGAACCAAAACGTGCAAAACGAATGAAAACGTGTAAAAACGGATGAAAACGTGTAAGAACGGATCAAACATTAAAAACGAATAAAAACATGTAAAAAGGGACGAAAACGTAAAAAAACGGACGAAATCGTGTAAAAACAAACGAAAATGTGTAAAAACAAATGAAAACGTGCAAAAAGACTAACGACCATTAGTATAAATGACTAACGATGCAAGTGAGGGACCATTTAAAGAGGACAAGGGTGTGTGATCATGTTAAAGAAGATAAGGGTAATATAGTCATTTCAGGGTCATATTGGAGAAGTCGAACAAAATTTGAAAGTACGTTGTTGAAGTAATTGAATAAAATAGTAAGTGTTTCAAGTCGGCACAAATTTGAAAGTACGTGACTATTTTGTAGCTTTTACCCTTTCAATACCATCTTCTTGGTAGTCTTCATTCTTGTCGCTATCTTCATCAACGTCATCACCAAACAGAAAAACCGGCCAGTTCTGATGCACCGGTTCGAACCGGGTCGCATGAAACTTTTCGGTTAAATCCGGGTTCAATATCCTCAAAAAACCGACTAGTAACGGCCCGGTAACATCACCGGTTCAACCGGCCGGGTCAAACCGGGTTTTAAAAATTTGATATTTACTGTTTGTTTCTCACAACTAGTTAAGTTATATTTTATTTTCAGAACCAATTAAGTTGGTAACTGAATGATAATTGATATGCACACCATAATAAATTATGTGTATATAACAAATATGCATATGTGCTCTTGTATAATGTGCATTACTAATACCATTTTGTGGTGTGCATATATAAATTATGTTAGGTGGTGTTTAAATTAAGGGCAAATGTTTTTAAAGGTATCATACCTGTCATCATTTACTTTTGTGGGTAGCGAACAATTTATTTTTTGCTTTTGTGGGTACTTTTCTTTCAAATCCATCTTTTTTAGGGTATTATATGACATTTTTGCCTTTCGGGAAAAAAAATTCTATTAGCTGAGAGGGGCAAAAATGTCCAACAATTTCGTAAAATACTCAAAAAGGATGAATTTTGACAGAAAATTACCCACAAAAGCAAAATATTTTGTTCGCGACCTACAAAAGCAAATGATAACAAGTACGATACTTTTTAAAAATATTTGACCTTAAATTAACTTAATTGTCTTAATATTGAAAAAAATAAATTATATAGAAGTTTGTTTGTTTATAACATAATATAGGTAAACGTCTGAAAATAAATAGTGATAAGTTAAAGAGTCATTACATTAAGTCATATGTTATTTAAACGTGTCTTAATACAAACATTAAACAAACAAGCAATTAATATGGTAAACACTAAATTATGAAAGTTTATTTAATGTTTGTTTGTTTATAACTTAATATAGAAAAATGATTACAAATTGAAAATGATTAATGATTGAATTTCTACATTAAATAAACTTATTTAAACACGACTTAATAAAGATTTAAACAAACAAGTCCTATTTTTTACGTATGGTATGTAAATCAGTTTAGATATGGTATGGGAATGGTTTTGTTGTTTGGTTTTCCGTGTTGAATGGTAAGGACCCGATAAAATTTATAAGGATCAAGAAGCTTGGGTAACACTTAAACAAATACCATACTTTACTGGTGTGAGGCAGTATTTGCCCAAGTGTGTGCAACTTATAAAGTTGTGTGTGTTTCTCTCCTTTTATAGAGAGGCTTGTAGGGTTTAGAGATAAACCTTTTGGGGATGTTAAACGGCTAAACGGCTGCTAGAGAGCCAAGTTTTGATCATCCGAAAGCAAACAAGGAGGACAGGTATCATGCGTCATTTAGCTCGTACAGGAGAGCGCTGTGTCCTCTTATTTTGTTGCTCATGTGTTCCTCACTGTGCTATGTCAGACTCATACGTCTTAACCGTTAGCAACAATTGGAACAATTGTCTCTTTGTGCATGTATGGTGCGCGCGAAAGGCGCGTTCGGGTGAAGGAAACTTCCTTTTCGTCGAGCAAGTTTTTCAACCTCCTAGGTAGTGAACCTAATCGTTGTAGTGTAGTATTGGGTAAGCCTCGGGGATTGATATCGTTCTCTAGGGGAATAGGAATGCTAGTAAGAAATGTATGACGAGAAGGTGGGGGTTGAGGATGATTAATTTTTTTTAACTTTTTATGGTTTTTTAGAAAGCTAAGGTAAATACCTCAGGGCAATTGGTTCGGGGGTGGTACTTCTACCAATTACTCTACTTATCTAATTATCTAATTTATCTAAATACTACGGGAGCTTATGTCTAAATGGAGTGTGTTCGTATGATGATTAAAAATATGTTCACCCAGATACTATTACTCCCTAGTTATCTTTTATTGGTCGGTTGAGTTGTCACGCCTTATTTTAACGCGTTGTATTCCTAAAGGTCGTAGGGTATGTGTGCCCCCTAGTTCTTTGAGGTTATCTCTCGTATATGACCTACGAAGTCGGCAAGCCTAAGCTATTTCATCCATAGACCATATCATCATAAAGCATACTCAAGCATTAAATACAACGAATGATGCCTAGTTGCACTCCTAAGCCAATTTTCAATTAAGATAAGAAACAACCTAACAATAATCAATAACTAGGTTTCATAGATCTAAGCAAACACACAAGAAAATTAGCTAGACATGGTAAACAAGCAAGCATACACACAATCAATCGAATACGGGATAGACATAATGATACTTTGGATTAAAATACTTATCTCAATGTGTAAAATAGGGTATGAGAGCCTAAGATACTGTCCAATTTGAACTACAAACGATTTAGGGTTTTTCCTCCAAAAATCTACCTCTTAAAATACAGAAAAATCGAATTCTATATATAGATTTACAACTGCGACGGCGTCACATTTTGCATGGGACGCCGTCAGCTCGCCGTCATTAGGGTTTCGTCTGGGCCAAGTCATCTATGGTACAGCGTCACCTTAGAGTTGTGACGCCGTCAGTCTTCAATGATTCTAGATCTGGGCCGTCCCTGTGAGTGACGCCCTCCAATATTAAAGCGTGACGTCGTAAAGTTATAAGACCAGAACTTTCACTTAGCCGTTGCGTGCATGTTTTGATCAAGTCATCATAGAGGGACGGCGTCGCCATTTGATTGGGACGCCGTCAGGTACTGTTTGATCAGCTTTGAGTGATTTCGATCTTGACTTTGCCATTTTCTTCATGTATTTGCTCCTTTTCGTCCAAATATTCTTCATTCCAGTATTTTGCTTCCAAAAGACATAAAAAGTTAAAAGGAACGAAATTAAGAAGTAACGGATATAAAATTGGTCGATTTAGGGCTTAAATGACCCCCTAAAAGCGTACGTTTTAAATCCTTATCAAATATCCCTACACTTGGTATTTGCTTGTCCTCAAGCAAATGTGCTTTGGCCAATCAATTTATAAGTTAGGAGGCATGAAGCATTGGTTTAAAATAGTTTACAACAAGTGAAAGGACCGCAATAATCATAACAAGCACATAAATTATATACTAGCACCTCATAAGTGGTGTTTGGATTCTCTCATCTCTCGGGTTTATATGAAATATAATAAATGGAAATGGAAGATAAACACCTATTACCTGGCATAGTACATAGATTACCATAAGCTTGAGACTAGATCAAACTTCCACCGCTTTGGCGTAAGCACCTAGGAACAACTATCTAAGAGGTCTTTAAAAAGGTTGTAACGTTAGGTTTACGGTAGGGAAACAAAGGGTTTTGCTGGATAGGGATATTTAGTGGTGGCAAGTTAAAAATCTTATGTTACAAGCATGAAAAGCGTGGTGTTGCTAAGCCAAGACTCGACTTACTAACTCTAGATAACATGAAACAAAACAAACATAAATTTAAAGACATAAACATAAAGATAGATGTAGGATGGTAGCCCGTATGTTTTTCTTCATTTTTTTTTATTTTTTTTAATACTCACTTTTTTCGATTTTTTTTTCATACATTTTTACTCTACCATCATCTACGATAACATCAAAATACAAGGGATTTATAGGAGCATATCTACACTTGAGTTTTTATTTCTCTAACACTAATTGACCCGATTTGAAAAGATCAAAACACTTGGAGTATTTAATTACGTAGACAAAGGGAATTTGAATTTATCGTTCTTTTCCGTTACTCCATAAAATATTACTTTTACCCATGAGTCCCAATCGTCCCAAAACTGTGTACGAAAGATATGACTCAACTTAACAACCATGCAAGTAACTAGATAATTGAACTAAGGGTTTAGTAGTGATAACAATAATGCACTAAATATGAGTATTGTAGGCTAAGGCGATTTGGGTGTACATTTGGGGTGGATTGTAAACAATGTTCTTCATTGATATTCCGGAAAACCGAAACATCACGAGAACCGCGAAAAGGATAGGCTCTGAGGGGTTAACTAGGGGTATCGTGTACTAAAGATGAGTACATCGCAAGGGTGTGGGGTAATTACTCAACCGATGTGGAAGAAGTAATTATAATACAGGTTTCAAACAAGGGTTATCCTAATGCCTCTTTTCATTTAGTTATTCCTGACTACACAAGTGTAGTCTCACTAGCGATCTCGGAATGCATCACAAAACAAGTTCTAGGATCTATTATACTACCGGTACACTCTCTAAGCATTAAAGGTGAATGTTTTTATTCCTAAAGATTTAGGGGCGAACCTCACATTTTTTGGGTGGAATTTGAGTGGTAAACGGTTTTTGTGCTAGTCATATAATTCCTATCCATGAGACGCTTTATTAAAACTAAATTTTAGCTCGTACATGTCATAAAATATTTTAAATTTGGTGCTAAAATTGCCCTAACGAAAATTTCCCATAGTTTATTACACAAATTACCAAGGACAAGACAAATAATCAAGTGAGTGAATAGTTACTAAGTTCCCGTATTATTCTCCCTCCCTACACTTAAACTAAACATTGTCCCCAATGTTCCCCGAAAGTATCAAAGTTATGATAAAGGAAGGTAAGTAAGGAAAATAAACTAGTACTCCCCTGATTAGCTCGGTAGGATCCGTGTGAAGTTGCGGTTAAATGCTTTTCCAAGAAGAATGCATGAGTAATAAGCTCCATCCAATTTTGTGTTTCTTCTTCTTGCTAAATATAACCTTCACACAAATAAGAAAACAGACGAAACTTTCGCGTAAAATCGGCGGTAAAACTATATATGACACAACTACACTAGAAAGCAAGTAAGATATAATGCTTGTGAATGGATGTTTGCAGTTTTTCTGGAAAATTAAGACCTGGGAATTTCTAAATTTTTTTAAGTAGCACAGAAAACGAAAAAAATGATAAACTGTTTATGCATAGCCTGACGTCGTCAGGCTTTAATCCTGACGCCGTCAGGTTGTCCTGACAGAAAGTGGTCTGCTTTGTTTTCTTGAAAAAATTCTAGAAAAATTACATCTTTAAAACCTGGAAAAATTCCTGCAAAACATCCATTATGACTCGATACAAGCATTTGACTCTAACAATCACACAAATATATCGATTTCACCAATTGCAATTCTCATGTTCATGTTCTTCAAAACGTATGTGATCTTCCCTACACTTATCTTTTTGTAAAATACCTTTATATATAATTAAGACGAGGTTAAAAACAAAATAAAGCATTTTCACAAAATCTAACATGAGTATAAACAATAATGAAAGAGATATAAGTCACACAAAAACAAGCAAACAATTAAGCATAGGTTGCCTCCCACGAAACGTTTTTCTTCATTTATGAGTCTTGTAGCTAGACTCGAAGTTGTGCTCCTACGTTGTCTCATGCACGCTTACGTGCCCATATCTAAGCCATTCTAGTGTTCTCTCATCTTTCTTGTACTCATCTCCTAATTCTACGCATTTTTTATAATATCTTTCATTTTTTTCATGAGTATGTCTAAGTCCCCATTGTTTGTCTTTTTCACTAAGTATCGGAATGGGAGCCATCCGATTACATGCCTCTATATCTTTGTGTTTAAACCTAGGGTGCGTACGGGGTATTTGATAGACAAAATCCTCAACTTCACTAGAGAATGTGACTAGACCATCAACCATCCGTTCATTCAACTTAGTCATTCTCTTAAAGGGTTTTCCAAATATCACTTGAATGAGGCTTCCATCAATGAATTCTCCTAAATTTTCTAAAACCATGAATTCAACCAAATAGGCAAAACTTTCAACAAACACGTGCAAGTGAGAGACCGCATCAACAACATTGTTCCCTTGATAGACTAACTCATTCACCTTAATTTTATTATATAGATTCCTTGAGATTAAGTTTAAAGGCAAGAATGAATTCAAGTAAGCATCAAAACTCTCAAATCCTATTTTACAAGGGAATTGCATGTTGAAGGGGCTATCAACCTCAATTCTAGACCTAGGGTCAAAGCATTAAGAGGGGTCTTCTTCTATCTCAAACCCAACTTCATTGATGACTTCCCCGTTGTCAATTGTCTATCCGTCATCAAATTCCTCATCGGAATCCGAATCGTAGAAAGGACTATTATGTTGCCAATTTATTTCATTATACCCTAGGTGATTTCCAAAGTGGTGAACGGGTGAAAGGTTTTGTGGAATTGCGTTTTCCATTCCGGGGTTGGGAACGGGTAGTGCAAAGTTTCTCCGGTGAAAGATTCGAATCATGGTGAGTGATGAGATTTACGAACAAAAACACGAAGAAGGGGGATAAAATACAAAGAAGCTAATGAAAATGAAAAAAAATCTTGCTTGATAGGAATCAAGCAAAGGAACATTAATGAGATAGAGATCTAACTAGCTATTCTATTCCTCAGTGCGCTTAAACTCTTGCGCGCGGAAGGCTGCTTCGGGTGAAGGAAACTTCTTTTTCGTCGAGCAAGTTTTTCAACCTCCTAGGCAGTGAACTAATCTTTGTAGTGTAGTATTGGGTAAGCCTCGGGGATTGATATCGTTCTCTAGGGGAATAGAAATGCTAGTAAGAAATGTATGACGAGAAGATGGGGGTTGAGGATTTTTTTATTTTTTTATTTTTTTTTATTTATGGTTTTTTAGAAAGCTAAGGTATATATCTCAGGGCAATTGGTTTGGGGGGGTGGTACTTCTACCGATTACTCTACTTATCTAATTTATCTAAATACTACGGGTAACTTATGTCTAATTGAATTGTGTTCGTATGATGATTAAAAATGTATTCACCTAGATACTATTACTCCCTAGTTACCTTTTATTGGTCGGTTGAGTTGTCACGCCTTATCTTAACGCGTTGTATTCCTAAAGGTCGTAGGGTATGCGTGCCCCCTAGTTCTTTGAGGTTATCTCTCGTATATGACATACGAAGTCGGCAAGCCTAAGCTATTTCATCCATAGACCATATCATCATAAAGCATACTCAAGTATTAAATACAACTAATGATGCCTAGTTGCACTCCTAAGTCAATTTTCAATTAAGATAAGAAACAACCTAACAATAATCAATAACTAGGTTTCATAGATCTAAGCAAACACACAAGAAATTTAGCTAGACATGGTAAACAAGCAAGCATATACACAATCAATCGAATACGGGATAGACATAATGATACTTTGGATTAAAATACTTATCTCGATGTGTAAAATAGGTATGGACCCTAAAATACCGTCCAATTCGGACTACAAACGATTTAGAGTTTTTTTCTCTAAAAGTCTACCTACTCAAATACAGAAAAATCGAAGTCTATATATAGATTTACAACTGCGATGGCATTACCTTTTGCATGGGACGCCAGCATTAGGGTTTCGTCTAGGCCAAGTCATCGATGGGACGACGTCACCTTAGAGTTGTGACGCCGTCAATCTTCATTTAGGACGTCGTCTTGATTCTAGATCTGGGTCGTCTGGAGTGGAAACTGTGAGTGACGCCCTCCAATATTAAAGCATGACGCCATCAGGTTATAAGACCAGAATTTTCACTGAGCCGTCACGTGCATGTTTTGATCAATTCATCATAGAGGGACGGCGTCGCCATTTGATTGGGACGCCGTCAGGTACTGTTTGATCAGCTTTGAGTGGCTTCGATCTTTACTTTGTCGTTTTCTTCATGTATTTGCTCCTTTTCGTCCAAATGTGTTTCATTCCAGCATTTTGCTTCCAAAAGACCTAAAAAATGAAAAGGAACGAAATTAAGCAGTAACGGATATAAAATTGGTCGATTTAGGGCTTAAATGATCCCCTAAAAGCGTACGTTTTAAATCCTTATCAATGTACTATGCACTCTGAGAATTGTTACCTTGCTTGGCCTGGGTTTATGTAGGTTTTGTCAAGATTCTTCGTAACTGTTGTTGTTTGGGCTTGATTCGAGTGTGTGATAAGTGGGATTAGACTACTAATAATGATATGCTATCAGGATATATGTGTGATAACAAGCCTTTAGGAGTAATATAATCGGTTTATCTCGGGTTTAATTTACATGGGACTCGATGATAATGATGTCATAAATTATTTTTGTTTTTTATACAAGTTTTAAAGACTTCTGAATCACTAGTAGGATTGAAAATAAAATGGCATATCCGTTTTTTTTTATCACCCAACTTAATATTAGTCTTAAATTTGGACGAAATTTGTATGTTGATGGAAACATACAGATCATCAAAACTTGTTTTTTGGCTATTCGAGATCGTTGAGGACTCGAAAATGGCGTTTTAGGTTTTATATTGTTCATTTTTAATGTTTAGTCATCGCTTTTTTGAATTGATTATGAACTTTTTATGATCAAATTAGTTGTAAGTAATAGATAAGTTCCATTTTTAAGGTTTATCTCTCCCGATAAATGTAGGATCTTGGAATTGTTATGTTTACGTTTTGGAAATCTATAAAATTTACCCTTTTTCGAGAATCTCCAATAGATTTCGACTTATTGTTTTTATGATTTATTTATGTGTTTCGAGACATTCTATAACATCAACTTTGGCTTCAAATAAGCAAATTATTGGACTAGTCTATGGCAAGACACTAAGGTTGTGTTTGAAAGTGACTTGATTGACTAAATATTATAAAAAAAAAAAAAAAATGAATTTAGAAAGTCATATGAAATTGATTGTTTATGACTTAACAGAGATGACTGAAAATATTAAGTGATAAAACTAAGGTAGTGTTGATAATAACTTAAAGCGTAAGTTAATTAAGTCATCAAATGGATGTTTGTTTAGTGCTTATTAAAACTAATATATGACTTTCTAGAAAAAGCCATTGAGATGCGGGTCTTCAAATTAAGTCCATCAATTTTATTTTAATTTTACATATTACCCTCTCATTTCTTAACCTTATTTCAAATAAAAGAGTGTAACAATATTTATTCAAACATTTTTTTCAGCATACAAAACAAAAAATCATTTATTTATCTACAAACATACATCATATATCTAGACAAACATTTTAAATTAAGAGGACTTAATAAAAAAAACTAAAAAAACACCCTAAGGATGTTTGCATTAAGTCACCTCTTATTTAAACACCACTTAATATAAAATCTTTACTATATAAAATGTAAAAAAGGTCAAAGGTGAAAGTGGAAACTTGAAATTTGAAAGTTAAAAGTCAAGGTTTAATATTGAGGAAAAATGTTATTATTAAGATGTGTTAATTAACGAAAGTATTAACGGAAAGTATTGAGTTTATTGGTGGAATATACAAAATTTCGGATTTGTCACTACAATGATTTTTGTATAAATTCGTTAAATGTCTTGAGTAGGTAATTAAGTTTGCTATCTATTTCTTTCATATTTTTTAACTTGTCTCATAGGTCTGATGTGAAAATCATCTGTGATTAATAAACTATCATATTTTTCATTCATGTAAATGGTACTCTCGATCATCCTATCACCGACGCCACAAATAAGCTTTTACAAATATCTGGTAGGGTATGAAATAATTTGAGCAAGGGTTCTTTTATTATAATTTATTGTTAGGATTTTCGTATAATTATGTGTATCTTTATCTTTACTACATAAAATGTAAAAAGAAAATCAAAGGTGAAAGTGGAAACTTGAAACTTGAAAATTGAAAGTCAAGGTTGAATATTGAAGAAAAATGTTATTTTTAAGCTGTGTTAATTAACGAAAAGTATTGAGTTTATTGGCTGGAATATTCAAAATTTCGGATGTATATGGCTGGAATATTCAACATTTCGGAAAGTATTGATGGTCAACCTATAATGGGTAACTCTTTAATCTATAACCCTTTATAAAAGAGCAATATTCTCGGCCAATTCACGGACCTAAAAGTTAACATAACCCTTCCAAACCCACATATCGCATCCATTTCCAAATAAAAAACACACATACACACACACATCTCATGTCTCGGTTCAAATCAACACACTCTCATCTCTCACACGATCGTCTCTATGTGTCAACAAACCGCATCAACACCATTGATGTCGCCTCATCTCTTTCTCTCGTCGGTTAACGTTGCCGGTGGTGGCAGTGGTGACTGGTGGGTGACTATAGTGACGGGTGTGTGATGTTGTGATCCAAAATAGTGATTAGCGTTTGGCGATGGTGATGGATATTTTAAGACGGGGTACCTTCACGACAACGTGAATTCTACCATGATGAACCGATGGTGATTGTGTGTATATGTTTGGCACATTAATGTGTTTGCATGTATTAGATTTTTTGGTGAGATCTATCCGGATATGTCGATATTCATTCAGATCTGATGAGACCCGGTTAAGAAAATGGCCAATGATGCTTTTTGAGGTCACTTTGTATGCTTTTTTGTGTTTTTTATATCTTTGCTGTTTATCAACATATTCTACTTTATAAGGCACCGTATTACAACTTATTGTTTATTTTTATGTTAGTTCATAGTGTGTGTATCATATGCGATCTCAGTTATTAAATATTGAAATGTGTGCAATGACCGTATGATTTTTAAAAATATTGTTTTGACATTTATATATAGTTAAAATTGCAAGGATATTGTTGTGAATAATTTGAATGTTTACAATCACAAACATTAGATCGATTTATTATTTAGTCACGGGGTTCATTTTTTTGTTTATGCGCATTAAATAATACGTTAAATACAAATCGGTTTTCAAATATTGCTATAACGATGGTGATTGATTGGTGCTTTAATCGTTGATTGTTCTGGCGCATTAATTTCAAAGAATAATTTGGTCAAAATACATTATACAACCGGTGTATATATTTTTGTTAAGTTTCTTAGATTTGAAGTTTTTCTAATTGGGTCAAATCCCATGTCTTGATGGATGATAACTACAAAGTGAAGTCAATCAAAAAGTTCGGTCAAAGAGGATTCGACACCTCAAATGTCGTGTACTAAAAAATTTTACACGGCGAGTAACGTGCATTGTTAGTTATCTCATAATTGATGTAATGTTTTATTTTCAGTTTTAATAAATATTT
Source organism: Chrysanthemum makinoi (assembly GCA_910596185.1). Lineage (NCBI taxonomy): Eukaryota > Viridiplantae > Streptophyta > Magnoliopsida > Asterales > Asteraceae > Chrysanthemum > Chrysanthemum makinoi. The sequence continues at coordinate 21,617,928 of OU343218.1, read as the reverse complement.
TTATATGTTCTTTGATACATGTTAATAATTTTTGCTTCAGTTGAATTATCGCATGTTACGAAACACTTACCACAATATCGCATATCGTTAATTATCTGCCGTTAGGAACCGCTGCCGCTAGGCGCGGGTACTCGACTAGTTTAAACAAACAAGCCTTTAAGTGAACCTTGGGCCGGTTGAAAATTTTGAAAAATAAACCTTTTCAAAGTATTGCAACGAAATGTAAAAAATAAAAAGTTTGATTATAAATTATGTATTAGAATTAATCCTTTTGAAAGAATATGATGTTGCGGTTATGTTCATTTTCTGATAATGGAGTAAGGTATGTTCTTTTTCATCTTCAAATGAAAGAGAATGGAAAACCACAATTATAAACCTATTCGAGTCTCAGTAACTTTAGACCATTATCAAGTTGGAACGTTTTGATGTACATTGGGGATTGTTTGCTGCTTACATGTTAAAAAATACATTTGTTGTTTCCACAAATTGGTTATCAATTATGATTATATTGTTTAACCGGTTTAAGTATTACTAGAACAAAGTTTTCAAAATCGGGATTTTACTTAACATCTTTTTGTTTTTTGCAATATTGGATATAGATCATAAGATCTTATTATAATGTCATTTTCTTAATTAGTCTTTGTACTATTATTTAAAATTACAAATTATTATGTATCATGAACACAAAATTATGAATGTTTCATGAAAAAGTTGTCTCAAATCATGAATATAGATAAGAAGATTAACATGTTATTTTTAAATTCTATAACACATAATCAATAACTTTGTAGTTTTTTTGTGTTTAAACAAAAGTATGATCAGATCGGATTATATATCTTAAATATCTATGGTTACGATCGGAATCTTATAAGATTATAAGTTTGCTAAAATCCTATTTAGGATCCGAATCATTTTTGCTTTATAGTATCGTAAAATCATAAAATCAGAATTGAGATCTTAACAACTGTCGTTAGAACTCTTGGCACTCCGGCTCTTACTAGGCTTTGAAGCATTTACCTGTTGTTTACGTGTATAAAAAAAAAGCTCAAATATGAGTCAATTGCAACACATGACATAATATATAGTTGATTTTTAACGATTGAGAAAATTCATACTGTATATCATATGTCAATCAATAAGTGGATAAGGCATAGCTTTTGGTTGATTTTTAGACACTCGTTTGTTAATTAACCATTAATATACGGTGCATCCTACATTGATGTGCCTCTTTCTTTACAACCTATGCGAAAAAGCTTTAAAGGACAACATGACTTACAAATCAAATGTCTTGTCAAACAATGTAAAGAAATTGATTTGCAAACAAGAACATATTAAAAGTCTGTGTATAAATTTAATGAACTAGGTGAGTACATTATTGAACTATTATGTGGGGTGGCATAATTGACTTATTTATTTTACCAAGGTACATTGTTGAATGGAGTGTTTGGGGAAATTCTATAGTTGTCATTGACGAGTTGTAGCGACTGATGATTATAGAAAGACCGTGGCGATTTATCATATCTGAAGAGAAGTCATTTTGGTATTGATGAAGTGCATTTTAGTTAAGGGTGTCAAAAAATCCGACACGGACTCGATTAAGCCTATCCAGGTCAACTCAAGTAACCCGAGGTACTAAATAGGGTCGGATATCATATTGAATATTTTTTTAGCTAACTCGGGTTCAGATCGACCCGATTGACCCCGAATAGTATTTTTTTATATAAAAAAAATAATATACTTTTATAAATTATCTATTTAAACTAGTAATAATAGACAATTTTATTAGTATCATTTTACTCATATTCGGGTCGACTCGAACCTAATTGACCCAAACACGATCAACCTGACCTGATTAACACTTCTAATTCTCATCAATTGGCATACGACATTATTCCTGACGTCCTTGATAAATATTTGGGAATGAGTTCAAAATATATGAAGCAGAATATTTTTAATTAAATTTGTTTAGAAAAACCATCATCATTAAAATATGGTGTGGTAGGTTTGGTGTTTAGGGTATGTTTTTTTTAGCTTCAACCCGATCCGAATTAACCTAAACTCGACAACTCCGACCAGATTAACATCTCTAATCTCAGCAATTCGTCAAATGGCTTACAACACAATTTCTGATGAATGTAGATCTGGTAAGGTTGGTGCTACTTTAAACACATGTAAAAATTTAAAACAAGTCGACCATAATAATTAATAAAGTCCCACAAAAGAGAAAAATATAAGATAAAAACCACTACCAAAAATGGCATCTTGTCATCGTCTCATACCCTCAAAACAAACTTAAAAAAAAATATATATATATAAACTCTGACTGACAGGAGTAGTAGATAGATCGTGTTCCCTCCCTTTTCTTCTTCCTCTCCATTTTCATTTCTCTCTCTAAAATAACCAAACCTAGAGAGAAAGAAAACTAATGGCGATACATCGTCGCCGTTATCACAACAGTAACAAACGGTTCCGTTACATTATCCCGTTAATCTCCGTTACTATTTTATTCATTTATGCTTTTATATCCTTACTTGCTCCCTCTCCTCATCATTTGCATCACCCCCCCTTACGCCGCACCACGGTAACTTTTTTTATTTATTTATTTAACTCATACTAACGTTTATTATTAACTTTTTATTAATGGTTTTAAGTTTTTATGAATGATGTGTTTTAGTTGAGTGATGATGATGAAGTTATTCACGAATCGAATCGAGTTCCGTCCATATTTAAAGTTCCGGTTAGTTTTTTCTATTTTATTTTAAATAAAAAGGTGGGATTTTTATTAATTTTTTTTTGAAGAGTGATTGGATCTGAGTATGTTGTCATATAGTGTTAATTAGTTCAAAATGTATCTAACTTGTCGTAAAATTCTTTCGCGTGTATCAATATATTCTTTTTCCTATTAAATACACCAACTGAGAGTGTTGTTCTATTGTGTGTACTAGATGACGGGTGCCCCGTCATCTATAGTACGCACCGTGGAAGATTAGACAATTGGTGTATTTGATAGGAAAAAGAATAGATTGATGCACGCTAAAGAATTTTGTGACAAGTCATATACATTTTGAACTAATTCCAGTTATTTTTTTTCTTTAAAAAAAAGGTGTGATTTTTTGAATAGTGATTGGATCTGAGGGGGTGTTTGTTTAAGCTTATTACGATATGTCTAGCTTATATAAGCCCATAAGTCTCAAAATAAGCCAAAAAATTGGGGCTTATGAAATATATGCCGGAATCAAATTAGCTCATAAGCCCACATATAAGCTTAAACAAACACCCCGAGTATCTTATATTATAGGGTTAATTAGTTCAAAATGTATATGACTTGTCAAAAATTCTTTAGCGTGTATCAATATATTCTTTTTCCTATCAAAATACACCAACTGTGAGTGTTGTCCTATTGTGTGTACTACTAAATGACGGGTGCCCCGTCATCTATAGTACACATGGTGGAAATGTTAGGCAGTTGGTGTATTTGATAGGAAAAAGAATATATTGATACACGTTGAAGAATTTTGTGACAATTCAGATGCATTTTGAACTAATTGTTTATTGAATTAGTGATTGATTTGATTTGGTTGTTTGTGATGTAGATTAGTGGTGGGATGATGAGTGAACGGAATCTATGGAGTACGAGGATGTCAAAATTTTATTATGGGTGTAGCAATGCTAGTGTTAAGTTTCCGAGTAAGTGACAAATGGATTAATTCGAGTAAAATGGGTTTTTTTTTTGTGATTATGCACATGTTTGCGGGGTTTAATTTGGATGTTTTATTGAATTGCAGAAGTAGAAACAGTCACATATCCGAATCGGTACTTGATGATAGCTACGAGTGGCGGTTTAAACCAGCAACGAACTGGTGTAAGTCCTGGTTACTTACTTTTAACTGATATAAAAGTTATGACTCTTTGAGTAATTATCGATAAATGGTATGTTTCACAGATTACAGATGCTGTTGTTGCTGCACGTATCTTGAATGCTACTCTAGTTATTCCAAAGCTAGATCAGAAGTCTTTTTGGAAGGATTCTAGGTTAGTCATGTGCAAATGGTTGCACATACAAATTACATGAGTGGGTTTATGAATAAGTTTGTTATAACTGATAGTACGCTTTTTTTGGGTACAGTACTTTTTCAGAGATATTTGATGTTGAATGGTTTATTTCACGTCTATCAAAAGATGTAAAAGTTATAAAGAGCTTCCATAAGGGAGGGAAGGTTTGGGTTCCGTATAATATGCGTGTACCTAGAAAGTGTAACGAGAGATGTTATCAGATTCGTGTATTGCCCGTGCTTTTGAAGAAGCATGTAAGTTATAGCTTAATTGTTATATTCTCTACAGAGTAACATAAATGTCTTGCATTGTTTCTAGTGATTATGAAACTTGTTTGTTAGGTTGTTTGATATGTTCCTTAACTTTGCTAGTCCATAGACACTTGACCCGTTATGTATCTTAACTGCCTTAATCTATCTCTGATGTTTTATAAATTTATAATTTAAAAGTAATAAACATCTCGTAACATAGAAGTGTTTCCATGAGACTGTATCAACCACTTGGTTTATAAAAGATGAATTCTTGAATAGACGACTTGTTGTTTATATGAGTCCTGGGGCATATGTTATTGACAAAACGCGACGGGATCACTCCCCAGCTTCAAAATGCAATTTAAAGGGGCCAATGCCTAACCAATAGACAGACACTAACATGTTTGGAAATGATCATTAACAGGCCAAATCGTGTATACGTTGAAACCAGTGACTAATAAGGTGGGTGCAATCATTCATAATATGTAGGACGCACATTTGTTACTCATTTGTAATTTGAGTAAATTTAAATTTCGGGGTTAACTTGGATGGCATGTGAAAAGTGTACCTAAGAGCATTAAAAATCAGTGTTCCCTCGACTATGTTTGACAGAAGATTAATATTTACGTTTCTGCCGACACAAATTTGACCTTTTAACATAGGGCAGATGTATTTCTTTGTCTAGCATGGAGAGACTATACATTTCAATTCTCTTGTTTTCTGCATAGGTGGACTATATCTCGTATTCTGGTTTGTCTAGCTTATTTAGGCAGTATTTGGCATTATTGTCAATAAGGTTTCTATAGCTTTGTATGTAAGTGTAACTAATTCATGATTTTCTTTTTTGGACAGGCTGTTCAGCTGAGCAAGTTTGACTATAGACTTTCTAACAAGTTGGAGACTGATTTGCAAAAGCTTAGATGTAGGGTAAACTACCATGCTTTGAAATTCACTGATCCTATAAACAAAATGGGTCAAAAGTTAGTCAACCGAATGAGGAAGATGGGAAAGCACTATGTTGCTCTACACCTGAGGTATGCACTTGAGGCTTCTTATATTGCTCTTCACTTTAGCAATAACGGTGGTGTCATATTCATCTTTGTTTCCATTCCTTGTCTAGCTGATCTCATTATGAGTAGAGATAACTGGGTACATATGTTTTTATCTTCAACTGAATAGGAGACTGGTCTAATGGGTTAAAAGTAATCCAAAGGCTATTGAAATGAATAAATCTCATAATAACATTTGATTATGTTTGCATAATATAGTTTATGTGGTTATCTTTAGCACATTTGTTATTTATTACATTAAAAACTTGTTTGCTAATCAGACCCAACCCGCTTGACCCAGGAGTAACCATATGCCTTTTATCTTGTCTGTTTTATTGCATATTCCTTTTATAGTTTTTAGGTTGGTTAGAAGTATTAGCATAAATCCCCTACTTCAAAGTCATTGATATCTTATGGTGCTTAAAACCTGCTTAAAATACTATACTTATACAGCTAAATAGGCACCCTGTTTTCTGTTACTGCTGTCGCCTTTGTGCATTTAGGTTCTTCTATATTTACTCTGGCCTGTTCGAAAAATTGTATTCCTTGTGCTAACTACAGCTTTTACCATTTACGTTACAGGTTTGAACCTGATATGCTTGCATTTTCAGGATGCTATTATGGTGGTGGCGAGAAGGAAAGAAAAGAACTAAGTAAAATTCGGAAGAGGTGGAAAACCTTACATGTAAGCACTCGATCTTACCCTTTTGACCCAAATTGTCCTGTTTATAAGTAAATGGGTCAAATTTCCACATTCATGATTCATTTGATACTTTTTTGCAATGCACAACTGCTAATGTTTATATGTTGACCATTTCGAAAGTGCAATTCACCTTTTAACACTTCAACGGAAACTTCTATTATCTTATAGGATCAGTCTCTGAAAGAGCTAATAATAGCTCAATTAGCTAATAATAGCTCAATTAAAAGGCATAGGTATATCCTTTACTTTAACCAAGGCCTAATAGTTTTCTATACCAACTGCAGAGCAACAATCCTGACAAAGAAAGGAGACAAGGGAGATGCCCTCTTACACCAGAAGAAGTGGGTCTGATGCTGAGAGCACTTGGATATAGCAAAGATGTTCATCTTTATGTGGCTTCTGGTGAAGTATATGGTGGGGACGAGACATTAGCACCCTTGAGAGCACTCTTCCCAAACATTCATTCGAAAGACACCATAGCCACCAAAGACGAGCTCGAACCATTTTCTACATTCTCATCTCGTATGGCTGCACTAGATTTCATTGTGTGTGATGAAAGCGACGTGTTTGTTACGAATAACAATGGCAATATGGCAAAAATTTTGGCTGGTCGGAGGTATGTTCAAAGCAAAGTTGACTTTTTGGTTTAAACCCAACCCTGCATGACCCGCTAGTTTTGCCTACGCTAAACAATGGAACTAAAGTCAGTTAGAGGTGGGAAATTTGGCCCACTTACTTATAATTGGGTCGTTTCGATGTTCGATCCCTAACAGGTCAAATGACCCATCTTTACCATTCGTCCAACCTGCATGACCCATCCATTTTTGCTATCTTAAACGTGTACAAACTTGCTAGATTCATACTGTTTACCATTATAACGTATTTCCTGGCCTCGCTTCTATTTGTAAAGGTTAAATATCCTACTTTACATCATAGCCGTTGTAAAACATTTTTCTGTACAGTTCACATGTGTTTTCTGTCGGTGTTTATATTATAAAGTGATCCTTTTGTTTGATTGGTCTATTGCAGGAGATACTTTGGACACAAACCAACAATCCGACCAAATGCTAAAAAGCTATACCGTCTGTTCCTAAACCGAGAAAACACCACATGGGAAGAATTTTCTTCAAGAGTTAGAACTCATCAGAGAGGTTTCATGGGGGAACCAAAAGAGGTAAGGCCTGGTAGAGGCGAATTTCATGAAAATCCTGCTACTTGTATCTGTGAAGACCCAGAAGCCAAATCAAGATCTGAAACAATCCCTCGAAAATTTGGGAAGGCTAATATCGACTCGGATGAAGTGGTTGCTGATCAGGACGCTGAAAACGAACCAGAAGTATCTGACCAGGATGAAGATGACGATCTTATGGGCCCACAATTTCTACAATCAGTCAATGAAACAAATGTGGACGGTGATCCTTCAATATCTGAATTACCTGAACTTGAAGAGTTACTCTCGGATTAGATGATCCCGGTTTACCTTTTGGCTGATCTTGGTATATCGTATCTATACCCATGAAGACAACGCAGAATGTGAATTGGAGTTGAAGTTACCAGTCAGGTAGCATGCTACAAGACTTGAAGCACGATACTAGGTTCATTTTTGTTACTGTACAGAGGTTAATGCTCACAGGGGATTATGGTAATTATACTTGACGATGAAACAGGGAATACAAATTGAAAATGAAAAGGAAGGTTCATACACCCGTCCCCCAACTAGTTTTGTAGTGTCAAAAGTTTCTAATTTTGGTTTTTTTGTTTTTTCATTTTTGGTTAGTAAAAGTAAAGGTTCGCAGTTGGTATCTAGGTGTATCAATAGGTGGACTTTGTTAGACCATTTTTGTCGTTTTTTAGCTTGTGGTATATTTGGTGGTAATGTAAGAATGCTAGAAACTGTAAGGCATGACGGAGTGGATGCGGGTAAGGCATCAAGTAGCATTAGGGTACACCATTCCTTGTGAATCGGGTACTTGAGTTGGAGGACCAAATCGAGCTCAGAAGCCGATCGACTAACTCCTTTATTCTCTATTTTTTTTTTGTCTTTTTGTGAAAGGTAGTGTTAGGGTAGTATCGGGTACCACTCCCTCCACTTAGGGTAGTATTGGGGTAGTTTTGAGTTGGAAGGTTTTTATTGGATAGAGGTGATGTGGACACCCAGGGTTAGGGTATTAGGCAACCACTCCTCCCTCCTTAAATGACTGCTGCTGTCTATTTATTTGTTGGCAGATTATATCAGCATTCTTGATTTGTTAGGCCAAGCTTACTTTGGGATTCGAACAGGTCAAGAGCTTCTTGTACGAGTAGTTAACTAGTAAACCTTTAGGACTGGTCCCTTACTTGTAGACTTGTGGAACTTGTTAAGTGGTAACTCTTGAGGACCGACCGAACTGGTATTTACATAAGATTCTTATGCCTTACAAAGATGCCTAAGGTATGCTTGATAATAAGAGGGGAAGGTGTGGGCGTTTCGTGGTGCCTCGCCGTCCAACGTGGAGCCTTGCCGTCCCTCTTCACCACACCGGTTGTTCACGCCGTAGCTCGCCGTCCTTGTGCTCTTCGTCTGCACGACGAGCATTTTGCTGTGTATTTTTTTTTTTTTTTTTTTTTGTGGAGAGTATGAATATATTTTTGGAGGAAAAAAAGGTATAATTTGTTTTTGAAGGTGAAGTGTTTCTTATAATAGAAGATGAATGATTTTTAAAACAGCATGCAAATGTAAAATTAAAAACACAAATTACATTGAACATTTAAGTTAAAACAATACATTAATTGAATTTTGAATTTGAATTTGAATTTGAATTTTGAGTTTAAATAATCCCGCTCCTATTTGAATCTGATTTTGAATTTGAATTTTAAAACGAATTTAAATAACCCCGCTCAAAAGTATACCGTTTATTTTGAATTTGAATTTGAATTTTGAATATGATTTTTATTTTACATGATTTTTATTAAAAAAAAAAAAAAACACTTATACTACCCCTTTAAATAACTATAAGCATCATTTTTTCTCATCTTCATCAATTCAAACTTTCTATATTTGTAGCTCAAAAAAAGGAAAAAAACAATATCTCAAAATCCGAAGTGGAAAAAGTTTAAAGAAATGTTGCTTGCGCAAGTTTGGATAGAAATTTCGCAAGCTCGAGATATGAGAAATAACCGTTTCGAAAATTTATTTTGGAACGACGTTATGGATGTTCAATGATCAGACTACCGATGACCATCGTACCAAAAATTCAATCACGGGTAAATGGTCGAGGATTAACGTCGATTGCCAAAAATTCAACGCTATTTACAAACATTTGCAGCGTCGAAGTAGTGAAAATGACCACAATCATCTCGAGAATGCGAAACTGAACTTTGCACAACGCTTTGGTGGAAAGGAGTTCAAGTATGTTCATGTTTGAGAGATTTTGAAAAATTACCCGAAGTGGGATGTCGAAGATCCGATCCATTAGTATGTGTTGTATTTTTTCCCCTGTGTCGGTGTTTTTTTTACGTATCATATTTATTTTTTCTTAATATTGTGTTGTTAATGTATTTTAATTATTAATGAAATAAATTTAGTTTATTTGAAAATTTGAAAAAATAAAATAAAATTGTAGTGGTGAGACCCAAATGAAGATGTTGAAGTTTGTTGTGAGTGAGGGGAGGTTAGTTGTGGTTAGTTGTGGAGGTTTGTTATGATGATGTGGCGATAACGTGGCGGTGATGAAGAGGTAAAGCCTCTTCACCACACCTTCCCATCTTTAAAGCATTAGTCCAAATGGGTCCGGTTCTAGATGAGTTTTGGTCCGGTCAACAAAATTTATTTATTTGTCTTTTAATAAAAGATGAAAAAAGTGAAAAAAAAAGAAAAAAAGAAAATTGGACCCACTAGACCCATCTTCTACTAGATATTTATTCAACTAAACTCATGTTTTAACCAATGAGTTTCAAATTGACACCTCTATATATTAGACATGTTTTTAATCATATAGTCTTTATTCATATTTCAAATATTACATTAAGAACGAATAACTCGTTTGAGTTTGTAAATATGAACTCGTTTGAGTTTTGTATAGCTTCTGCGGTGCCCTGTGGGGGGTTCTTTGTTCAAATATGGGATATTTTGTTTAGCCTTGGATTTTTTGTCCTTTGCGCTCGGACGTCCATGAGTACTTTCTTTAACAGCAGGTTGTTGGGTTGACACAGATTCAGGAGCGTATATACCTCTGAGCATGTTTAACATATTTTTCTTGACAAACGACGATGCTTTGGTAAAAACATTTTGAAATTTTTCTACGTCATCTTGACAAGAAAAATATTCAGGCTCTTGAGGCTCTTAAGGCTCTTCTGGCGTATGAGTTTGTCGGACTCTGGGCTAGGGAACACTTAGTGTTCTCTAAAAATTATCAACAACATTAAGCGGAATAGGCGATACTGTATTCGAAAAAAGTGACTAGTTAATTATCGGTATTGACGGGGAAAATAACTTGATAGACATAAATTTAAAATACATACCATGAATCTGAAGGTAATACAGTTCGTGATAGCATGGTAAACCATAAACTAACCGCAACTGATGACCACATTCATGTGGGTCCACATCCCGTTTACTTTGTGCGAGTATGAATAGTAAAGCATCTCTTGAAACATTATACCGCAATTCGTTAAATAGTGTGCCCTTACACAAATGCAGTTTCTTGATTTTGCTTGTATTCAAAGAGTCTCGTATCGCAGTTTCTTGCGCAGCTATAATCTTGTCGACCGAACACAACAACGTGTCTAAGCTGGACTGTGTGGAGCCCAAGTATAACTTCAACAACGTGTGTTGACCCTCCACTCTACATGTTGTTGTCTGGCCAAAGCTGCGATATTGATCGGTAATGTACGACACAAACATGCGGTCGTAATGTTGCAACCAGTTATTAAAATACCCTAAAACATCTGAGAAAACAATGAATTAATAAAGTGAGAAAACAATTCAAGTCGTTATTTATTAAATAATAAAAAAAAAATGTATTAATGGGTAAGTACCTTGTTTTTGGACCAATAAATCCTGTAGGTGATGATAATAGTGCGTGAACACATCTTCGGTTGGAGCTGTAACCATCAAATCCCATGTCTATTTAACGGACTCATACTCCTCTTGCATAGCGAATTTGTGTCTGCAATTCTTGAGCACATTTTGATTGATATGCCATCGACAGAGTAATCTATTAGCGTTTGGGAATTCTGCTCTGCATGCCCCAAGCAACCAAATCTCTGTCAGTGACGATAACCTGCGGGTAATATTGTTCTTCTGTCACCAACTTAACACATTCCAACACCCATTTAAAATTTGGCTCTTTTTCACAGTTCAAAAAGCTAAACGCCATTGAGAATGTTCTGTTTGTTGAAGTAACTCCAACAATTGTAAAGAATGGCAGTTTAAACAACGTGGTGTTGTATGTGGAGTCCATCAGCATGATTTCCGGGAATGTTGTCCACAGGGCATATGATGTCGAGTGAACAAAAAATATTTCCTCCAGCTCATTAGTGTGGTCATTTACCCTGGGGTAATATGTATAACCTTTACGCCTCAAATTTACTAAAAGGAGTTGTATCAGAGTCAAATCACCACGACTGGTGTTGCGTATCTTGTTTTGTGCATTATATATCGTTTTAATGCTAGACACGTTATTCGGATCGCTCTCTTTTAGTGAAGAAAGTATAATTCGTGGTGGTACTTGATGTTTTGTCAACTGCTCCACCAAAACTAACTCACTTTCTTTTAATCGCATGGCCTGTGTAAAACCATGGAACGAGTCTACAAAATCATGATTATGCCTCAGACACTTGATTCTCAAGATCCAACCACTAGTTTTAGTGGTACCAGTTCGACCTTTTATATATTTCTCCAGTAATCTGAATGGGCAATTAATTTTAGCGGTACCAGTCTGCCGTTCAAGTTCATCTTCTAAACCTTCACGTGGAGACGTCCCATGTCTAGAACACTTAAATTCGATTGAGTACTTATAGCCCCTATCTATTTTAGTTCTTCCTTTAACAATAAGAAAACCGTTCGATTGAGCAGTAGATTGCACCCAATCAGTTAAAGCAACTTCAGTACCGAACACCTAAAAAATTAAAAACACAACAAGTTTTATAACTTTCATTTTTAACAAACTTTTATAAAAAATACAACTTTGTACATTTTTAACAACTTTATTTATTGTTACAATTTTTTTACAAACTTTTATATTAGTTTTATTTTTAAAAAACTAATACTTTTAAAAATACAACTTTTGTTATAATACCTTTAAAAAACTAATACAACTTTTATTTTAAAAAACTAATACAAAATTTTATTTATAATACTTTTTATAAAATACAAATTATAATACTTTTTTATAAAATACTAATTATAATACTTTTTATAAATACAAATTATAATAATTTTATAATAATACTCTTTTAAATAATACTCTTTTATAAATAAAAGAGTTAACTTTTATTTATAAAAGAGTATTACGTGTGTGGTTGAGGTGTGTGTTACGCGTTCCATTCTTGTGGTGGGAGGTTTACGCATTTTCTGTCTCTCTGAGTTGATAACTCTGTCTCTCATCTCACTTCTGGCAAAAGTTATCTCACTCTCTCTCACCTGTTTCTCTCTCTCTCTCTAAAGATAGATCTAAACATTTTAGATCTAAAAACTTGAGATCTAACAAGTATAAAACTTGTTAGATCGTTGGTTGCATATAAAAATTTTAGAGAGATGTGGTGATGTTGTGATCGTATCTGTTGTGGTGGTATTTGTTTTAGTGTTATTTGTTTCGTTGTTTAAGTTTTTAGATCTAAAAAGTTTTTAGACCTTGAATATTTTTATGATCTTGAAAAAAATTTGAGGTTGGCTTAAAAATATGTTTGGTTTTTGTTGATTATCTAAAAACATTTTAGATCTAAAAACTTGAGATCTAACAAGTATAAAACTTGTTAGATCGTTGGTTGCATATAAAAATTTTAGAGAGATGTGGTGATGTTGTGGTCGTATCTGTTGTGGTGGTATCTGTTTTGGTGGTATATATTTCGTTGTTTAAGTTTTTAGATCTAAAAAGTTTTTAGATCTTGAATATTTTTATGATCTTGAAAAAAATTTGAGGTTGGTTTAAAAACATGTTTGGTTTTCGTTGATTATCTAAATACTTTTAGATCTAAAAACTTGAGATCTAACAAGTATAAAACTTGTTAGATCGTTGGTTGTATATAAAAATTTTAGAGAGATGTGGTGATGTTGTGGTCGTATCAGTTTCGTTGTTTCAGTTTTTAGATCTTGAATATTTTTTTGATCTTGAAAAAAATATGAGGTTGGTTTAAAATATTTCTGTGGTGGTATCTAAAAACTTGTTAGATCTAAAAACTTCTTAGATTTAAAATATTTCTGTAGTGGTATCTGTGTTGGTGGTATCTGTTACGTTGTTTAAGTTTTTAGATCTTGAAAATTTTTTTGATCTTGAGAAAAATATGAGGTTGGTTTAGAATATTTCTGTGGTGGTATCTAAAAACTTGTTATATCTTAAAACTTGTTAGATCTAAAAACTTGTTAGATTTAAAATATTTCTGTGGTGGTATCTGTTTTGGTTTAGAAACCTGTTTGGTATCTGGTTGGTTTAAAAACTTGTTATATCTAAAAACTAGTTAGATCTAAAAACTTGTTACATCTAAAAACCAGTTTGGTTTCGTTGCTTATTAGTCTTTGTGGTGATGTTTTGCAGGTGGTACTCTAATGAGTCACCTGATTATTTGTTGTGGTGATGTTTCTGTTGAAACTTGTTTCATTACTGGATGGTAAAGTGAGCAGTTTTATCTCCCTTTGCAACTTTAAATGAACAAATAGGTTTTAAAAAAAAGGCAATGATGATTTTAAAAAAAATCTTAAGAGTTTTGGCATGGCAAATATGAATGGACGGTAAAGTGAGTTTATATCTCACTTTGTAACATTCATATTTGCAGCCAACATGATTGTTTATATCTCATAAAGAGCTAATAATCTGAGCCTTACCTCTTGTGTGTCAAATGGTGAACTAGACATGGTTGTTTGTGGTGTTTGCTTGTTGTGGTGGACCACTTGTGTTGTCTGCTTTCTTGTTGGTGTTGTTGGTTGTTGCTTTCTGCTTGCTTGGGAAGTGGATTATGGGGTGCTTGTCTAGGTAGATTATCCCTTAGTTTTTAGTTTGTGTTGTAGCTTTCTTGTTGGTTACTGTTGGTGTTGTGGTGTTGTTGTTTTCTTGTGGCATTATAAGCCTGAAGTCTTTGATTCGATTGAAGTGAGTGTGGTGAATAAACACAATATCAATATATATCAAATTATCCGTAAGACTCGACAAATTAACCTTTTAGGAAAAGGGTTAACGTGCCAAATCTTACGGGTGTGATAAAAGTGATACCGGAAAAGTGATTTCCCGGGTCGTGTCCCAACGAGGTGTGAATGGAAGGATTCGTTGAGTTTTGTGATTTATAACTTGAATTGGTTTTGATGATTTGTTGGTTTGAATACGAATTCTACAAATTAATTAACGGGAAGGTAATTAAGGCAAGGGAACCCTAATAAACTAAAAATAAACTATAACTAAGCCTAAGGAATGATAAAACGAAGCTACACTAAGTCCTAAGGTGCAAAAACGCAAAAACGTAAAAACCGGCAAACAACCCGAGCCATAAACGTAAAAGTTTTGCAATTTAAGGGCTACGGGTGTGAAAACAATTTTCCTACGTTCTAATCGACTAAAAATAATTTTAGAGAAAAGCTGGGAATTTTTTCGACTTTTAAAATAATTACCACAAATTAAAAACTATTTAACACTAATTAATTAATTAAAAATACTAAGCTATTTTAGAAAAATATGAAAAATTCACAAAAAGTTCTTTGAATTATGCTAAACCTAGGAAAATCAATAACAGTGATGGTTGCTTTGGAGAATAAGCTCAAAATAAGCTAAAGAAAGCTTATTATCTAACTGTCATATAGCACTTAAATACTTAACTATGCATGAAAATAATGAGACAAGTCCCAAGGGCAGTTGGTAAAGAGGTGTTGTGTTGGGTTTCTGAGTGAGGAGACCCAGGTTCGAATCTGGGCTCCTTCACTTTTTTGCAAACATTTTTTTTTTCAAATTTTCTTTTTGCAAATTAAGATACAATCAAAATAAAATATTTTTGTTAAAACTTTTATCTTGAAAATACCTCAATAAGCTGTTTGGAACAGCTTATTGCTAACTGTTGGGACAGTTACAAACCACACCTTATTTCACACTCTTAGCAACTTTTTGGCACAAATAAGCCGGATAAGCAATGGAATAACCACTCATGGAACAGAAATAAGCTAACTGCAACTAACCTAAAACTATAATGAGCCAAATCAAAAGGATTACTACTAAAGAAAATGGGGACAAACAGTGGGCATAATGCTAAACTAGGGGATCCTAAACTACTGAAAATAAACAATCAAGTTAAAATTCTAAAAAGCTATAATTAACACTATTAAGCTAAGACTATATAAACTAAGCTAAACAAACTAATAGGGCAATTAACTACTGAGATAAGTCAAATAAGATATTTTTAAGCTAAAAGAGAAAGAGAAAAAAAAAAGAAGAGTAACTGATTTGCAGGCTCAATTCAGTCCAATGTGGTTACTTGGGGCTTATTTTTAAGTCACCAAAATAAGCTGCAAATTCAGGGACAGGCTGCAAGCATAAGGTTAGCATAGCACATATTCTAAAAGAACTAACTTGGGGTGGACAAGAACTTATAACAGCTTATAATTAAGCTGTTATTAGCATGGTTAGGCTAATTTTCTCACTGATGCAGAAAAAAATTGAAATGGTACAAGTTGAACTTCAAATTAAACTGAGTTAGAAGATGATGTGATGCCTAAAACTAAACACAAACTGAGTTGGGAATACAAGGATGTTAGAAAAACAACATTTACCAATTTCTAACACCAAATAGGCTGCAAAAAAAATCAAGATCCGCAGCATCTGCTGCTGTCCTGTCCAAGTAAAAAAATCAGGGAAAAAAAACTTTTCTATGCCCCCAAGGTTGTGCTCAACCTATGCAATCATTTCCCAACCACTGTGACTAATCTAAAACTCCTAAGGGGTGTTTGACTAAGTAAGTCAAACGAACAAAAAGAGCTTTTTTTGACCAGTTAGAACCCTTGACCCAAACACTCTTTTCTTGTACAAACTTGAAACAGTTTTTAAAAAAAACTTAGAAGTTGGAATTTCTCTTGATAAAAACTGAAATGCACTTTGATTAACACTAATTTGGAAATCTAAATTCTACTAAATGCACTAAAACAAGAGCTGTAACAATTATAAAAAAATGCTTTCCTTAATTAAAATGGAACATTACAATTGAAAAACATGAAACTGGTTTTTGAAAACTAAGAAAAGGGTGCCTCTAATGGCTTACAATCAAGTCCTATTTATACTACATCTTGGTGTTTTCACTTCTTCATGGGTGTGCTTCTTCAGTGAGGGAAAATACTGAAAATGAGCACTTGTGCTTCTTTGTAGCATATCTCTACCATTCAAATGTCTTGGAGAATCAAAAGCATGATCTGGGCCATCCATTGCTTCAACGTTTCTTGAGCTCCAATGGATGAGCAAGGGATTGCCAAGGTGGCTTGGGTCACATGTGATCGATGCTTTAACCTCTTCTGGTCGCAGTTTACAAGGTGTGAGAGTGATGGGGGAAAGTGGAGGGTGACTGGATTGTGAGTAGGATTCTGGCGGGATAAGTTTTTCTGGGTGAGGGAGCTTTTTTTATTTTATCTGCTTTTGGGTATGTGGGAGGAAGGAGAAGAGGGTAAAATGGGTTAGGGGTTTTAAAGGGAAAGGGTAAAGGGTCGGGGGGTCAAAAAGATGGGTCATAGGGTGTGGGGAGGGTTCAAAATATTAGGAAGGGTTTTAGTAAAAAGGTATTTTGGAAATTATCGGTGTCGGGAAAATGTTAAAATTGGGTATTTGGGTTCGGGATAGGTTTTAGGTTGTTTTTCCCCCTGATCACTCTCAAAACTCGTCTCGGGCTTCAGAAATGTAGAAAATTGCTTCCCGACTACGTCTTGACTGCACTTTTTCAGATTCAGCTCGATTTTTCCCGTTTTCGCTCTGTTTTCAATCCTTTTGTACCTGAAAGACATAAAACACACTCCGATGATATTTTTAACATATTTTGAGCGTATTTGGGTGTTTTTAGTCATTTTTAGGTCTTAGGCGGGTAAAAATGATGAGTGAATAAGCACTCATCAAATTCCCCCACACTAGGCAATTGCTAGTCCTTAGCAATCAATCATGTGAAGTAATGAAAGACTCAAGATTACCAAGACTACCCCGTTTCGACTTTTTATTTGATGCGAGAAACTTAAACTGAAATGTAAACAACATGCTTGATTATCAAAATATAAGCGGTATCATGGAACGGGATTCACACAAAATGGGTGTCTCCAGGGAATTGTAATCGTCATCCTCTTTTTTATACTCCCAAACTAAGTCTAGACTTATTGTGCAAATGTTTTTGTAAAATGCTAACACTACTTATACAAGAAATCTATGTAAGTCAAGACTTAACTTTTTTACTCCCGCAATTACTATAAGTTAGGTGTGTGTGTTGTTTTCAAAACTTTGATCATAAAAATCGACACTCATCACGGTTGTTATCTATTCAAGTTTGATATTAATTCACCGGAAATCTAAAAACTTAAGGTTCGAAAAGGGCCTTTTCCATGTAGCGGCTTTCTTCTCGGCACATCCCAAACCAGTTGGCTTTAGGTGACCAGGCTTTTGACACCCCACAGAGAATAGTACCGGAATCAGCTGGATTTCGATTCCAAAGGTTTAGAAACTTCCGCTAACTTAATATTAAGACTTGAATGGACAACAACCACCGATTATTTAGAGATTGAAAACTCAAAGGCAAAATCACTCCATGTAACGGCTTTCTTCTCGGCACATCCCAAAACATAAGTTTTAAGTGACCAGGCTTTTGACACCCCACAGAGAATACTACCGAAGCTTTCTAGACCTTTGAAATTAATAATCTCTAAATTCCCGTTGCTTTTTAAGATAAAATTGACGAATCCGAGTTCAACTCCCGATTTAAATTTAAGAAAAAGCAAGTTTCGCACATTTATTCATAACTTTTTATTTCGCCAACATTTTTTCATTTTTCATTCACTTTTTTTTTTTTTTTTTTTTTTTTTTTTTGACTTTTGACTTGCAATTTTATTTTTGCATCATTCAAGCACTTTTACGATACTTTCATTTTGCAATTTTATTCAGATTTTAAGAAAGTATGTTTTCCCAAAAATTTAAACAAAAAGTTGAACTCTAACTCTTTATCAAAATCGCTTAAAATTTTATTGCATAACAAAACGATTTTTATGTTCGAAGGTTTGAAAACGACACTATATTAGGTTCAATTAAGAGCTACTGGGAGAAAAAGCCATAGATTACTTATATAAGCTCTAAAGAGAACCAACTACTCCACGCTTAGCATTTTCATTTGCACAACTCGTAAAAACTTAGCCTAATCGTTAAGGAAGCAGCTAGATCAACACTCTAGCAGAGTCGGGATTCCCTTTGTTCTAACCTAATCAAGACTAAACTTCCATTAACACCGAAGCATTAACACTTTATTTTCGTGCAAAAATTTTGGTCAAAACGGGGGTACTAGGGACTAAAGGGTACAAATGTGACAAAATTCGACAGAATTCCCCCCCACACTTAGAATTGAATATTGCCCTCAATATTCAAAGTCCCGGCCGAAGCCGATACTATCGAACGGAAAAAGGTAATACCACTAGCCAAGTGTGTGGACGAAATCTGTTATTTTACATAAAAAGGATTTTTGAAAACATATCCCCAGATAAACGTTAGTAACATTGATCGGATATTGGGCGGCTGGATTGAAAACAGGCGCATCAATCATCACGATCAAGGGGATTCCTGAGAACATGAGCAAACATACAAGAAGCAAACACCGTGGAGGTTTCCCCCCCACACTTAGTTGTTAGAAAATAGAAAGAAGTCAGAAACATGGGTGAAAACCCATGGAATGCTACTGTTTTTGTTAACCGAGTCGCTAGCTTGACTCGACCCCGAATTCATTGGTTTGTGGGGAAGGTTTGGAGATCCGGGACAACCATGAATGGTATGTCCCCTCCAAAATAGTGCTTCAACCTATGTCCATTCACCTTGAAGTTTGGCCCGTCAGTTTGAGATAACTCGACGGTGCCATATGGAAAAACTTTGGCAACGGTGAATGGACCAGTCCAACGGGTTTTAAGCTTCCCTGAGAAGATTTTCAATCTAGAATTGAAAAGAAGGACTCGGTCACCGACGTTGAAAACACGGTTCTTGATCTTTGAGTCATGGATCTTCTTTTTCTTTTCCTTGTAAATCAACGAGTTCTCGTAGGCTTGATCACGGAGTTCATTTAATTCATTGAGTTGAACTTTCCGGTGATCACCCGCGGACTTAAGGTCAAAATTTACATGCTTCAAGGCCCAATAGGCTTTGTGCTCGAGCTCGATCGGGAGATGACACGCCTTTCCGTACACCAGCTTGTAAGGAGTATACCCGATGGGTGTTTTGTAAGCGGTACGGAAGGCCCAAAGTGCATCTTCAAGTTTGTCCGACCAAGAGGCACGGTTTTCACCTACGGTCCTCTCCAAGATTCTTTTCAAACCCCGATTCGAAACCTCCACTTGCCCACTAGTTTGGGGATGATACGCGGTCGAGAGACGGTGAGTGACACCGTACTTAAGCATCACTTTTGCGAATTGATCGTTGCAAAAGTGCGTACCGCGATCACTAATGATGGCACGGGGAGTTCCGAAACGGGCAAAGAGAGACTTTAAGAACTTCACAACTACTCGGGCGTCGTTGGTGGGTAGCGCTTTCGCCTCTACCCACTTGGACAAATAATCGACCGCCACGAGTATATACTTGTTCCCTCGAGATGACGGGAACGGTCCCACAAAGTCGATGCCCCACACGTCAAAGATCTCGCACACTTGAATGGCATTTTGAGGCATTTCATCTCTTTTCGAGATGTTGCTATGACGTTGACAAGCGTCGCAAGATTGGACTAAGTCGTGGGCATCTTTGTAGATTGTGGGCCAATAGAAACCGGAGTCAAAAACCTTTTTGGCGGTGTAGTTCGGGCCATGATGTCCCCCCGTGGGTCCATTATGACAAGCCTTGAGAATTTCAGCGGCTTCTTGGCCGTGAACACACCGTCGGATGACTTGATCCGCACAGATTTTGAACAAATAGGGGTCGTCCCAGAAATAATGCTTAACATCTTTGAAAAACTTGTTCTTTTGTTGGGACGACATCCCTTTCACAACAAAGTTACCCGCATGATAATTTGCAAAGTCGGCAAACCATGGGGTACTCGAATCTCTACGATGAGATACCACATTAAGTGTCTCGAGAGGAAACGTTTCGTTTATTTCCCTTTTTTCAAGCACATCTTGATGTGGATTTTCAAGACGAGAGAGATGATCAGCCGCTAGGTTCTCGGCTCCTTTTTTATCACGGATGATGATATCAAATTCTTGTAGGAGGAGAATCCATCGGAGCAACCTCGGCTTTGCATCTTGCTTAGCAAAAAGATATTTGATGGCCGAGTGATCCGTATACACTATGCTTTTTGACAAGATCAAGTATGGCCGAAACTTCTCGAAAGCATACACCACGGCTAGTAATTCTTTCTCCGTCGTAGTGTAATGTGCTTGAGCTTCGGTCAAAGTTTTGCTAGCATAATGTATAGGCTGGAAATGTTTTGATTTTCGTTGCCCCAAGACGGCACCTATGGCGAAATCACTTGCGTCGCACATAAGCTCAAATGGTAATTCCCAATCGGGGGCAACTAGGATTGGTGCTTCCGTGAGCTTCTTTTTAAGAGTTTGGAAAGCTCCAATGCACTCACTAGAGAAGATGAAAGGAGTATCTTTTTCAAGAAGTCGGGTCATAGGCCGGGATATTTTTGAAAAGTCTTGAATGAAACGACGATAAAATCCGGCATGACCAAGGAAACTTCTAACTCCTTTGACGGTTGTGGGAGGAGGTAATTTTGCAATGACATCAACTTTTGCTTTGTCAACCTCAATCCCGTTTTTAGAAATTTTATGGCCGAGGACAATTCCCTCTTTAACCATAAAGTGACATTTCTCCCAATTTAGACAAAGATTCGTGTTTTCACAACGTTCAAGCATCTTGTCCAAATGGGAGAGACATGTTTGGAAAGAATCCCCAAAGACCGAAAAATCATCCATAAAGACTTCCATAGTCTTTTCGATCATGTCATGAAAAATGGCCATCATACACCTTTGGAACGTACCGGGAGCATTACACAAGCCAAAAGGCATGCGTCGGTAAGCAAATGTTCCATAAGGACACGTGAATGTGGTCTTTTCTTGATCTTGTGGGTCAATGGGTATCTGGAAGTAACCCGAGAAATCATCGAGAAAACAATAGTATTCGTTTCCCGCTAATCTCTCAAGCATTTGGTCCATGAAGGGTAAGGGAAAGTGGTCTTTACGGGTGGCTTCATTTAACTTTCGATAGTCAATGCAAACACGCCATCCCGTAACCAATCGAGTAGGAATCAACTCGTTTTCATCATTTTCAACAACGGTTATGCCACCCTTTTTGGGCACACAATGAACGGGGCTCACCCAAGGACTATCTGAGATAGGGTAAATCAATCCGGCATCGAGAAGTTTTATGACTTCTTGTTTGATAACCTCATGAATTTTAGGATTCACCCTTCTTTGTTGTTGGACCGCTGGTTTGAAGTCATCCTCCATAAGAATCTTGTGTGTACAAAATTCCGGGTTAATACCCTTGATGTCGGAAAGTTTCCAAGCGATGGCTCGCTTGTGTGACTTCAAAACCTTTATGAGAGCGGCTTTTTCATCCTCACTCAAGTCTTTAGCAATAATGACGGGTGATTTATTGTCACCCTCCCAAAATGCGTACTCGAGATGAGGTGGTAAGTCCTTAAGCTCGACCTCGGGAGGATCATTAGATTTTTCAATTGTTTTAATTTCCTCTTTATGAAGTTCTTGAGGAGGGAGTGAGGAAGGATCTTCATTGAGCATTTTCACGATGAGAAGAATGTCTCCCTCGATGTCGATGGGAGCGTGATCAATTTCCCATGAAACCGAGTCACTCGCTAAGTAAGCTTCAATCTCTTCCAAGATAAAGTCACTTCCCTCAAACGGAGTGAGGGAGGGGAAGAGGGAGCAACGATGGGATCAATCGAAGTGGGATTACCACTCGAGAATCCAAGAAGTTCTTGAGAATACTCCTCCGAAACAATGTCCATGACATCAATCATGTTGACGGAAGTGTCTTCATAATTGGGGGAGTATCTCGTAACTTGATCGAGGTTGAAAGTAACGGCTTCCTTGTTTGACCTCAAAGTAATTTCCCCTTTATCAACGTCGATCAATGCACGACCCGTTTTCAAGAAGCACCTCCCAAGGATGAGGGGTACTCGGGGATCGGCATCAAATTCGACTACAACAAAGTCGGCGGGGAAATGAAACTTCCCTACTTTCACAAATACATCCTCGGCTATACCTAGCGGACGAGAACTTGTCCGGTCGGCAAGTTCGAGGATCATACATGTAGGTGTAAGCGGAGGTAATGAAAGCTTCTTCCACATGGAGTGTGGCATCAAGTTAATGCTCGCACCAAGATCGGCCAAGGCGGAGCATTGAACTATGCCTTGAAAATCACATGGGATGAGAAATTTTCCGGGGTCTCCTAGCTTTTCGGGAAGCTTTTTGAGGATAACCGCCGAACAATTCTCGTTCAATGAAGTTTTGGCCATTTCGGAAATCTTTTCTTTGTTATTCAACAAATTCTTGATTGTCGGACCGAACTTGGGCATAAGAAGAAGAGCGTCCGCGAAACTAATCTCGAAATGCAAATCTTGAAAGATTTGGATAAGCTTCTCCATTTGTTGACTAGTCTTATCACGGAGCTTTTGGTCATTAAGCCTTGAAGGATAAGGAAGTGAAGGCTTAGGAATGGTCATCGGAACAACGGGTTCTGGAATTGGAGGTAGGACAACCGGAGGTTGGACTTGTCTTGATACCGTGGGCTTGAGATATGCACCTTGTCCTTTGGCTCCTCGGTTTCTCGTTCCACATCCCTCACCGGAGAAGGATTAGGCATCGAGGGTCCCTCATAAGATTTACCACTACGAGTAGCAATAGCATTCAACTCTCCCTTTGGGTTGGGAATGGTATTACTCGGAAGAGCTCCCGAAGTTGAAGCTTGATTCTTTTCACTCATGAGACTAGCAATCATGCTTTCAATCTTGCTATGAGATTGATCAATCTTGTTGCTAGTAGCTCTAAGCTCAGAAGTGAAATCATTCTTTAAAGTGGTAATTTGATTTTGCATGGACACCATCTTAGCTTCATTGCTTTTGATGTAATTAGCAATGTCAATGGAAGCTTGAGGAGGTGGAGCTTGAACATTTTGTTGCGGAGCTTGGAATCGGTTTTGATTGAAATTTCCTTGATTTTGAAAATTCCGATTCTGATTAAACTGATTATTTCATGTTTGCACATTTTGATTTGTTCTGATTTTGATTAAACCCGGGTGGTCCAAGGTAATTGTTAGAACGATAGCTTAGAAGGTTACGGTCTCCTTGCGGTTGGTAGGAATTACCTCCGTATTGTAGGAACTCGAAGCGGCATATACGCTCTCTTGAGTGAAGCCATCGGAGGCTGGACACTCGAAATAAGGGTGTGGACCACCACAAGTTTCACAACTCTTGTTCACTACATTCACTTGTTGATTATTATTTAGACTCATTTTAAGCACAGCAGTGGATATTTCTTCAATCTTTTTGGTGAGAGTCGTGTATTCCGAAGATGGAAGAGTGGTAGATCTCATTGACTCACTCCTCTCGGTTGAGGAATCCCAATAATTGTGGTGGGCAGTCATGTTTTCGATGAGATCATAGCACTCTTCGGGTCGCCTTTTCATAAAGGTACCACCGGCAGCAGCATTGATTGTATCACGATGTCTCAATGTTAACCCGTTATAGAATGTATCTATTTGGGTGACAAGCAACATGTTGTGGTTCGGACATCGATCAATCGAAAGCTTATAGCGTTCCCATGCCTCAAATAAGGACTCATCGGGTTGCTGCCGAAAATTACTGATTTCATTCCGTAGTTTCGTCACCATCGACGGTGGAAAGTATTTTGCCAAGAATTTGGAGATCATTTCGTCGAAACTATGGATTGAATTCTTGGGAAGACGATCAAACCATGCGGTGGCATGAAGCGTCAAAGAATAAGGAAAGAGGTATAAGCGAAGGGCGTCATCGGTGACCCCATTTTGCTTCATGCTTTGGGTGACGGTGAGAAATTTGTCGAGATGCTTGTTGGCATCGTCACCCGGCCTTCCGTGAAATTGGCAAAAGCTTTGGACTTGTTGGATCATGTGATGCTTAAGTCCAAAATCCGTGGCCTCGATGTTGACCGGGGCAATTGGACCGCCCCGTCCATCCATCGTGGGTTGGCAAAGCTCCTCCATCGTTCGGAGATCGGGAGCTGGATCTTGTGGATCAGGTACTGGGACTCGAGGTCCGTTCCCTTGGTTATGTGTCATTGTGATTTGTTCGACGGTACGTATCTCGGGTACGTTTGCTTGGTTACGGTTACGTCTACGAGCTTGCGAGCGAGTGCGCATGCACTTCCAAAAACAACACTTTCAATTAAAACAAGACCGAGGCAAAACACAGTGAACTTAAACCAATAATCCCAAGTGAATAGATCACTTCTATAAGATAAACGCACAAAGGAGCGGAGAAGCTTTGTAGGTCAGCGCGAAGCTTATTAAAAACCCGCTTCTTTTCAGCCGCAATTTAATGTCAGGCCGTCCTTATACCCCTCACACAGTTTGTTTATCCGATAGAAATAAACCAAAACACGAGCGACACAAAGGCAAGTTTTAAATCTTTTGTTCGGGAACTTATAATGATAACACCTCAGTTGAGAATGTTATATTGATTGTGTCTTCTATTTTATTTAAAACAACAAGCAAAAATCTTTTTGTATTTTTAATCTTTTACATATATATACAAAGAAAAGGAAAATATTTTTGTATTTTTGTATTTTTATAAAAACAATAACTTCACGAGGAAGGTTCTTCAAGTCACTAATCGCAAAAATCACGATATTGTCGCAACACACCTCCCCGGCAGCGGCGCCAAAATTTGATTCGATTGAAGTGAGTGTGGTGAATAAACACAATATCAATATATATCAAATTATCCGTAAGACTCGACAAATTAACCTTTTAGGAAAAGGGTTAACGTGCCAAATCTTACGGGTGTGATAAAAGTGATACCGGAAAAGTGATTTCCCGGGTCGTGTCCCAACGAGGTGTGAATGGAAGGATTCGTTGAGTTTTGTGATTTATAACTTGAATTGGTTTTGATGATTTGTTGGTTTGAATACGAATTCTACAAATTAATTAACGGGAAGGTAATTAAGGCAAGGGAACCCTAATAAACTAAAATAAACTATCACTAAGCCTAAGGAATGATAAAACGAAGCTACACTAAGTCCTAAGGTGCAAAAACGTAAAAACCGGCAAACAACCCGAGCCATAAACGTAAAAGTTTTGCAATTTAAGGGCTACGGGTGTGAAAACAATTTTCCTACGTTCTAATCGACTAAAAATAATTTTAGAGAAAAGCTGGGAATTTTTTCGACTTTTAAAATAATTACCACAAATTAAAAACTATTTAACACTAATTAATTAATTAAAAATACTAAGCTATTTTAGAAAAATATGAAAAATTCACAAAAAGTTCTTTGAATTATGCTAAACCTAGGAAAATCAAAAACAGTGATGGTTGCTTTGGAGAATAAGCTCAAAATAAGCTAAAGAAAGCTTATTATCTAACTGTCATATAGCACTTAAATACTTAACTATGCATGAAAATAATGAGACAAGTCCCAAGGGCAGTTGGTAAAGAGGTGTTGTGTTGGGTTTCTGAGTGAGGAGACCCAGGTTCGAATCTGGGCTCCTTCACTTTTTGCAAACATTTTTTTTTCAAATTTTCTTTTTGCAAATTAAGATACAATCAAAATAAAATATTTTTGTTAAAACTTTTATCTTGAAAATACCTCAATAAGCTGTTTGGAACAGCTTATTGCTAACTGTTGGGGCAGTTACAAACCACACCTTATTTCACACTCTTAGCAACTTTTTTGGCACAAATAAGCCGGATAAGCAATGGAATAACCACTCATGGAACAGAAATAAGCTAACTGCAACTAACCTAAAACTATAATGAGCCAAATCGAAAGGATTACTACTAAATAAAATGGGGGCAAACAGTGGGCATAATGCTAAACTAGGGAATCCTAAACTACTGAAAATAAACAATCAAGTTAAAATTCTAAAAAGCTATAATTAACACTATTAAGCTAAGACTATATAAACTAAGCTAAACAAACTAATAGGGCAATTAACTACTGAGATAAGTCAAATAAGATATTTTTAAGCTAAAAGAGAAAGAGAAAAAAAGAAGAGTAACTGATTTGCAGGCTCAATTCAGTCCAATGTGGTTACTTGGGGCTTATTTTTAAGTCACCAAAATAAGCTGCAAATTCAGGGACAAGCTGCAAGCATAAGGTTAGCACAGTACATATTCTAAAAGAACTAACTTGGGGTGGACAAGAACTTATAACAGCTTATAATTAAGCTGTTATTAGCATGGTTAGGCTAATTTTCTCACTGATGCAGAAAAAAAATTGAAATGGTACAAGTTGAACTTCAAATTAAACTGAGTTAGAAGATGATGTGATGCCTAAAACTAAACACAAACTGAGTTGGGAATACAAGGATGTTAGAAAAACAACATTTACCAATTTCTAACACCAAATAGGCTGCAAAAAAAATCAAGATCCGCAGCATCTGCTGCTGTCCTGTCCAAGTAAAAAATCAGGGAAAAAAAAACTTTTCTATGCCCCCAAGGTTGTGCTCAACCTATGCAATCATTTCCCAACCACTGTGACTAATCTAAAACTCCTAAGGGGTGTTTGACTAAGTAAGTCAAACGAACAAAAAGAGCTTTTTGACCAGGTTAGAACCCTTGACCCAAACACTCTTTTCTTGTACAAACTTGAAACAGTTTTTAAAAAAAACTTAGAAGTTGGAATTTCTCTTGATAAAAACTGAAATGCACTTTGATTAACACTAATTTGGAAATCTAAATTCTACTAAATGCACTAAAACAAGAGCTGTAACAATTATAAAAAAATGCTTTCCTTAATTAAAATGGAACATTACAATTGAAAAACATGAAACTGGTTTTTGAAAACTAAGAAAAGGGTGCCTCTAATGGCTTACAATCAAGTCCTATTTATACTACATCTTGGTGTTTTCACTTCTTCATGGGTGTGCTTCTTCAGTGAGGGAAAATACTGAAAATGAGCACTTGTGCTTCTTTGTAGCATATCTCTACCATTCAAATGTCTTGGAGAATCAAAAGCATGATCTGGGCCATCCATTGCTTCAACGTTTCTTGAGCTCCAATGGATGAGCAAGGGATTGCCAAGGTGGCTTGGGTCACATGTGATCGATGCTTTAACCTCTTCTGGTCGCAGTTTACAAGGTGTGAGAGTGATGGGGGAAAGTGGAGGGTGACTGGATTGTGAGTAGGATTCTGGCGGGATAAGTTTTTCTGGGTGAGGGAGCTTTTTTATTTTATATGCTTTTGGGTATGTGGGAGGAAGGAGAAGAGGGTAAAATGGGTTAGGGGTTTTAAAGGGAAAGGGTAAAGGGTCGGGGGGTCAAAAAGATGGGTCATAGGGTGTGGGGAGGGTTCAAAATATTAGGAAGGATTTTAGTAAAAAGGTATTTTGGAAATTATCGGTGTCGGGAAAATGTTAAAATTGGGTATTTGGGTTCGGGATAGGTTTTAGGTTGTTTTTCCCCCTGATCACTCTCAAAACTCGTCTCGGGCTTCAGAAATGTAGAAAATTGCTTCCCGACTACGTCTTGACTGCACTTTTTCAGATTCAGCTCGATTTTTCCCGTTTTCGCTCTGTTTTCAATCCTTTTGTACCTGAAAGACATAAAACACACTCCGAGGATATTTTTAACATATTTTGAGCGTATTTGGGTGTTTTTAGTCATTTTTTAGGTCTTAGGCGGGTAAAAATGATGAGTGAATAAGCACTCATCAAGTGCCTGCATAGCAGCTCCCCTTTGAGAATCTTAGTTGCTTTCTTGTGAACTTTTGCAGTTTTGGAATCCTACTTACCACATTCATGTTGAAAATGTGTAACTTGTGAATATTGTTGAACTTGTGAGGTGGTTCGCTCCAGACAGTCAGGTTTTATCACACAAGTCAACCACTTGTGAATGGTCAACCGTAATAAAAGTCAAACAGTCTAAAACCAATGCAATTAAGTCCAGATGAGTTTAGTGTATCCCCGGGTCGTTAAGTCCCAACGAGGTATGTAAACTGTAATACAACGAATCTGTGATCGGGTGATATTGAATGGGAAAAGGTTTTGCGGATTTGGAATAATTATACCTAAAGGAAAAAGTTTGTAAATTACAGGGGCTTAAATGCAAATTAAAGAAAATTAAAAAGCTAGATTATATTAAATAAACGCTATCACTATTTTTTAAATGATGTTTTCTTGATTTATAAAACAAAATAACTTAAATAAACTATTTTAATTGAAGAGTAAACCTAAATTATCTAAAAACGTGACCTAGAATGAAAACGTGCGTTATATATAAAAATTACGCGAGTGCGCAAGAAAAAACGTAAAATTTGTGAAATAAAAGTCCTACGAGTGTAAAAACAATTTTCTTACTTACTATATGACAAAAGAAAATTTTAGAAAAAAGATTTATTTTTTTGACTTTTATATTTTTTATTATGAATTAAATAATATTTTAAACTAATTAAATGATTAAAAATACTAAAACTATTAAGAAAATTCTGAAACTTTTTTATAAAATACTTTATAACAATACAAAGCTAGGAAAAATATAAAAGGTGTAAAAGCTTCTTTTAATAAGCTGTAAATAAGCTAATTTATACGTATAAGCTTAAATGGACAAAACGGGCTATATATTAAATGTTGCAAAGTTAAACCAGTCAAAGACCCAAGGGCAACTGGTAACGTGTGTGTGTGGTGAGCTGGGTGGCCAGGGTTCGAATCCCAACACTGGCTTTTTGCTTTTTATTTTCTTTTTGGAATTTTTCTTTTACAAACTGATTAAGCAATATGAGATAAGCAAATTATAAAACTAAAACTTTTTATAAAAACCAATAATAAGCTCAGATTGAGCTTATTATCTCAACAGTGGTACAAAAATTAGAATAAGCACAAGATTTAGCTAAATGGCTAATAAGCTATAAAATAAGCAAAAGTTAAAAGAAAATAAGCTAGACACTGATAATAAGCTAATATAACAACTGAGAAAGCATAATGACTTAAAAATAAGCACAAAATAAGCCACATGAACCAAATAAGCAATTCAGTTATCTTGAATACCCAAACAGATTATGGGACAACTTTGGAGGCTAATTTATGCTCATGTAATAAGCTTGGAAATGAAAATAAGCAATGGAACTAGCAAGTATACCAGCTAGGCTTTCTAAAAAGCTAATTTTCAAAGATTGGATTACACTAATAAGCTTGTGAGAAGCTTATGAAGAAGCTGGTAAACACTGATTGATTAATGTACACAGAAAATGGACAAAACAAAAAGCCACTAGCAGGCTTATCAAATAAGCTGCAAAATGAAAAATAAGCACTGGCACTTCAAGCTAGCCAGATGGGCTTCTAGAATCAACAAGTTGCATAAGCTAAGCTTTTCTAATAAGCAAGTTATAAGCTTGTGAAATGAGCTTATGAAACTGTGCACAGGGGAGATTTTCAGAAAAGGACTTAAAAGAGACAAAGAAATAAGCACTTTATAAGCTAAGTATAGATAAACTAATATTTTTATAGTTAAGATGAGCAGCTAAACTTTAATATCCCAAAAGCACAAAGTATGAAACTTAATATTAAATCCTATATCAAATTATCCATTTTATTCAAAAACTGTCTAAGTAAGATTTTGACTTTTTAAAATAAACTATATAGTTGACTTAAATGAACTTTGATTACTTCTAATTGACTGATTATGTTGTTTTATGATGTAATGAAGATGAAATAAGTTATGTTATTAACTCTTATACTTAAATGCAAGTTTGAACAATCCTATAACTAACTAATTTGCTAATAAGGGTAGATTCAAATGGAATTTGACTTATGCTACTCTAAGATGCAAAATTATGAACCTAAAGACTATAATAAACCTAATAGAAACTAATGCAATATAACTAAACCACTGATAATACCTTTAACTCAGTTTAACCACCTGATCCAAACACTAGATTTAAACACTGAATATCAACTACTTAAGTATTATCAATAACAAAAGCCTATATAATTCTAAACATAGATTCAGAAAATAAGACTAAACCTAAACAAGTAACAATTACTATTCAATAAAACTGAATTAAGGAGAAAGGAAATTATTCACTCACAGAAGGTCCTAGCTTTAATGACTTGCCACTGAATAACCAATAACCACTAGTCTAAACTGTTCTCAACCCCTAATTACAGCTAAGCTAACCCAAATATAACCAGTTCCAGCTCTGCATCACCCAATTTCATGTTCAAACCAAAATTAGCTTCAGCAGTTGACTTTTGTTGACTGGAATTGATTTTTAGAGTAGAACTGAATAGAAGTTTCTGAGTAAATAATAAGCTAAATTAAGCTTATAAAAGCTTATATGTGAGCTTATAATTGCATAACATCAACTACAAACAACATTCACATGAACTTGATATTTTGAAATTGCAAATTGCATAAGATAAATTCGTACTTGAAATTGAATACTGAAAAAGGGTTTATAATACACTGAAATTTCATAAAAAAGTACTTGGAAGCTTTAAGTTACACTGGAATTTAAGTTACACTGGAATTTAAGTTACACTACCTACGATAAGTAAAAAGCTAAACTTCTCTACATAGCCTTCCACACTGCTTCTTTCTTTCTTTATAATGATCTCTAGGACTCTATGGGTCCCACTTGATCTTTCCCATCAATAATCTCAGCCTTTGGATGTGTCAAATTCATCTTGGCCATCAAATGGTATTTTGGCGCCAAAAGTCCTAAAGGCTGCTTGGGGCAGTTTTATTGCAATTAAAGAACTTTGGGAGGTTGTGGAGGTGGAGGGGGGTTGGTATAGCTGGGGAGGTGAGGTGGAAAGGTGGTGAAAACCACTGGTTTTCAGTTGCAGGTGTGGGAGAGGTAGATGAATAGTACAGGCGGTATTCTATTTTTTTAAAACTTTGGGCCGGGTTGGATATTGGGATTGGGCTTTGGGTAGTAATAATAGGTTCCGGTTTGGTTTGGATTAAGCACAAGGACCAATCTTGTAATTTCTGAAAATGAAGGGTTGAAACTGTAACTTTCCCAAACTTAACACAAGGACCAAACTTGCCAAGTTTCTTTTACCAAAGGACCATAAATGTTAATTTTCCAATTTTAAACGTCCAAGGGTAATTTTTGCCAATTTTGAAACTTGAAGGACCAATCATGTAAATTTTCCAAAAGTTAACCATAAGGACCAATTTTGCCATTTATGAATAGTACAAGGGTAATATTTGATAAATTTCCATTTTTAAATAACCCAAGGACCATTTTTGACACTTTTCAAAGTTGAGGGACCAAAGTTGTAATTTTGTAATTTTTAAACTTTGAAGGGTTTGTTTTGACAACTTTTGAATCCCATGGACCTTAAATGATAATTTGCTTTATTTTGATTTACCAGGGACTATTTTTGACAACTTTTGAAACTTGGGGGACTAAAACTGCCAATTATGCAAACTTGATACGTTTTTCACATGTTTTTTATATTTTTGCATTTAAAACACATAAAACACTTATTTGTGATATTTTTATCATTTTGATGCATTTCTGAGTGTTTTCAGATGTTTTTGGCATTCTAAACGGTACAAAAATGATGAGTATTTAGACACTCATCAATCCCCCACACTAAGATATTGCTAGTCCCTAGCAATGTTTTGAAACTTTAATGGATTTCATCTCTTTACCAAAAGCCATTACTTCTGGAGTAGCCAATTGTTTCAGTTCAAGTAAGAACTTTGGTACAATGATAACCAAATGATTTTGAGCAAATCACAAGCTGTAAACGGATTTGATTTGTCTTTACCAGAAGCCGTTTGCTTCTGGACTAGCCAACTCTTAGATAAATTATCAATATTATCTTTTGTGAGTCGATTACCAATTATGGTTTTCCAACTGCCTTTACCACAAGCCATAAACTTGCGGGCTAGCCAACTCTTCACTAATTAAAGATATGGTGAGTTGAACACCATACAATTTTGGGCAAATTGCAAGCCGTCAACGGATTTGAGATATCTTTACCAAGAGCCGTTTGCTCCTGGATTAGCCAATCCTTATGTGAGTTAGATATGGTGGACTGATTACCATTTGTTGTGTTTAGTACATAGTACTTCCAAAAAAAAATTTAAAATTTGGCCATTTTGGGGGAAAAAGGGACTAAAAGGGTACATTTATGATCAAATTCGAGAATTTCCCCCCCACACTTATAAATGAATATTGTCCTCAATATTCAAAGTCCCGACTATTATGCTTAGAATCCTTGAGTAAAAAGATAACATTACTAGCTAAGTGTAGAAACACAACAATTTTTCTCTTTTTTAATATTTACAATTTTCATTCATTTTTTAGATCTATATACAACATGTGGGGCATCTCCCCCACACTAAGGTGGTACACACGGGTGAAAACCCATGTTTAACTACTGTTTTTGATTACCGAGTCGCTAGCTTGACTCGACCCTGAATTAATTTGTTCATGGGAAAGTAAGTGGAAGAGACAATCTCCATCGGACTTTCATTCAAGATGTTTGTATAAACATTGAAGTACGTGAAAGTTCCACACCGATGAGATATACATAGAACCGGCTCAAAAATGATAAATGAAAATGCCGGGATCAAAAATAGTGTCCTCATTCACGAAGGAGAAAGGGAGCGAGAAACCACACCATCTGTGAAAAATGGAATAAAGATGTGCATCACAATGCAATCCCATTCTTCATCAGTGAGGAGCAAATCACCATTTGTTAGATTTTTAAGTTTAGACTTGAAGTTTGTATGGTGATTGGCAACAAAATTTCCGGGAGGGAGAGCTGGAAACGGATCTTCAATCAACACATTTTCAAGAAAGAGGATGTCTCCCTCCGAATCAAAGTAAGTATTGTCAATCCCTGTTGGAATTGACTCATCACTAAGAAAAGCATCGACTTCCTTCCAAAAGTTATCATCTTCCTCATCCGGAGTGAGAGAAGGAATGGAAGAGTCGGAAATGGGACAAGAAATGAGTGGATGATCATTATATAGGAGATTTTTAGTTTCTCCAAGATCGGCTTCGAAATCAAAGAGATCATCGTCACTTTCTGATGAAAGTAGACTGATGTGAGTGAGTTCATCGGTGAACTCCTCAAGAAGAGGATCAGACTGTGGGAGTGATGTTTCAACATACTCAATGTCTCCATAAGATTTACAATCATCGCTAAAATCGGAGAAAGTTTCAAAATGATCTTTTGAACACTCAAGAGGGAAAGGAGAATCACACATATGCTCAGAAGTTCCCTGTGACTCTCTCGGGATTGGGACAAGGTTCTCAACACTAGACTTTATGAATTCGTCCGATTTCTTTTCAGGAACAGTGTCAAGATGCTCATCCCCCATATTTAGAGAGTGAGTGGGAATATCGGGTGTGATAACAATAGACTGAGGCAGTTGAGAAGGACTAGCATACATATGTTTTATACTTTCCATTTGTTCTTCTGCTAGTAATTCCATCATAGTCTTTTCTCCCTGATTTTTCATGGAAGGAATTTCAACTGATGAACTTGATGAACCTGTACAAAATTGACGAATATCAAGGGTAACTTCATCATCATCGTCATCAGGAATGAAACGGAATCGAGAGCTAGATTTGGCTGCTTTTTCTTTTGCAATTGATTCCCTAATAGATTTTTCAAAGGCAATTTGGGAATTTAATTTAGCAGCCCGCTCTTCGGCTAACAATTCTTCCATGGATTTCTCATTTGGATTATCTTGGGAATGTTTACATTCCTTCAAATCTTTCACTAAATCCAAAAGATCAAGGAGAAGATTTTGAGGAAGTGGCTCAGGCTGAGGTGGTGCCTGATTCACTTGGTACTGTAGAGGTTGGTCATGATACGAAGAGTCGTAATTGTTACAAGGAAATGGATTCCTTGTTTGACAATCAGAGCTAAAGTGAGGACCTCCACAATACTCACAACAGTAAAACTGATGTGGCTGTGAGTCATATGTGTTGTAGTCATAATTGTTATCAGGAACCTACTCATAGACAAGCGTGTTTCCCGATTGACAATCAGAACTGTAGTGTGAACCATCACAGTACTCACAACAGTAAAACTGCTGAGTCTCACAGTGTGGTAGCTGATGGAATAAATCAGGTGTGTTATGGTAGGAATAGGGATCCACGGTTATAGACAGACCGTTTCGATTCCACCATGCTATAACTAGGGCAATTGCCACCATTATAAGGACCACCACACCATTGACAATCAAGAGGGTGATGATAAGACATAGAAAGAATCAAAGGTTTACAGAGGGGTTGGGATGAAGAATCAAAGATGTGAGAGGGTAAGGATGGATATTTTTGGATTTTGGATAATATTTTGTAAAAATAAGAAAGAAAATCTTTTTGGGTTTTTGTGTTTGTTGAAAACTTGAATAAGAAAAATGTTTTTGGTAATCGATCCGTCAAACGAATTAACTTCACGATAATTTTGGTTTTATATGAAAACAAGGAAATATGGACAAAGATGGTAAATATACAATGGGTGTATATTCAACAACACTGATGCTTCAAATTCGTAGTAACGCAACACACCTCCCCGGCAGCGGCGCCAAAATTTGGTTCGCTCCAGACAGTCAGGTTTTATCAAACAAGTCAACCACTTGTGAATGGTCAACCGTAATAAAAGTCAAACAGTCTAAAATCAATGCAATTAAGTCCAGAGGAGTTTAGTGTATCCCCGGGTCGTTAAGTCCCAACGAGGTGTGTAAACTGTAATACAACGAATCTGTGATCGGGTGATATTGAATGGGAAAAGGTTTTGCGGATTTGGAATAATTATACCTAAAGGAAAAAGTTTGTAAATTACAGGGGCTTAAATGCAATTTGAGACTGAAAAGTGTTACAGAAAAACACCAAGCAGCACCCCACCACCCACCTTATAATATTTTGGCACGGAAACCCATGCACCCCAATGATTGGGAACCTTAGAAAATGCAAACACCCCCTGCATGGGTGCCTGCATAGTAGGACCCTTAATGTTTATCTTAGCCTAGTACAAATGGGAAGGTTTTTACTGGTTATATCACATGATATGGGGCTCGGTTTTTCTTTGATTCTCATAGGGTCTCATTTTCAATGATGGTCCCATGATTATATGCTCTCACGTGGGGTTACTGGTTCGTGCTGATCAATTGCAATTCTGCTGATAATCTCGTGGTCTCACATTTAATATTTTATATTTTTCTTTCGTTATTAATGCTTACATGGGACTCATTTTTTAATGATGATTTTATTATTAACCCATGTGATTGTCTAATTTGGATGGTGGGGCTATTGGATACATGGGGCCAATGATATTTGTATATTCGTGTACTGGTGTTTTGGATGGAAGTGCACGTAGGGATTTTTTGTACTGCTGGTCTCATTCAGTAGTTTGTATGCTTGGTACACTGTTCGAAGTGGTTAATACTGGTTGATTTATGGCAGCGTGGGAACTTAATTCTGGTCGGATAACATTTATCTTTGTTCATGATCGGTTGTTGTATATGCTAATTCTGGTCTTGACAGTTGGTCTTCTAATGTTTTACTAGTCTTGGTGTCACACCCTCAAATTACCTGTTTTGCAGCGGAATGGAATTCCTGGGGATTGACTGTCATAGCATCACAATCACAGTTATATTGAACGACCTAAAGTGTCGTTTGGAAAATACATCGCTTGATTTAATAAAATTATCAGAGTTTACAAAGTATAGATCCCAAATGAAAATCAACTTGTGCGGAAATAAGTTAGTTACAATTCAAACGATGTTTTAAAGTGCATAAATCCTATGAGAGACGCGTCGTCACCACGACTCTATGATAAGTCCTTATGTATGCCATGATGTGTATGCCTTAGATACCTGAAAATACATTGCTAAAAGTGTCAACATAATGGTTGAGTGAGTTCATAGAGTTTATGTAAATGTTTAATACGACTACCACAAGTATAAATTATGTATGACAAATATGTCACAAAAATGGTACAATTGCTTAAGCACATGACACCAAAGCTTGACTGATGTTCGCCCCAACAGAGTGTTTTGCCAAATAACTCAAATAATGATAATGAAATGAAATGCATTCGTTTGACCAGTTGGGACCACCAACCCGGATGGAGGAGTCACCCTCAATAGATCTATCCACTCACCCTGGCTTCTTTCGGAATTAACGGTTCATGCTTATGAAATTGGGACATTTAACTGGCAATGAGGTAAGTTAAGCAATGTAATGAATTTGATATACTTGGTATCGTAATAAAAATGATGTGCAATGTATTCTCCCCCGTAGGTTTTGAAATAAAAACCTAGGGTGTTTAGGATTAACCTTTGTTCACTTCACCTCATCAAGTTACTAGTAAGCATCGCATATTCATGTTCATCTTTCATATTTATTTTGTGTTCATTTCATCATATTTAAGAAAAACATGCAAGTCATATTGATGTTTATACCACTTTTTATTGTTTTTAAGTGTTATATATATATATATATATATATATATATATATATATATATATATATATATATATATATATATATATATATATATATATTTATCATCCTATAATTACTCCTTGAAACATATCACTTTTGGTGATGTCTAGGAACCCATGACACCTTAAGAAGGTGTATGGTAGGATTAGAATAGCTTCGGAGTTGTTTTGAATTGGTAAGAATAGGTTTGGCGCGAGAAAAACTCATTTCGACAAGTTTACTTAAGGGTCTGTCCATATTTTTGAAATCTGGAATTTTCGACAGTAGATAAAAATTTTTGGCCTAGATATTTAGAAAATATACTTTAAAAGCAGCGTGGTAAACTTGCGAACGGGTTAAAACGGAGTTATAACGAAGGAGATATGAATTTTTCAAATTAGACGACGAAAACTATAAAATTCAGAAATTTCAGCATGTTACGTCCACTTTTTACGAGTAAAAAATGAGGCTTAGGCGTTATGAAATGCGTCTACTTATCAAAAATATATTAGTATACTTTAATACGAAGCTAAGGACATATAAAACGTAGAAAACGGACTTGTAATGATTAAATTACACGCGTTTACACAAAGTTGCCGTAACTATATTATATAAGAAAAACTAATATATTTCTATTAGACAAATATTACGGCCACGAAGGACCATGTTGAGGGTTTTAACATGGATGTAGTACTTTTTATAACATGATGTCTTCTAGTAAAAGTAAGTTCGCCTAGCCTATTTTCCAAAATGTCCGACCGTTCGTCAAGCGGAGTTGTAATGAATAAAATACGGTTACTTAAACTTTGCCGAAAACCACCCTTAAACGATATTTTGGACAAAAGTACCATACTTTACCTATATTTTTCTCCATGATCGAGACCTCTAGGATGAAAACTTAAATGCTAAAACTTTGTGATAATGATACAAGCTTCCCAAAACCGTTGAGTTCGTTTCCTAACGCTCGACGTGCATCATTTTACGGCTAGCTTTTCGAGGCCGTTTAGTCACTTTCATGAAATTTTCAACGACATTATTTTACGACGAAAAGTTATACTTTCATAATAAATCACTAAATGATTATCGTAGGATATCATTTCAACGTAAATACATGTAAAGTAATTTAAAAATGGTCAAGACGTTATGGGATTATTTTTCGACGATAAGTATTATTTTCGAAAATTCACAAGTGGTATAGATATCATACGAATTGCATGCATAACATTACATCATAACTTATTATAGAACATACCATTCATAATAGGTCACGGTTAGAGGTTGCGCCTCATTTCAGTGTATCCACTTTTGTCATCATAATCATTGTTTGGAAAACACATTGTTTGATTTAATAAAACAATCAGAGTTTACAAAGTATAGGTCCCAAATGAAAGTCACTATGTACGGAAATAAATTTAATACAATCCAAACGATGTTTTAAAGTGCATAAAATCCATGTGAGGCAGCGTCGTCACGCAACTCTATGATAAGTCCTTATGTATGCCATGATGTGTATGCCTTAGATACCTGAAAATACATTGCTAAAAGTGTCAACACAATGGTTGAGTGAGTTCATAGAGTTTATGTAAATGTTTAATACGACTACCACAAGTATAAATTATGTATGACAAATATGTCACAAAAATGGTACAATTGCTTAAGCACATGACACCGAAGCTTGACTGATGTTTGCCCCAACAGAGTATTTTGCCAAATAACTCAAATAATGATAATGAAATGAAATGCATCCGTTTGACAGTTGGGACCACCAACCCGGATGGAGGAGTCACCCTCAATAGATCTATCCACTCACCCTGGCTTCTTTCGGAATTAACGGTTCATGTTTATGAAATTGGGACATTTAACTGGCAATGAGGTAACTTAGGAAATGTAATAAATTTGATATACTTGGTATCATAATAAAAATGATGTGCAATGTATTCTCCCCCGTAGGTTTGAAATAAAGTAAAAACTTGAATAAATCGGGGCTATGAAAACTCACCTGTTGCAATGATTATGATGACAAAAGTGGATACACTGAAATGAGGCGCAACCTCTAACCGTGACCTATTATGAATGATATGTTCTATTATAAGTTATGATGTAATGTTATGCATGCAATTCGTATGATATCTATACCACTTGTGAATTTTTGAAAATAACACTTATCATCGAAAAATAATCTTATAACGTCTTGACAATTTATAAATTACTTTACAAGTATTTATATTGAAATTGTGGAAACGTAGAGGGGGGGGGGGGGTGAATACGTTACCGTTTAAAAACTTTAGATCTTTAGTATCAAATCGCTTATGAAGCTTGTTATAATATGAAAGTACCAATTATTGTTTGTGACTAATATAAAGCATGGTAAACCAAGTTGTCACACAATCATGAACATCAAACCACAACACAAACAATAGTATAGTGCAAGTATAAAAGTAAAGAGATAAAGAAAGGAAAGTGCAAACCGAACACGAGGATTTATAGTGGTTCGGTCACGGATCTCCTTTCCGCCCTACTCCACTCCCAGAGTACCCAACTCGAGAGTTACTTCACTAAATCAACAAGCTCCCTTCTCGGCGGAGAAAACCTTACAATCGTGCTTACACTTTTACGGTACAAAGCTAAATACCGGGTTCTAGTTCGAGGTAGAACCAACCTAACGTCGCCTATACAATATTTCCGACACTAAGCTAGATGTC
The DNA here is from genome assembly GCA_910596185.1 of Chrysanthemum makinoi. Lineage (NCBI taxonomy): Eukaryota > Viridiplantae > Streptophyta > Magnoliopsida > Asterales > Asteraceae > Chrysanthemum > Chrysanthemum makinoi. The sequence continues at coordinate 21,578,168 of OU343218.1, read as the reverse complement.
GAGTTCTTTTACAAGGGTACAACCACTCCCAATATGTTTTATGGCCCAACATAATAAACCTTGTGTTTTATGGCACAAACACATAAACCATCTAATCTAGTTTGGTGAAAGTGTTGTTATGATGCAATGATGTTCACACTAATGATCCATGACACAAATGTCTAATGGATATGAATAACTACTTCTAAATGAACTTCCATTGATAGGAAGCCTTCATGATGAAGATCACAAGTTCCCTAAACTTCTTGTGATAGATCTTCAACTTGTGGTGAGTGGGAATGGCTAGATCTCCAAGATTTCCTTGGTTGATCAAAGAGTATGCTTACAACAAAGATGAATGTTAGAAGCATTATGATCATGATCATTAGGGTGTTTAATGTATGTTATTACATTGTTAATGATTGATCTAAATGTATGCAAGAAGGTGGAGAAGATGTGATTTGAAGTGGTGAAGAAATGGGAAAACAATGGGCTTCTATTTATAGCCAAAAGTGGACAGGAGCGTCCACGGACCAAGGAGCCCTTTAAAGGGTTCCGCCCTTTATAGAAAAGGGTTCCGTGGGTGCTGTTGAGGAAAAGCTAAAAATCTTTCTTCAATTCTTTCCAAGATATTACCAAATCTTACTAAGATCACATTTGATATATTGTGTGTCAATCTAGCCAAAATATTCAAGTGATCTTCCAAGGGTTTCAAAGATAATGCATGATATGATGTAACATGTATTTCCATTTTTAGATTAAAAAGTTTATCAAGGTAAACTTGTAAAATGTATTATGTAACTAGTTAATAAAATGTCTAGTTACCTTTTGTAAAAGAATGCTTGTCAAAATAAAATATATTTTGTCAAGTGTAAGTAAACTTTAGTATTTGTATGAAATACTTGTGAATGCAAAATGTAAAATGAGGTTAGAAATAGAATGGTTAACCTATTAAAATACTTAGTGACTCTAAGCGTATTTTAAACATTCTAAATGATTTGTTAATGGGTTTGATCATAATGCCACATAACAAACATGTACGAACATGTGTTGTAACATACGAGGACTTGAGACATCGAGAGGTGTTGAATGTATGTTGAGACAACGTGTGATTACAAATAACTTGTACATTTTACGTTATGTATTACAAGTTACATGTTTGTCATCAATCAAAACAAACGAGACTGTATAGATTAAATATCGTAATATTTGCACTATCAGAAATGATATCCTATGATAGTCATTTAGTGATTTATTATGAAATTATAACTTTTCGTCGTAAAATAATGTCTTTGAAAATTTCATGAAAGTGACTAAATAGCCTCGAAAAGCTAGTCGTAAAATGGTGCTCGTCGAGTGTTAGGAAACAAACTCAACGGTTTTGGGAAGCTTGTATCATTATCTCAAAGTTTTAGCATTTAAGTTTTCATCCTAGAGGTCTCGATCATGGAGAAAAATATAGGTAAAGTATGGTACTTGTGTCCAAAATATCGTTTAAGGGTGGTTTTCGGCAAAGTTTAAGTAACCGTAATTTATTCATTACAACTCCGCTTGACGAACGGTCGGACATCACGTTATAAAAAGTACTACATCAATGTTAAAAACGACCAACAACATGGTCATTTGTGGAATATTTGTCTAATAGAAATATATTAGTTTTGCTTATTTAATATAGTTACGGCAACTTTATGTAAACGCGTGTAATTTAATCGTTACAAGTCCGTTTTCTACGTTTTATATGTCCTTAGCTGCGTATCAAAGTATACTAATATATTTTTGATAAGTCGACACAATTTATAACGCTTAAGACTCATTTTGACTCGTAAAAAGTAGAAGTAACATGCTGAAATTTCTGAATTTTATAGTTTTCGTCGTCTGACTTGAAAAATTCATATCTTCTTCGTTATAACTCCGTTTTAATCCGTTCAAGCGACCACATTTTCGTTTTAAAGTATATTTTCTAAATATCTAGGCCAAAAATTTTTATCTACTGTCGAGAATTCCAGATTTCAAAAATATGGACAGACCCTTAAGTAAACTTGTCGAAATGAGTTTTTCTCGCGCCAAACCTATTCTTACCAATTCAAAACAACTCCGAAGCTATTCTAATCCTACCATACACCTTCTTAGGGTGTCATGGGTTCCTAGACATCACCAAAAGTGATATGTTTCAAGGAGTAATTATAGGATGATAAATATATATATATATATATATATATATATATATATATATATATATATATATATATATATATATATATATATATATATATATATATATATATATATATATATATATATATATATATATATATATATATATATATATATATATATATATATATATATATATATATATATATATATATATATATATATATATATATATATATATATATATATATATATATATATATATATATATATATAACACTTAAAAACATTAAAAAGTGGTATAAACATCATTATGACTTGCATGTTTTTCTTAAATATGATGAAATGAACACAAAATAAATATGAAAGATGAACATGAATATGAGATGCTTACTAGTAACTTGATGAGGTGAAGTGAACAAAGGTTAATCCTAACACCCTAGGTTTTTATTTCAAAACCTTAACTAAGAGTGTAACTAGGTTGATATAAACTTGACTAGAAAATTTTTGGTGAACTCCTTCTTGATCCTTATGGGTGGCCGGTTATGTGGAGAAGAGAGGAAAGGATATTTGATTTTTTTACACTTAGTATTTTGAGTTGTATGTGTAAATTAGTTTGAGTATAATATGATATAATGGTGAATAGTAAAATTTTGGATAGTAAAATTTTGAATAGTAACCGGTGAATAGTAAATTCCGAGATGAATAGTAAATTTTGAAAATGACCTGAAATTGCGAGTTGTCACACATAATTCCCATGTGAGACGCGTCGTCACCGCGACTCTATGATAATTCCACTTGCATGCCATGAAGTATATGCCTTAGATACCTGAAAATACATTGCTAAAAGTGTCAACATAAAGGTTGAGTGAGTTCATAGAGTTTATGTAAATGTTTTATACGACCACCACAAGTATAAGTCATGTATGGCAAATATGTCACATAAAAATGATACAAATGCTATAAGCACATGACACCGAAGCTAGAATGATCATGATGTTCGCACCAACAGAGTGTTTGCCAAAACAACTCTAATTCTGATATTAAATTAAATGCATCCGTTTGACCAGTTGGAACTACCAACCCGGATGGAGGAGTCACCCTCAATAGATCTATTCACTCACTCTCGCTTCTTCCGGAATTAATAGTTCATGATTATGAAATGGGGACATTCAATTGGCAATAAGGTAACTTAAGCAATGTAAATGAATTTGATATACTTGGGCTCGTAATAAAATAATGTGCAATGTATTCTCCTCCGTAGGTTTGAAATGAATTATAAACTTGAATAAAACGGGGCTATGAAAACTCACTTGATACAATGATATGATGGCAAAAGTGGATACACTGAAATGAGGCGCAATCTCTTACCGCGACCTATTGTGGATGATATGATCTAATTATAAGTCAAGATTTAATGTCGTGCATGCAAACTCATATGATATCCATACCACTTGTGCATTTTGAAAATAAAGTTTATCGTCTAAAAATAAATTTATAACGTCTTGTCAAGTTATAAATTACTTTACAAATACTTACGTTGAAATGATATCCTACGATAGTCATTTAGTGATTTATTAAGAAATTATAGTTTTTCGTCGTAAAATAATACACTTTGACAATTCATGAAAATGACTAATTTTGAGTGATCGTATATTATTCATTATAACTTCGCTTGACAAACGGTTGAACATTTTGGAAAATAGAATAGGCGAACTCACTTTTACTTGAAGACATCATTTTCTCAAAAGTACTCTATCAATGTGAAAAATGGCTCCAAACATGGTTACTTGCGATAACCATTTTGGTCTAGTAGAAAATATATGTGTTATTACTTGTGTAAAATAGTTATGATAACCATATTTAAAACGCGTGTAACTTAGTCGTTAAAGCTTGGTTTTCTACGTTTTATATATCCTTAGTTTCGTTTTAATGTATACTAATATATTTTTGATAAATCGACTCATTTAGATGATGTTAAAAACTCATTTTTGCCCCTTAAATAGTCCTTGACATTTTGTATTTTTCAGAAAATTAGTTTTCGTCGTTAAACTTGTAAATAGCGTAACTTCTTCGTTATAAATCCGTTTTAACCGTTCAAGCGACCACGGTTTCGTTTTAAAGTCTATTTTCTGAAAATATAAACCAGAATATTCCATGACCTGTCAAAATTTCCAGATTTTGCAAACACGGACAGTCCTCAATTTCATGTTGTCGAAAATGATTTTTCTAGTGTAATACTTGTTTCAACCACTTCATATCAACACCAAATCTATTCTAATCTTACCATACACCTTCTTAGGGTGTCATGGGTTCCTAAACTTCATCAACAATGATAGATTTCATGGGAATAATTATAGGATGATTAAAACTGATAATATGAAGTAATAACAAGTAAAAGTTGTATAAATACATATGATACTTGCATGTTTTTCTTACTAGAATGATAAAATAGCTCAAGTAATATTATAAAAGAGTAGTAAAAATATTTAGAACACTTACTAGTAGTACGATGAGGTTTAAGTAACTAGGTACCTAAATACTTCTTGGTTTTTATTTCAAAACATAATAGAGAAGTAAATTAGAGTTTAATTATCACTTGTAGCTTGAAAAATCAATGGTTTCTTCTTGTTTTCTTGCCTTGGTCGACCAACATGAAGAAGAGAGAGTTTCTATCTTTTTTCACCTTTTAGAATGTGTAGCTATGTGTTGTAGTTTTAGTAATTATCTTGCAAAATATATTGCCTAGTCATACAAGAGTATGTGTACATTATGTCAAGATATTTTTTACAAATTGGATGACTAATGGGGAGGAGATTAGGCAAGGGTAGGATAGGAAAAGGGTTTGTTGCATTTTGTAGATTAAATGTATTTTATGTTATGTATATTGTATATTTTGTAAATATAATTAGGTATTTAGTGTAGCGTTAGCTAGAAATCGATTTTTACGGAACAAAATAAAATATATCGAAGTCATAAAAATTATAAAAATACATTTCTCACAAGTATTGTGTGAATAAATAATTTATCGAATAGAATTTACGAAAACCGTCGTAATTATTTATACAACAATTTATATACCAAAATAAATTCAAAACATTGGGTAAACTAATAATATAATTTTTATAGTCTTAAAATGAGTATAAAAATATATCAGGATAATTGTTGGAAGTGTCGGATCAATTATTCAAAATAAATGATCGTGGGATAACGTTTATTTAATAGAAATATATACGTTAATGAAATATGCAAACCTACGCATGAACTAATATGGTGATGATGTTACTGATGATATGTAGACTAACTCTAGTCTATATGAAGTGTTCTCAATGATGTTTCATGAATACGCAGCTAAACCTTCTGATTCTTGGTGAATTTGATACTCGTAAACCTAGGTTATGAAAAATGATGAATAGTGAATCATGAATAGTGATTTTTCTCCGGGAATAAATAGTGTTTTGTGAATAGTAAAATTTTAAAATAACCTCTCAAAGTCATAGCTGACTTCAAAAACGATAAATAGTAAAATGATGAATAGTAATTTGTGAATAGTAAATTCCCGAGATGAATAGTAAATTTGAGAAATGACCTGAAATTACGAGTTGTCACATTCGCCCACCCAAAAAGGAATTCAGTCCCTAAATTTAGTTCGTGTTGGTTTCTCAGGTTTGGAGTTTGTGATGAATAACGAGAAGAGAAGACATGAAGAAGTGTCATTACGGCTATCTATGATTAAGAGTGTATAAACATAGCGATGGAGAAAATATTTGAAGAATCTCCCATGAGTATCACTTTGACTTTTAAGAATATGTGATATTTTTTGCTTGCACTAAGATTTATAAATAACTGCTCCCAACATAACATGATCCCTCCAGAATTAGACATAGTTAGCTAGGCTATGTATAATTAAGGAACGATAATGTGGCGTTCGGTTTAGTTGTTATAACTCTCAATGTTTAAATAGACTTAAACCATGTCGTTAAAATGGCGGATTAAGGTGAAAGGAAGTAAAATTTTTGTAAGTGATAACAAGTCGAGAAAGGAAAGTAAAAGTACGATAGATGAGAATATTTCACAATGAGTGGTTTATCAAGCGATTACATAGTCTTAGGTTTTAAAGATCTGAATATTAGGGAAGACATAAACTTAGTACAACATAGTGCATAAGGAAATAAGACTGTTAATTTCTAAACTTCTTGAGTCTGCCGAATTGTTGATACCTTGGTGAGCTTCTTCTTCTTCTAACATATATGCTTTCCCATGAGCACCTTCAACTTGTTGACCTTGGTTTTGGGGACATTGGTTCCGATAGTGTCCTTGCTCCCCACATCCAAAACATGTAATTATGGCTTTACCTCTACAATCCTGGCGAGGTGTCGATTTTTGACACTTGTGGCACTTGGCAGGGCAAGGACCTGAGTGATGAAACTTACAACGATTACATAATGGGTGTGTTCTAGCATAAACTCTGCCTTCTATTAGTGCAGCAACATAAGCCACTACAACTTGTCTTCTATTCTCTTGTTGGTGATGGTTAGTGTTACGGTTTTGGTTGTCATTATTATAACCTCCCTGGTCGTTTTCCCATTTCCTTTTGTTGTCGTTAGTTTGGTTGTCATTGTTGTTGTTGATGGTGTGATTTTTGTTATTGTTGTTGTGGTTACTGTTGATAATGTTTTCCCTCTTCACAACTTGAGCCATGAGTATTTGAGTTATCCTGATAGTCTCTTCAATTGTTTGTGGATCGAAAGAAGTTACATCTCCTTGAATACTTTGTGGAAGTCCTCCAATGAAGTTTTTGTTAATTTCCCATTGTCCGAAACCATCAATGGACAGAGTGCAGCCAAATCTTGAAACCTCCTGATGTAGGTCTCGATGTCATAACCAATAGTCACTAACTCATAAAATTTTGTTTCTAATTTCTTCACCTGTGCGTGGACAATACTTCTTAGTCAACAACCTCTTGAATTGATCCCATGTGAGCTTGTAAGCATTTTCCATACCAATAGGCTGTGCATAAGAATTCCACCATGACATTGCCTCATCCAAGAGTGTACTAGTGGCGAACTTCACTTTGCAGTCATCTGGGCAATCGCATAGAATAAATCTGAGACTCGATCTTTTCAAACCAACGGATCATAGCAGTGGCTCATACGTGCCTTTGAACTTTGGGGATTACGCTCTTAAAGTCCTTGTATGTACAATTTCGAACTCCATACCTTCCTACAACCCCACAGTAGCGGTAGCAAGTCTAGCGGCAGGCAACGTGGCCTCGGCGGCGGCTACCGTTGCTCGTTCTTTCTCTAGTGCCCTAGCTATACTATCATCTACATACTTTTGGATAGCAGCTTATGTCATAGCTGGTGGAGCTTTCTTCGGCGCCATAACTCTTCAAAATAAGAGGAAGGGTGAGACGTAGCAAAGTCCTATGTTAATAATAAGCGCTCTACAGAGATGTGATAGGAGGTGATAAGTTTGAGGTTATTTTTCAAAATGATTGACGATTTCTAGACGTTGGGTTATGAGAGGTCGTAAGTGCTTCAAATGTATGATGGTTTAGTGACTTAATGTGTGAATAGCGTGTAACTCGACATGTTGGTGGTGAAACAAAGGAGTGAGAGTGACTTCACCCTCCTTAAAGGTATTATCTCAGCATTCTATGTTATCGGTGATGAGTCAACTGATGTTAAAATTATGATAGGGAATGACAAGGCATTTTCCACGTTGGAGTTTGAAGAAAGGATAATGAAATGGGTATTTGAAGACATCTATGTGACAATCGATTTGAAATGAAAATAAATAACTTGCAAAATGTACATATGAAACCGCATGCATAGTGAATATGCACTTATGATGAAATGATGAGATGCTATGATGATGTAGTTATAGTCTAGGGTCAATGATACAACCTAGTTCTCTATAACCTTTGCTATGATGCCAATCTGTCACACCCCAAAATACAACGTTTTCTTGGAATGGAATACACGGGGATGGCTGTCATAGCATCACGCGATTCTGATTATATTGAGCGACCTAAAGTGTGGTTTGAAAAGCACATCGTTTGATATAATAAAACATTAAGAGTTTACAAAAGATAGGTCCCAAAAGGTAGTCAACATTTGCGGAAATAAGTTTGTTACAAACCAAACGAGGTTTTTAAAGTGCATAATTCCCATGCGAGACGCGTCGTCACCGTGACTCTATGATAAGTCCATATGCATGTCTTAGATACCTGAAAATACATTGCTAAAAGTGTCAACACAAAGGTTGAGTGAGTTCATAGAGTTTATGTAAATGTTTTATACGACCACCACAAGTATAAGTCCTGTATGACAAATATGTCACATAAAATGATACAATTGCTATAAGCACATAAAACCGTAGCTATACTAATCATGATATTCACCCCAACAGAGTGTTTGCCAAAACATCTCTAATTCTGATATTAAATGAAATGCATCCGTTTGACCAGTTGGAACCACCAACCTGGATGGAGGAGTCACCCTCAATAGATCTATTCACTCACTCTTGCTTATTCCGGAATTAACGGTTCATGATTATGAAATGGGGAAATTAAATTGGCAATGAGGTAACTTAAGCAATGTAAATGAATTTTAATATACTTGGGCTCGCAATAAAATGATGTGCAATGTATTCTCCCCCGTAGGTTTGAAATGAATTATAAACTTGAATAAAACGGGGCTATGAAAACTCACTTGATACAATAATATGATGGCAAAAGTGGATACACTGAAATGAGGCGCAACTCTAACCGCGACCTATTATGGATGATATGATCTAATTATAAGTCATGATTTAATGTCGTGCATGCAAACTCATATGATATCCATACCACTTGTGCATTTTGAAAATAAAGTTTATCGTCGAAAAATAAATTTATAACGTCTTGTCAAGTTATAAATTACTTTACAAGTACTTACATTGAAATGATATCCTACGATAGTCATTTAGTGATTAATTAAGAAATTATAGTTTTTCGTCGTAAAATAATACACTTTGACAATTCATGAAAATGACCAATTTTGAGTGATCGTATATTATTCATTATAACTTCGCTTGACAAACGGTTGAACATTTTGGAAAATAGAATAGGCGAACTCAATTTTACTTGAAGACATCGTTTTCTAAAAAGTACTCTATCAATGTGAAAAATGGCTCCAAACATGGTCACTTGTGATAACCATTTTGGTCTAGTAGAAAATATATCAGTGTTGTTACTTGTGTAAAATAGTTAGGATAACCATATTTAAAACGCGTGTAACTTAGTCGTTAAAGCTTGGTTTTCTACGTTTTTGTTAGGATTTGGAAAATCCAGTTGTTAAAGTATCGGTCACCTCAAGTGTATGTAATCGTTAGAAAGCTCGTAGTCGTAAGTTATTTAATGTTAGGTAGTATTTAGTTAAGTAACACCGTGGAGGACGAACGGGTATTTACCCACTGTATGCCTGATCCACAGCCCGTAGGTGGCGTTTATGTAAGATACTATAAATACTCTCTACCTCCCAAGGTAGAGAGTTGGAGCTCATAATAATACTTTTACTTTATCTCACTAAGTTCCCAAACCTCTAACTCTTTCTCTCTCTAAAAACCTTATAGTATACGCCTAAATTTGATCATGGTTTGATGTGTTTGTGAAATCCTATATGTTACAAATGGTATCAAGAGCCATGGTTTGATCATCTCTCTTACATGTCCTTGGATTTCTAGTGGTTTTATATGGTTTTTTGGTTTGAAAAAGTGTAGTGGTTTTTGCACCATTTGGATCATTTCTTTTGTTAAAGTTTGAATTTTGATTGTACTTTTGTGGTTAGAATCATTGTAAGTGCTTGGGTTTTGATTTAGAAAGCTTGAATCACTGTGGTTGGGCTTGTTTTGGATTGAAAAGGGTTGTGTTTAAGTTTTTCTAGCTAGCGACTTGACTCTCGGATAATTATTCTTGGTAGCGACTTGCTTCTTTAGTTTTCAACGACTTGTAGTTGAAGTGGTAGCGACTTGAGCACTAGCGACTTGTCTATTGAGACAAGGCGACAAATAGTACAAAGTAGTGGAGGTACCACTTCGGCTAGCAACTTGTTCAACGTAGCGACTTGTCTTTATTATTTTTAGCGACTTGACTTTGTTGTGACTAGCGAGTTGCTCTTTAGCGACTTGGCCTCTTAGCGGGTTGTTCCTTAGCGACTTGCCCACTTAGCGAGTTGTTCTTTAGCGACTTTTCAGCCTAGCGAGTTGTTGCTTTAGCGACTTGAGCTTTTAGCGAGTTGTTACTTAGCGACTTGTCTTCAAGGGTTATAGCGACTTGGTTGATTTCGTTTCTAATACGGTTTTCTCTTGATTTAGTAATATCCCGTGAAAGAATCTATTTCCCGGTTTAATCATAGAGTTATAAAATCCCGTGAAATCGTAAACATGTCTACCAGCGTACCTACAATCATCTCTTACATGGCGAGGGCGTTCAAGCGTACATCGAGATACTCGATCCACCCATGCTTGCAGGCTGACTATGACTCATGGGCTCAGCGAATTAGGTTGTATTATGCAGGAAAGGAAAATGGAGTCAACATTCTCAAGTCAATTGATGAAGGACCTTATCAAATTGAGACTACCATAGATGTTCTTGAAACTGCTGCGGATGGTACAGTGACCTTAGGTTTGGATAGACCAAAGGCGTATGATGAGCTCGGTGATAAGGAGAAAAAGAATCACGATCTTGTCTCGAGGGCTTCAAACATTATACTTCAGGGTCTTCCAAAAGATATCTACAAGCTTATCAATCACAACAATGAAGCCAAGGCGGTTTGGGATAATGTCAAGATGCTTCTATCAGGTTCTAAATTGACTAAGGAAGACAGAGAATCACAACTGTATGATGAATTTGAGCACTTTAAGATGAAGCGAGGGAAAGTGTCACGAATATTTGTGAGGTTCCACAAGCTTGTGAATGACATGAGGAATATCAAAATGACTATGCCAAATATTCAGCTAAACTCAAAGTTTGTGAACAACATGAATCCCGAATGGACAAATTTGACACTTCAGTCAAGTTAACTAAGGGTTTGAGGAACACTAACTATGAGCAATTGTATGCATTCCTTCTTCAGAATGAGAGACATGCTATGTTTGAATGAATGATCCTTGAATAGTTCAAATCTAAACAAGGAGAATCAAGTTCATCAAATGACTCAACTGCATTCTACACCAATGTAGGGATTACCACCAAAGCTTCTCAAGTTATACCCATGGGTAATGGTAGCTACAAGCTCATTCTTGATCCTGCATATAAGCCTCCAGACTCAAACTCAGTCATGGAAAACTTCATCAATCAACTATCCCTCATGGTGAGTCAAGATCTGAATTCCACCCCACACACCAACAATAACCTCAGAACAGCATCCAATCCACACAATCAAGCTACTGTCAGAGATGGAAAGGTTTTGGTGCAACCAGTTCAAGGAAGGCAATATGAACAGGGAAGAGGTGGAGTAGGTGGAGGGTATGTGGCAAATCAGAATCATGGAAGGAATGGAAATCAAGGACAAGCAAAGCCAATCAAGTGCTACAACTGTGGTGGTGATGGATACATTGCGAGGAACTGCATGTCTCCAAAATGTCCACAGAATTCAGAATACTTCAGAGACAAGATGTTGCTCGTGCAAGCTCAGGATAATGGAGTTGTTTTGGATGAAGAAGAGTTGCTGTTTCTTGCTGAGGCTAATGCCAAGACATATGATGCATATGTGGATGAGCAGAGAATTGAGAAATTAGGTTACAATCATCAAAATACCTTTCAAGTTGCTGACTGTGATGCATATGACTCTGATGTCGATGATGAACCTACTGCCCATACAATTTTCATGGCTAGCATTTCTCCAATGATCTCTCCAAAGGTCTCATCATCACGACAAAATTTGGTCCATCCAAAGAATCAATCATCTCGGAGGTATTAAAACTATATGATGAAGTTGATGTGCAAAAGATACATGACAAAGTCCAATCACATGAAACTTGTGACTCATATATTGTTAATATGGGTAATAGTAATATTGTCCCATATGATCAATATGTGATCCAAAGTGAAAGTGTGATTGAACCAAGTGATGCATCTTATGCAGTCAATGATGACTATGTTTTTGATGAATACCTGCAAATGCCCTAATGATTACATTATATCGAACTTAATGCCTATAAAAAACAAGTTGCCATTTATGAACAACGTGCTAAGTTTGAGTTAACTACCCGTGGGCAGGAAATGGATGACCAAATGCGTACAATTATTAGAAAAAGTAATTTTAGGAAGAAATATTAAAACAAAAATTAGATTCCTTAAAAGAAAAGCAATAAAGCGGCTAAGCAAAAACATGAACTTCAAGAAAATGTGAAAGTGCTTAGCGAGGAATTTAATGCTAAGGAATCAAAACTCTTAAATGAATTTTCTAACCTAAAAACTTTAAAAAACAAACTTGAAAACAAATTATGCATTACAAAGGAAGCACCATTCAGACTGCTCACATGATTACTAAGCATAGAGTTCTAAGTGACAAACATAGTGTTGCACTAGTTGATGAACAAAATCCTGAGGTATGTAAGAAAGCTAGAGATGCACAAAAGGTAATGTATGATGGTAATGAAATCCTTAAGCCTAGACAGAAAGCTAGTTGCACTGAGAGCACTAAGGAAGATAAGCAATTAGAGGAAGTCACTAGAAAGAAGTTAGATGAAAAACTTAAGAGCCCCTCATGCATGAAAAACAACATCAGCTTTAAGACGCCTAACTATGCTAAGGAAAACCAGATTGCCTTTAACAAGTTTAAACGTCAAACACAGCTGACCCCTGAACAAGTGTTCTAGAAAAAGGATATGGACAAGCAAAAAGCTGATGATTTTATTGAACAGAATTCCCTCATTAGGAGAATGCTCCCAGCCACTGTATATCCCCCCAATACACCCATGCATTTAGTGCCCAGAACTCTTCCTACACAAAGCAAAACTCTTGTCAGTATTTATGTAGTATATCAACTGATTGGGGACTTTGAAAAAACATGTAAAAAAAGAATCACACCAACCGGGATTACTAAAGGGGAGAGGGGTTTTGAGCTAACTAAAGAATGCTACTTAACAGAAGTCATGCCTTTCTTTAAGCAACTAAAAGGACAATTTGAATCTTTACAAAAAGCTATTGACACTGAAGTGAAAGACATGAAAAAGATGTTTAATGAAATGGAAATTGAAGTCAGTGATTATAAACGTGTGTTAAAGTATTATGAGATTGAGTTGAAAAATGTGCATACTTTGAATGAGAATTTAATTTCTGACTGTATTGCTCAAGATGTATTCTATCTTTGCTACAATTGTTCTATCAATGTTTCTCAATATCATGAATTATCATTTGCTCTTAAAGTTTCCCACGATCGTGTCATTGAGCTTGAAAAAACAAATTCTAAATTGCATGAGAAAATTGAACAGGATGATCATGATAACGTGGTAAAATTTTTTTTCTAAATTGGAAGTTGAACATCTTAATTTGAAACTAAAATATCAACACCTTAAAGATAATGTTAAAAACTCAAACGTCAAGATGTCCTCGGATATTCTAGAGTTTGATGCAGTTTTTGAAATAAACAAACGTGATGAACAAATTCGAGCTCATTGTAACACGATCAGAAAAATGAGAGCCCAAATCTCACAATTGAAGGGCGAAAGAAACAATGCAAATGGCTCTCAAATGCCTCCACCTTTAGATTCTCAGTCTTCTCAAACTTTTCATTTTCAAAACTTGGTTAATGTTTTACAAAAAGAAAATGAAAGTTTGCTAGAAGAAAATGAAAAAGTTAAAAGACACTTTAAAGAGTTATTTGATTCAATGAAAGTCATTCGTGACAAAAAAAAAAACGAAAAAATAACCTCTTTACAAAAGGAAATTGAGAATCTGAAGATACAGGATAAAGGGAAAATGCCACTTGTTTGGGATGAGAATGTTGCCTCAAGGGCATCTGCTGACTCTAAGTATGATGTAACTGTTAAATATATTCCTCCTCATCTCAGAAACAATGAACGTGTGTTTCATAATTACTTTTATCATCTTAAGGATAGTCTAGAATGCCTTCGTGAGATTGTCAAAGAAGATCACATAAATAAACCACTTGATAGTGAAGTTAGGTATGCGTGCTTATATGCCAAACGATCTCAGGAGCTTTTTGAATGTTTAAGAGCAACATGCCCAAGATCCTTTTTTAAGAATGATAAAGTTGTTATGCCTTGCTCCATGCCCAGTGATAAGAAAGTGAACTCTAATGTGCCTTCAAGTACTTCGGATCCCTGCACTTCTAGATCAGGAATGCAAAAGGTAGCAAAACCAACTAATATTCCCATAATTCCCTCTACAGGAGTAATCAGTGGCACAAAAGCAAGCGGGTCAAAGCCTCCAGGAAATACAAAGCAAGATAGGACCTCGCAAGCTAAGAGTGTGCATTGGAAGAGAGTAGAAGACCACCCTAGGAATATTAAGTTTGAGTTAAATAAAATGAATCGTGTTGATTCTAGTATTAGCTATAAGCGTACTGTAATTAATTTGAATTCTGCTACTATTGGCAAAACATGTAATGATGACTGCTTGGTTTCTGTTACTAATCATAAATGTGGTGAGAATGATTTGATTAATTCTGTTAAATACCCTGTTAAAATCATTAATGCCATCAAACATGTTAAGAAGGGTAGAAAGCAATGGAGGAAGAAGGTTAGAAAATATTGGAAACCCTCAGGAAGAAAATTTAGCAATGTAGGTTATCAGTGGATACCTACTGGCTGCAAATTTAGTCTTAATGAGATGTGCCCTAAATTATCTAGGTCGATGCCTATTATGAAATGGATGCCTACTGGTAGAACTATTCCTTTAAGAAGTGAACATACTGTGAATAGGTCTATTGAGCACACTAGTACTGCATCTATCTATAATAATTCCATTGATTCTTCTTCGGATGTGGGTGTTCCAATCACTGCTACTAACCAAGTGGAACCCATTCTTGCATGGGGATCCCAATTATCCAGTTATCCATTCTTGTTTGTGTTTAACTGCAGGTCGTTCAAATCGTTTTGTGGTACTTGGACTCAGGCTGTTCCAAGCATATGACTGGAGACCGGTCGTGGCTCATGAACTTCGTGAGTAAATTCATCGGGACTGTTAGATTCGGAAATGACCATTTTGGTGCTATTAGGGGTTATCTAGATTATTTTGTTGGTCATAGTGTAATCTCCAGAGTATACTATGTAGATGGTCTTGGTCATAATCTATTCTTTGTCGGACAATTTTGTGACTCACATTTAGAAGTGGCCTTCAGAAAACATACTTGCTTTGTTAGAGAACTTGATGGTGTGGAACTTCTCAGAGGAACACGCGGTTCAAACCTATACACCATCTCTATCGAAGATATGATGAAATCTTCTCCCATCTGCTTGTTGTCAAAGGCTTCGAAAACAAAGTAACGGCTATGGCACCGTCGTCTCAATCACTTGAACTTCGGTACCATAAATGATCTTTCCAGAAAGGACTACCTAGACTAAAGTATGAAAAGGATCATCTTTGTTCAGCATGCCAATTGGGAAAAAGCAAGAAGTATGCTCACAAACCCAAACCTACAAATTCTGTTATGGAAGTTCTACATACCATTCACATGGATTTATGTGGACCTATGAGAGTGCAAACTATTAACGGGGAAGAAATATGTGTTAGTAGTGGTTGATGATTACTCTTGATTCACTTGGGTTAAGTTCTTGAGGACAAAGGATGAAACTCCAGATGTCATCATTAAACTTATTAAGCATTTGCGGAGTTCGACTTAACAAGACTGTCGAGAATCGTGCAGGCGACAATGGGCTGAGTTTGTTAATAAAGAACTCAATGAGTTTTATGAAAGTGTTGGAATCAGTCCTCAAAGAAGTGTTCCACGAACTCCTCAACGAGCGGTGTAGTTGAAAGAGCGAAATCGAACTCTTGTGGAAGCCGCTAGAACAATCTTTGATTTACTCAAAGGTTCCAATGTTTCTATGGGTGAAGCCATTGCCACTGCATGCTACACTCAAAATCGATCCCTAATTCACACAACTCATGGAAAAACTCCGTATGAACTTGTCCACAATCGAAAACCTGATCTATCATTCCTTTGTGTGTTTGGTGCTTTATGTTATCCAACTAATGAGGGTCAAGATTTAGGCAAACTGAAAGCTAAAGCGGACATTGGAGTATTTGTAGGATATGAACCAAACAGAAAAGGATACCGAATCTACAACAAAAGAACCCGAAATATCATGAAAACAATTCATGTTGCGTTTGATGAGCTGACCGGTGAAATTTCTCCTGGTCAATCCAGTTCTGGACCTACATTTCAAAATAGTCCCATTAGTTCCTCTCTTGTACAAAATTCCTCACCAGCAACTCCATATGTACCCCCTTCAGAAGATGATTTGAAGAAATTGTTTGATCCAATGTTTGATGAACACTATGAGCCAATTGCTAATGATCTGTCAAATCCATTAACAGAGGCCGATCCTATCCCTGTCAACGTAGATAACCTTTCAGTTTCTATGTCATTAAGTCAAGAAGCGCCTGCTGATCACTCAGTCTCATCATCAAATCCTCAATCATCAAGTGTACATCATGGAATTGTTTCTGGCACCTATGATGGAGATAGCCCCTTTGCTATTCCCGAAGATGCTCCCTTTGAAAACATATTTGCTCCTGAATCATCATCAAAACCATCTTCATCAGGAGAAAACAACTCTGCTACTTCAATTCCTCAACAACAACCACATGAACACATTAGAAAATGGACACATGATCACCCATTGGACAACATCATTGGAAACCCTTCTCGTCCAGTATCCACTCGTAAACAACTTGCAACTGATGCTTTGTGGTGCTTTTTCAACTCAGTACTATCTGAGGTCGAACCAAAAGATGTTAAAGCAACAATGATTGAAGACAACTGGTTCAATGCCATGCAGGAAGAAATACATGAGTTCGATCGTCTAGATGTATGGGAATTAGTACACGCTCTGGTACGGCGTGCTATGATCATTGCTCTAAAGTGGATCTTCAAAGTAAAACTTGATGAGCTTGGTGATGTGCTAAAGAACAAGGCTTGGTTAGTTGCAAAAGGATACCGTCAAGAAGAGGGTATTGACTTTGAAGAATCATTTGCTCTAGTTGCTCGTATTGAGGCAATCGAGAATCTTCACGGCTAACGGCGCAAGCAAGAATATGATAGTCTATCGGATGGATGTAAAGGCGGCTTTTCTTAGCGGAGATCGACGAAAGAAGAAGTATCGTCGACCAACCTAAAGATTTTGTAAATCCAGAGCATCCTACTCATGTTTATCGCTTGAAGAAGGCCCTTTAAGGTTTGAAGCAAGCTCCAAGAGCATGGTACGACACACTATCAAAGTTTCTTGTATCTAATGGATTCAGCAAAGGAGCAGTTGATCCGACATTGTTTACCAGAAAGTCAGGCAAACACTTAATTCACGTTCAAATCTACGTTGATGATATTATTTTTGCCTCGACTGACCCCAATAAATGTGACCGTTTTTCTAAGGAGACGGGCTTTAAATTTAAAATGTCATTTTTCTTACGATTAAAAATTTCACAAAGTCCCGGAGGCATTTTTATCAATCAATCTAAATATGCTAATGAAATTTTAAAGAAATTTGGATTTGACACTTGTGACCCCGTTGACACTCCCATGGTGGAGCGTACAAAACTGGATGAAAACCACTTTCGGGGATCATGGTTGATCAAACAAAATATCGCGATATGATTGGATCCACGATATGCGTCACGGCCGATAGGCCGGACATCTTGTTATTTGTATGCATGTGTGCTAGATATCGGGCTAAGCCTACTAAAAAGCACCTTCAAGCGGTTAAGCGGGTCTTTGGTATCTCAGGTACCATTAACATGGGACTTTGGTATCCTAAGAACACCAATATGTCACTAACAACATATGCGGTCTGAGACCATGCGAGTGTCAAGATACCGCGTCGAAGCACATCGGTGGTGCACAATTCTTTGGAGAAAAGCTTGTCATTTGGTCGTCTAAGAAACAAATGTGTACTTCGATATCATCTACAGAGGCTGAATACATCGCCATGCCATCGTGTTGTGCTCAAATCCTATGGATGAGATCCCAACTATCTGACTATGGCTTTGACTTCAACAAAATTCCTCTATATTGTGATAACAAAAGTGCAATTGCTCTCTCCTGCAACAATGTTCAACATTCAAGAGCAAAGCATATCGACATTTGACATCATTTCATTAGGGAACAAGTGGAAAAAGGTGTGGTAGAACTTTACTTTGTGAGCTGAATATCGGCTAGCGAGACATCTTCACTAAGGCACTCCCTGAGAGCGTTTGAGTTTATTCTTCCTCGTCTTGGACTCAAGAGTCTTCAACACGAGACACTCAAGCGTCTTGAGAGAAAGCGAAGGAGTAAAGGCATCTCTTCATCTATTCTATCGTACATAATTTCTCAAAAACAAAATACAAAATTATAAAACCAACAAAAGAAAATAGAAAATTATGAAATCTACAAAAATCCATAAAATTGGAAAAACATGAAAATTTCAAAATATATATATATATATATATATATATATATATATATATATATATATATATATATATATATATATATATATTGTCATTTTCCTCATGTTTTTCTTTATTCGATAATATCTACGGTCCTTGTGTTGTCATTCAAAGAATGACACGGGTCTTTAGATGTTGTTCGAATGTACATAAACATTAATAAAAAAAATAAATAAAAAAATAAAAACCAATTTTTGAGAGAAGGTTTAAAAAAAAGCTTATAGTCATTTCAGTCTATAACCCGTTTTTAAAAGGAAGAACAGAGCCATGCTTTATCTAATTTTTCAAATCTCATGCTCTGATTCTAAAAACAACAAGACAAATGCTTCTTTCACAAATATTTTTCCTTCTATAAATTCTTCTGAAAAATATTTGTTATCTTATGAAAACTAATATACAAAAATAACTCAGACTCAATTTTTGGAAATCATCTGGACTTGACATATGTCAAAATCTCTATTTCTCAATCAACAACCTATGTCATTGATTGAGGGGGAGAATGATTTCAATTAAGTCAAAAGGTTATTTGTCATGTTTTCAAAAGATAATCAAGCATGTTATCATTGGAGTTTAAAGTCCTAGATTTGATCCTTATCGGTTAAATATTTTCATAAGCAAGTCACAATTCTCCTCAAAAGCTTTCAAAAACAATTTAAATCTATAGAGATCATAAATCTCTAATGATTTGAAAATTGTAATCGGGGGAGCATCTATATCAAACTAAAAAGAATTGAAACGTGATTGATTTGTCTCAAAGTGCAAGCTCCATCTAATATGTGCTAAACTCTTTTCGAATCTTGAAGCACATATTGAGGGGGAACAACTCTTTTGAAAACCACATCCTTCCCTAAAATATTCTAAACAAAGTATGAAAAATACTAATCTTGATCGGGAAAGTGATGTTGATATCTTTTAGAAATTGTTGATCAAAGAATCGAATCGTTCATTCTTAAAATCTGAGATTTTCAAGTCCTCTTGCCTCCATGTGCCAAAACTATTTCAAATATGTGATGCACATGTTGAGGGGGAGCTTTTTCTGAAAATATCAAAAGCAATTCGGGTACAAAATGTTTTGATCATGTATCACAAGTACTTGGATTGATTTTCAAATGATTTTCAATTGGTTCCAATGGCAGAAGAACAATACCAAAAGACCGACCAAATTTACTTTATGCATGGTGTTATAAGGATGGTTAGGTGAGGTATTCGTTCCCACGATCCCGCCAGAGCTGGAGGGATCTACCCAGGTACAATCCACTAAATAGTGTAGAGCCTTTAGGTATGATGAAAAAAGGAGAAAAATGAGAATATGGGAAGAGTGCGGACTGAGATAGAACTAGAACTGGAATAAACCCAACAAGGTTCTAGTTATGAAGTCTCGGTAAGCACTGAAGGGGTTGAAGAATGAAAAAGATTTGAATGTGAAAAAGGGTGAAAAGAAATAGCCCTCCAATAATTCAACCTTAGGGTAGAAATCGGGTTCAATTTATATGCTCTTTGGAGATTACCAAGGTAACACTGGTATTGAAGACAAGACGTCATGGAATCAGTGACGCACTACACTACAACTTCCCAAGCTACTCAAGCTCCTGTTAAAAGGACTTGTTTCATTCTTACAGGGAACCTACATTATCTATCGACTTTCTCTTAGAAATTGTTGATATTGAAGAAGGAGACCCTCTCCCTACTCTCCGACATAGGAACCAAATATGCACTGTTGAGTCTAGAGCCAAGAGATCATCTATTAAATCTCATTAGGACACTGTCAATGAAGACTCTTCTGTTCCACACAATGTGGAAAGAGAGAATATATCTTAAGAGTCCTACGCATTATCCTTGTGGTATTGCCAGAACATCTGAGTGATATGCTAACGTATTCACAATGAAAATGGAAAGCCTTCTGGAGCCAACATCAAACAAGCTCCTGGTAGGTGGCATGTGAAATCTATTCAATAGATCAATCATGTGACAACAGAACAGAAACAATGGGGTGATTCAAAATCATGAATCAATCCTGGTTCAGGTTATGGATTGACAGATACCTTTGAAAACCAGTCGTTGTGCTTAAAATTCTTTTCTCTAGCACATCGACTGTGTATTGATATTTCAAAATTAAAAGGTGTTTATGATTGATAACTGATTTTCATTAAAACCTTCGTTGTATTGCAAAAACCTTTTATTGAGCAGTACACGATTGTTTTTTCAAATCATTCTTCATCAATCAGTGAATCTCAAATTCACTCCGTGTTGTCATCTTTGAGACGTTCCGGTTTGAGAACAGCTAGAGCATTACTTGACTGTCAAGGAGATTCTTGAAATTATACGATCCAGGCGTACTTATGCTTGATCAGCGAGGAACCGGGGCGTGTACTTCAATTTAACGAAAGTGATCAAAGACACTTTCGTGCGCTTTATTGCTAACTGTTGTATGCAGGTATGCCCGTTGCAGCTGATCAGCTTTGAGAAGAGAATTCATTATCACGTTGCAGATGATCTCAAAGCTGGCCCAATGTCACAACAACACATGATGGCAACACTTGTAGCTTGAAAAATCAATGGTTTCTTCTTGTTTTCTTGCCTTGGTCGACCAACATGAAGAAGAGAGAGTTTTTATCTTTTTTCACCTTTTAGAATGTGTAGCTATGTGTTGTAGTTTTAGTAATTATCTTGCCAAATACATTGCCTAGTCATACAAGAGTATGTGTACATTAAGTCAAGATATTTTTTACAAATTGGATGACTAATGGGGGTGGGGGGAGGTCAGCAAGGGTAGGATAGGAAAAGGGTTTGATGCATTTTGTAGATTAAATGTATTTTATGTTATGTATACTGTATATTTTGTAAATATAATTAGGTATTTAGTGTAGTGTTAGCTAGAAATCGATTTTTACAGAACAAATAAAATATATCGGAGTCATAAAAATTATAAAAATACATTTCTCACAAGTATTGAGTGAATAAATAATTTATCGAATAGAATTTGCGAAAACCGTCGTAATTATTTATATAACAATTTATATACCAAAATAAATTCAAAACATCGGGTAAACTAATAATATAGTTTTTATAGTCTTAAAATGAGTATAAAAATATATCAGGATAATTGTTGGAAGTGTTGGATCAATTATTCAAAATAAATGATCGTGCGATAGCGTTTATTTAATAGAAAAATATACGTTAATGAAATATGCAAACACATGCATGAACTAATATGGTGATGATGTTACTGATGATACGTAGACTAACTCTAGTCTATATAAAGTGTTCTCAATGATGTTTCATGAATACACAGCTAAACCCTTACGGTTACGCGAATTTGATACTCGTAAACCTAGTTTACGAAAAAATGATGAATAGTGAATCATGAATAGTGATTTTTCTCGAGGGAATGAATAGTGTTTAAGTGAATAGTAAAATTTTAAAATAACCTCTCAAAGTCGAAAACTGACTTCAAAAATGATGAATAGTAAAATGATGAATAATAATATGTGAATGGTAAATTCCTGAGATGAATAGTAATTTGAGAAATGACCTGAAATTACGAGTTGTCACAACAATAACCCACGTTTGTTTGCTATTTTTTTAGTGTATTTGAGGTTCATTCATTGTGTTTATGGTTTGCTTAACATATCTGAAATGTCTTGATTATCTGAAAATTTGGACACCTGCATATGTGAAATGTTTGACTTATTAAGCTATTGGTCATTAATATATTTTTATTGCTCATCAGTTTATAACATATGCTAATATGGGTATGCATCTTTTGTTTGTTTTTGTGTATAGGTGTATTCTGCGACTCGATACTAGAACAAAGTTGCACTATATCAAAGCGATAAGGCAAAGTTGAGTTTCAATCTGATCGTCTTGAACTTTTAAAAGCACTATTTTAGAAATGGTTAAACACAAAAACATACGAGCATGATAACCATTTGCTTCATTATTTGCTTCAACATCAACGCTTTGTTGAAAACACTAATATAAATACTCCCTTGTATTTTGATATCTGGGGACACACTTTAGAATTTGGTCGTCAAGATATGTGTCTAGTATTAGGTTTTCGCTATGGTGATGTTTCTTTAGAGAAATTAAAGAAACGGCAATCTGAATTTGGTAATCGTATGCTAAGTTTTCTTAGAGAGGGCGTACCAAGAAAATCAGTAATATAAAAGCTGAACAACTAGTTAGGGTTCTTAGTGATCAAGTTGAGTTTAATAAACTTTCAAATGATGATCTTGCTTCGCCTTTGTGCGTTACGATGTTAGAGAACGTTTTATCGACAAGCAGGGAAAGAAATTTAATCTCCCATGAGATATTGGTTTTAGTAGATGACATTTATGCATGGAATGCTTTCCATGGGGCGAGTACATTTGGGTTGAGTTTCACAAGAAGATTTATAATGCTATCCCAAAGGTTAGAGATAGACATTTGGTGAAATGGCTACTGAAGGGCAATTGTTACATTGCAACTTATACATTGAATGGATTTCGTTAAACTTTGAAGGTCGTAACTATTGTTTAAATACTAAAATTTAATTGATTGTAGCATGAACCTTAGAGTAGTAATTTTTATGCTAATAGTAATAATAATTCCTTCAGATTTGGCTTTTGGAAACCTACCACAATTCAACAAATTGGTGGGTTAAAGAAGAGAATGTGATCCCTCGGGGTGTTGCTTGGGAGGATGCACACAGGTTTGAAAAGACCGATTATGATCTTCTTTTTCATAATGCAGAAATGGTTCTCCTTGTGCCGACAGGTTATACTCTACTCTTTTAGAAAAATTGTTTATGATTTTTAATGGTATTTGGGTTAGTGTATAACAATTTTTTTATATCACGTGAGATGAAAGAACTTTGGTGGACATCTAGTGTAGACTTTTTCAAGAAGTATATGCCAGCAAGGTTATACAATCATATACCACCTAGTCTTCCCATTCGTGATACACCAGCAGTCAATAGATCCGGTCAACTGGAGAAGTTGAGGTCTCAAATGCAGATACACCAACAGTCATTAGGAAGGCTGATCAAGGCATGCCGTATATGGGGGATTTCATGCCATCTACAACAACAATTGTGGCTCAAATGGCTAAAATGCAACAACAAATTAATCACTTACATAAATATGTCAAGCATTTGAGGCCTGATAGGGATAGCTAGATTCCGGGTATGGATGGAGAATTGCCACCTAGTGCAACAGTTTTAGATCAGATGGCTAATATGCAATAGCAAATTGATGAGCTTGAAGTATATCCATACAATTTGAAGCTTGATGGGGTTAGTGAGAAGAATGGGGGTCAATCGATCTTGCAGCGTGTTTCTTTGAAAAGGTTATATTTCTTGCAATCCTTTTAATCTGTTTCTATATTTTGTTTTGCTTCTATGCGGACTCATTTGATGCATTACTTATTCATACGTGTTTTATGTTGTATGATATAGTCGATTGTTACGTTTTTTACACGTGCATTTGATTATGAGTTTTGGAAATGCATTTTAAAAACTTCACCTAAACTACTATAGTACATTTGGTTAAAATCTATAGCTTTTAAGTAATAAAAAGTTCATTGTAAATTATAAATTTTTAATAATGGAAGAGATAGAGTATGGGTAGTGATTGGGCATGAAGATAGTTGATCAGTGGATGTCATGGACTATGAAGATGGTTTGAGTAGTTTAGATAATTTCACAGTTTTTGGTTGTAGAATTTTACTTTTTTTTAAAGCTTTTTGTTGTTGTAAAAGTTAATAAATTACTATGCTACTTTAAAAACTTCGCCTAAACTACTATAGTTCATTTATGACACTAGTGTTTTGTATTAAATAACTTCACCTTCATTACTAGTTCATTAACTTCACCTAAACTACTTATTCTATAAATAAGTTTTCTACACTTCTACACATTCATAGTCTTCTACATATTCATAGTATTTAATCTGTTTCTAAAAAATGTCCGACAACATTCCCTTCGAAATTCAAATAGAAATCATTTCTAAACTTCATGTACATGCTTTACTTCAGTTAAGAACTGTTTCAAATACATAGAAGTTGTTCATTGACAACTCAAAATTCCTTGTTGGTTTCGGTGTTTGCACGTCTCTGCCTTGTATTTTTCTTATTCACTATTAGCAAGGATTTGTTGAGTCATAGTTTACATTTTTTGTTGATGATAATGTCAATTTGTTCCAGCAACGTCTCTTTTTTCCAAGTATTCCTAAAGTCATCTGTAATACAAGTCTCAGATTTTTGAATCTTTTGCCAATTCGCACCTCTCATGGTTTGTGGTGTTTTTCTGATTCTTTTAAGATGGCTGTTCTTTGGAACCCGTCAATAAGAAAATCAGGTTGCTATAGTTCTCCTGGTTGGTTAAGTCAATCGAATCGATAAAGTAGTTATCGGTTTTGGTGTTAATCCAGTCACTTTTGACCCTACCATTTTAAGGATTTCATATCCGCTTGATGGACACAGAACATGGAATGTTTCAATGTTGACATTGAGCTCAAGCGGAAGAAGTTAGAAAGTGAACATATGGATTGTCAGTCAATCCGACTAAAACGGTCAAGTCAGGCTGTATTAGGTAGTTTTATTTATTGGGTGGCTTCTCAACGGACTTTAGGCTATTCTAAAAAATCTTATATGATTGTCTCTTTTGATTTGGTTAACCACAGCTTTTCGGTATTAGATATACCTTACAGCTTACGTATTCGGATTCCAAGACCTTTCTATATTTCAAAACTAAGAGGGTCTCTTGTCATTTTTGGCAACATGATAGGAGATCAGTGGCACACGACCTGTTTATGGGAGATAATGTTGGATGGTAACAAAATAAAATCCTTTAAAACACTTGATCATTTTCACTCCTCATTTACTAAAATTAATTGGATTTACGAAGATTGGGGATCCGGTTTTTGAATCGATCGGCCTTACCAAATGGATCACACTCTTGAAGTCTTACAAGTTCGGTCACAAGAATTTATTAATCTTCGTGTTGAAGCGACAGGTCCTTCTTCATGAGCCCTTTCAACGAATACTTCATACGCTTACGCATCCAGATTGTTCAGTATATTAAGTTGTAGCTTATGGAGGGTTTGTTTGTTTGAGTTTGTATGTTTTTGTCTAGTTGTTTCTATGTTAGTTTCTAGGTTTTTCTGTAGTTGTTTGTATGTTTGAGTTTGTATGGTTTTCTAATTGTTATGTATAATAAAACCATATTTTGCTATTGGGACTTACCCATTCTCATCTGTTTTTTATGTACACAGTAATAAATCTCCCATCCTAATTAACAAATGTAATTTAACTTTTATTTTTTTTAGACTGGTACTGATAATGATGGTAGTATGGATGTAGATGATGATTCAAAGGTTTGTTATAACAATGGTTTTTTCTATATACGGTGCACATCAATTAGTTGACCAAGTACTTAACATAACTCTATATTTATTTTTCAGACCGGTACTCAAAATGACGGTGATACGGATGTAGATTATGTTGTAAAGGATGTTAATGTTAATGCAAATCTGAATGTGCAAGAAGATATATTCAGTTCTACGAACGATTTATTTTCACAACAAGTGCAAGAAGTAATAAATGACTTTTTTGACTCACAGCAAGATCCTGCAGATGTTCAGGTAATGTATGCTAGGAATTACATATCCATCTTATGAGTTAATACATACCCAATATTTTGGTTGTTTACACGTGCATATGATTAGGATGGGAATGTTTGTGACGTTGAGCAAGATGTGCCAAACAAGCAAGAAATGAACGAGCCCCAACAGATAGATTCACCTTTTAATCTGGTAAATATGTGTTGACTGATTAATCTAATGATAGATTCACCTTTTAATCTGGTAACACGCACATTCAAAAATATCAATGTTTTTTATAGGTCGAGACTCGTTGTAAAGTTGAACATGTTCAACATGTGGATATATACTTTGAACATGTTAATATATTTTCTCTAAAAAAAACCGAACATGACATTAACGCAAAGTAAACTTCTTTTCAGGATGATAATGTTCTTAAAGTTGATGAAGATGTGGAAATGAAGGCCGTGATGAGTGACGACAAAAACTTACAGTCTCATGTATGCATGGTGAGTATACTCGGAACATGTTAATATAATAAAATAAATAAACGAACATGACATTCACACACAGTAAAATTTTTTTCAAGATGAGAATGTTGTTAAGGTAGATGAAGATGTGGAAATGAAGGGTGTGTGTGACGGAGGAAAAACTTACGATGCTCTGTATCCATGGTAAATATACTTTGAACATGTTAATATAATAAAATTTTTAACAAACATGATATTGACACAAAGTTTTTTTGTTTTTTAGGATGAGAATAATGTTAAAGTTGATGAAGATGTGAAAATGAAGGGTGTGATGAGTGAGACACAAAACTCACAGTCTCCTATTTTTCAGGATGAGAATGTCGTGATGAGTGAGGCACAAATCTCGGACTCTCCCTTTAATCCGGTAAATATTCGTTGAACATGTAAATCTAATAAATTTAACCAGTACTCACGCAAGATAAACTGTTTTTCAGGATGTTCTTCTTTTTGACGAGGACCAACATGTTCAAGTGATGTCAGAGTCTGTCTCTAGTCTGTAATTAGCACTCACGGTGATGTGAAGTATGTTGGCGCTATTGACTTGTGATGAAAATAAGGTAACAAGTGTACGTGTTCTTTTTAAACATGAGAGGAAGCTGAGCAAGGTCTTTGAATCCCCATATACGCAGCAACCTTCGACTACACCAAGAAGGAGGCAACATGTGAAACTTGTACTTCCACTATCATTGGACCGGATGGGAAAGAAATCAAACTCAAACCTTTCAAAGGGGCATTTAGTGATAACATTTTTTTATAATGTTAATAACAATGATATAGCTTCTATATTTTTATTATAATCCTTATTTCCATTGGACATTTCAGAATCTTTGTCGTACTGGTCTAGGGAAAATGTTCAGAGCTTTTGTACATCCAGAAATAAAATTGATCTTGGATAAACAAAAAAAAAGAATAAGAACAAGGAGTTGTTTATGTTCCCATGGAGCAGCGGAGGGACGACTGCTAATCCTAAGTTTTGGCTAGGATTATTGGGGAGAGACGAGGGAAACAGGGGTTGGCTAAGTGATGTGGTACGTATTTGTTACAAGTCTATAGTTCAAAGTTTTATGTGCGGGTGTTTCGTACCTAATGTTTCTCCTGCTTCAATTTTGAAATTACAGCATGTTGGATTGTTTGTGGATTTAATGATGCATTTTAGACCTGCGATCTCTGATTGGGTCATGGTTAGCCCATTTTGGGCCACAATGATCCTTGACTCGCAAATGCCGCTCTATTATGAAGACGGAGTGAGGAACGACATCCCGTGGTTACATGAAGGCGTCAATAAGGTGTCTCTTACTTTAATTATCACATATTACAAATGACTTATGATATATACTTATCTGCCTGGAAGCAATCTTTGATCACTTAAATTTAGTTAGTCAGGCGATGATGAACATTTTCTGCAAATGGTTTATCGGACTAAAACTCAATGACACATGTATCTTGGCAGGGTAGCCACACCTTTGATTGTGGTTGCAGCCATGGCAGGTGTTTTGTACGGTTCATACATTTGTAGATCTGAGCCTTACTTTCCAATTATCCAAGTTTGGTCCATTTTCTAGACACTTTTCTCATCTCTTTCCCATTTAGGCCATGCTCAACTACTCGAATCCATTCATATTATGACATGTGGCATTCTTTAGTACTTTTTCTATTGTCCACTAAGTGTCACATCAAATCTCCCATGTCATGAGAACATAAATGGAAAACAAATTTACTTTTATGTGATTGTTAATACTATGTGAGAACATAAATGGCAAACAAATTTACTTCTATATAAGCATTGGTATTTAATAATTAATGTACAAAAGATTTCGAAGAACATAAATGGCAAAGCGATTCGTCCGTATTTGAAAAGATCCTAGACAACTATGGCCCCTTAGAGACAGATCCTTGTTGGTTTGGTACATCTTTATAGGGACTTGCCTTTCTCGCAATGTGGTACCTTAATGTTAACGATTACCCACGTGGTTTACCACCTTCTACTTGTTCATCCATGTAAACTTGTTGTCTTAGCTCTTCTAGAATTTTAGCTGGTAATTGGTCCCTTGGTTCAGCATTTAGGCCATATCTCTCTTCCATCTCAGGAAATATGACCTCTCTTAGTGCCTTGATTAACCATTCCATATCATCAGCATTAGCCTTGAATGTAACATTTTTACCTTTTGACATATTTAGAATAAAGTGAAGTAGGGTTAATGCTGAATTAAGTATGTCCACTATTAAATAGGAAAAACCACACCTACCAAAGGCATAATCAATATTGTTTGGTTTTGAATGACAGTTGATTCCTGACCTATATTATTGTCAAAACTGACAGTTGAAAATTTGAAAATCACATGCAAATATTCACGATCTACAATACGACCTATATTATTGTCAATCATTTATCATTTCAAATAGACTAAAAAACAAAAAACTTTTGGTAGCTTGATGATGTGATATGTAAGAGGCTGTGATGACGATGAATCAAATGATGCGATGTACCATATCTTGGCATGGAAATTTTATAGCATTATTTTCCAACCATGGGTGGTTACGTCCTGATGATGTTTTTCTGATCTGAGCCTTGTTGATCTGAGCCTTTTTTTGGTTCAGATTGTGGGTTGTGTGTGTGTATTTTTGTCTGTATGGGAAACGTAAAAGTGAAAAAAGAAAAACTATCAAATCACTTGGATATGGTAAATCTGTTGGTGTATCTTTTTCAATTACCCAAGTAAAAAGTAAGCCTCTGAATGTGCATACATTATATATGCTTTAGTCAAATGATGATGAATATTTTTGCAAATGGTTTATCGGACTACAATTACATAACCGTATCTTGGCGGGGTAGCCACACAGGGAATGTGGTACTGACCATGTGAGTGTTTTTATGCGGTTCATACATTTGTAGATATGAGCCTTACCTTTCACTTGCATTAATAGAAAAACTGAAGTTTCTAACCGGGGGCTTATAGAATTACTTTTATATGAGCATACATTATATATGCTTAAAGTAGGTGATGATGAAACTTTTCTTGAAATTTTTTATCGAACTGACAACGGTATCTTGGCAGGGTAGCCACACTATAGGCAATGTGGTTGCAGCCATGGTGGGTGTTTTGTACCGTTCATACATTTCTAGATCTGATCCTTACTCGTTAATGTCAAACATTACTTATTTGCTTACAGATGCTAAGCATAGTGTATAGAGAATGGACCAACATTGGATTTCGGGCCTCTTTTGGTAATTTTCTCTTGTTTTATGCATGTTGCTAGATTCAGTCCCACAATAGGCCCTGATCAGTGGTAGAGTGCATTTCATCAAAGAAAGATGGGACACTAAATAGAATGTTGTGGCAAGTAATTTGGTGCAGATTACTTTTTCGCATCATCCTATTTTGTTTCCCATCTTTCTTTGAGAACTGCTGTCTATTATTGATCAGGGCCTTTTGTGGAACTGGAACCGAAAACATGCAAGAACGTTGATGAGTGTGTAAATACTTATCATTTTTTGGTCAAATCTGAGCGCAAAACACTTAAAAGCGCTCAATGCATCAAAATCTGAAAATATCTCAAAATTGCATTTTATATGTTTAAGATGCAAAATGTTTAAAATCAGATGAAAAGCGAGCTAAGTTTGCATAATTGGCAGTTTCAGTCCCCCGACTTTCAAAAATTGACAGAAATAGTCCCTGAGCACTTATTTTAAAAGAAAAGTCAGCAAAGGTCCTTTTAAAATCATAAGTTGTCAAAATTAGTCCTTTGATGAAAAATGTCAAAAGTTTTGAGAAATTACAAGTTTAGTCCTTTGAGTTTCAAAAATGACAGATTTGGTCCTTGGAATATTGGAGATGTGCAAGTTTAGCCCTTGGATTTTTGGAGAGTGTCAATAATAGTCCTTGGAAAACCTTTTCAGAAATTACATGCATGGTCCCTGGTTTTTCAGTTTTGGCAAGATTGGTCCCTAAACTATACATTTTATCCAAAACTAATCCTAAACCTAATAACTACCCAAGCCCAACACCATTATACCCAACCCGGTCCAGTCCACCTTTTACCCAATCCAACCCGCCCAAACCTTTTACCCGGTTTAATAAACCAAACCCACCCACGGTTTGAATATAAAACCGCCCTCACGGGTTTCCCTCTACTCCCTCATCATCACCTACACCTGCAAAAACCACCCACGCCCTCCTCCATCATCATCACACCCTTCCTACCCTCCAAACACCCCATGCCAAATACATTAAATGCTCCTCCCCTGTCACAAGTTATCAGTACCAACTGGCTATATCTCATTTTCCCGCCAAAAATGCCATCAACGGCTATAATCCACTCAACTAATCCAATGGTCAAGAATAGAGGTGGGATTTGCTGAGAAGACACGTGGAAATCTTTTTGTTCATAAAAAAGAGGGGGAGCTGGGTTTAAATAGCTGGTAGCTACTGTGTGGAAGAGAGAGTTTTTTTACTTAGCACCATTTTACCTTAATCTTCATTTTCAGTAGCTTAAACATATGTTGTAATCAGTTTTTAATTCATTTCAGTAGTTGTAATGCACTTTTGTATTCAAGTTTCTCAGATTAATGAAATTTAGTTTTGATTCTCAAATAATTGTCAAGCCGTTTATGCCTTAAATCTGCTACTAGTATGGTTTATTGCTTATTCATTTAATCAAAGTTCATTTTCAGCTTGTTTCTCCATTAATTCAATAGAAAAAAAAGATAAATAAAAAAAAAGATATATTTGAAAAATAAAAAAAATACTCACAGCTCTTATAAGTTCATCTTAAGGCTGTGCTACTGTTTCATTGAGCTCATATAAGCTTATTATAGCTTATTGTGAGTTCATATTAGTTTTCTAAAGCTATTTACACAAAAGTTCTAAGTCGGTCAACAAAAGTCAACCTGTGAAGAAATCTTGGATAAGCAGCTATGGAAATTAATGTGGGTAGATGCAGAGCTGGATTTGGATAGGAATTGGTTTAAAACAAGGAAGTGTAACTCTGGATTAAGCCTCAATTGAGCTGGAACACTTGTGAGATTTTTTTTTCTCTACACACAGATTTAGTCTACATAAATTGTTTGAGCTTGAATTAGTGGGTGGAATCAGTTTAGATCTTTTCATTTAGTAGTTGTTAGGCTAGTTTGATTCAGTTTAAGCTTTAGGATAGGCCAGTTCAGTAGTGAGGTGAGTTAAATTGCAAAACAGTTAGTATCACCTGTGTTTGGTTTAAGCTGTCATTTGGTATTGCAGTGCTTAAAAAGTTGTTAGACTCAGTTTACTAAGTCCCCTTTAGGCATATTAGAATCATTAGAGTTACTCATTTTCTCTCAAATCAGTAAAAGTCAAAATTGATTTGCCTTTGCTCTAATTGGATCATTAGTTAGGTGTAGAAGTTAAACAGCTTGGAATTTGGTGTTAGAGTTATTAATATAGCTTAATATAGTTCCATTTCACCATAAAACATCAAAACCAGTCAATAAATTTGAATCAAATCTCAAATAAGTCAACTTTCAATTCTGCCTAAAAAGTCAAAAACCACAAAAGACAGTTTTGGCAAAACTTTGCACAAGTTTCATGTGTTCAGTGTTGGGTCAAATTTATTAAAACTTTGGTTTTAAAAACTTCAGCTAGTCAAGTGCTTAAAAGTGATTTTTGGAAATTTTTTGTAAGTCGTTTTAAGCCTCAAATCAGCTGCTTAATAAGCTGCAAAGTGCCCTGTGCACACTCAGCATACACTTAGTTGTGCACAGGCAACTTGCAGGCCTTGCACAGGTTTCATTCCTGCTTATTAGGGTCTAAAATTTGGTACATGAGTTCTTTGCTTGGTGGTCTATAGTTTCTCAGTTCTTGATTTCAGTTAAGCTCTCTTGAAAAGCTAGTGCATAAGCTCAAAAGTAGAGGGTAGGCTGTTTGGATTTTTATTAGCTCAATCATTGTAGTTTGCAATTCAGTGGATTATAGTAGCTGTTTAAGGTTTATTTAGAGTAGTCTCAGCATAATTTAGCTTCTGTAGCAGTTTGGTAGCTTTTAGTGCTTATTAGCTTAATCTTAGTAGCTTATTTAGGGTCAGTTTGCACTACAACTTGTTAATCCTTCATATAAGCTACTGTTTTTATATTTTTCATAGATTAAGAATATTATTTTAGACTTTTCCTGAATTTTTCATATTTTTCCAGCACTGTTTGATATTTTTCCTCATTTAAATCAGTCTTTAGTACTTTTTAATTAGCTTTTAATACAATTAAATCAGAAAAGTTTCAAAAAAATAAGTTTTCATTTTTCCTAGGTTAAGATAAATATAAAAAGCAAAAAAATAATTTTTCCAGATTTTTCTTAGTTAAATTTGTAATTTTTAGCAATTTAATTAGTTTTAAATAGTTTTTAATTCATAGAAAATAGAAAAATAATCAAAAAAATACAAAATTAGTTTTTAAAATTCTCTTTAGTTATTTTAGATTTTTCTAAGTCATAATTTCATTTTTCTAGCTTTATTTCATACTTTCTTGTATTTTAGGGTATTATTAAATAAGTAAAAATAGTTTTTAATTAATAATAATTAAATAAATAGTCATAAAAATAATTTTCTTTTTCTCAAAATTTTCTCTCATCATTAGGTTTGTAAAAATGTCATTTTTATATTTTAGGATTATCTTTGTTTCAATTTCACATTTTCTTTTTATGCGTTCACGTAGTTTTAATTTAAATTTATAAAAGAAAAAGCAAAAACATCATTTTAAAAATAGTGATAGCGTTTATTTAATATAATTTAGCTTTTTAATTTTCTTTCATTTTTCCTTTGTCATTTAGTAATCAATCACAACCCTTTTCCGTTCAAATTCTCCCGATCACTATTCGTTTGGTGATTGATTACGCTCGTTGGGACTTAACGACCTGGGGAAACACTATACTCCTCTTGATCTTAATTGCATTGGTGTCTGAGCTGTTTGAAGTTTATTACGGTTGACCATTCACAAGTGGTCAGCTTGTGTGATAAAACTTGACGATTTGGCATCGATCAAAATTTTGGCACCGCTGCCGGGGAGCTGTGCTAATTATCTTACGCTTAGCAGATTAGTGATTTGAATATTCACTCCTTGTTCATATCATCTATATCTATATATTTTCTTATAAAAAATCCAAAAACCAAAAACATCTTAAAACGTATAAAACACAAAAATATTTTTCTTTTGTTTCTATATATATATATATCAGATAAAAATACAAAAAGATTTGTCATTTACTTTGTTTGATAATAACAACATAAAAATTACCACATAAACCAAGGCAAGTGTACTACCTAGCTGGGGGTACGACCATAATAAGTTCCCGAACCAAAGATTAAAACTTGCTTTTGTGTCCTTGTGAGTGGTGTACCTTTTCAAAGAAGCCATTCATCTTGTGATTATTGGTTTAAGTTCACTGTCGTTTTGCCTCGATATTGTTTTAATTAGATTTGTTGTTATATCTACTTTTCAAAACCATAAAACCCAAAAAGATTCTTCTTACCCCATTTTCACCATTTTCATAATTCCTTTCCTTAACTCTGAGATCTCTTAGAGTTAACTCTAGTGTATGCGTACTCACTCTTCTAGATCTGTAAGCCCATTTCGTGAGCTTGTCGAGGATTCCAGAAGGCGTGTCCGTAGACGTTACGCCCCATCGGTCGGATCTGAGATCCGGGCTGCTCACACTACTTCCGTTATCATGGCGGAAGAACGTCCTATGTGTGAGCTTCTCCAGGCACCCATCGGCGGGTATGGAGACGCTATTGTTATCCCAGCCATTGTGGCTGAAAATTTTGAACTCAAAACCGGGTTACTAAATCTTGTAACCTCAAGTCAATTCTATGGTTTTGAGCGGGATGATCCTCATGCTCATATTCGATGGTTTAACAAGATTGCATCTACCATCAAATACAAGAATGTCCCTACGGATCTTTGTCAAGCTTCTTACATTCCCATTTTCCTTGAGGACAAGCGGTTGGCTTGAAAAACAACCCCTCAATCGATCGAAACATGGGAAGACACGGTAAAGAAATTTGTTAACGAGTTTTATCCACCTTCCAAAACCACGAGTCTTAAAAATGAAATCATCAAGTTCACACAAAAGTTTGATGAACCCTTCAATGAATCGTGGGATCGTTTTAAGGAGTTGCTCCGCAAATGTCCTCACCACGGTTTCTCGAGTTGATGCAACTCGATACTTTCTATAATGGAGTGAGTCAAACTGATCAAGATTCTCTCAATTCCTCCGCTGGAGGAAATTTCTTGAGCAAAGCTGTCAAAGAAGCTTTAGCGATAATTGAAAACAAGTCTAAAGTCCGCCTTTGCTTGCGAAGCAAACCGGTTGTTTCCCAAGTCAGTCTTGGTCCTTCTACTTCATCGCCCGTGAGTCAATCTAGCACCGATGCTACGATTGAAAAACTCACAGAAGCAATTCAAGCTTTGGTTCTCTCCAACCAAAAGAAAGTTTCTTTTCCACAAACTTCACCTCCTGCTGAAGTTAAGAAAGTGGAATCTGTGTTACTTGCGGTAGCCCCCATGCCTACTACAACTGTATGGCCACCGATGGTAACCCTTTTGAAGCAAACGCTGTGGGCAGGATTTCTAATTCAGGAGGCAACCAATACCGTGCTCCTATAGACCCGAACCACCGTCCTAACCACTACCCTGGACCACCCGGTTTCAACCAAAACCAAAACCGTAATCAAAATCAGAATAGAACGAACCAAGGTTTTCAAAACCAAGGTAATTTTAGTCAAAATAACGGTTTTCAAAATCAAAGTCAAAACTTCCAAAACCAAGGAAATTTTAATAGAAACCAAGGTCAGGGAAATTTCAACCCAGGGTACTTTCATGGCAATAATCAAGGAAATTTTCAAAATCAAGGCCCCAACCCAAACAATAGAGGCCAGAATTTTCCTACACAAACTCAAGTCATTGTTCCAACTGGACCATCATCGATGAGTTGTTGAAGCAATTCATGAAATCCAAGAGGAAATGAACAGGTTGTTGGTTAGCCGATTTCGACATTAAGAAGTCTATAAATGATCGACCCTCGGGCTCAGGTACTTTACCTAGCAACACGATCGCTAATCCGAGGCGATGCAAAGCGATCACAACCAGAATTGGTGCTTCATATGATGGACCCGCTATTCCTACTACCTCTTCTTCTTCTCTCACGAAGGTAGTGGAAAGTGAACCTGAGGCGACAAAGGACAAGGAACTTCCTACTAATACGGAGGTACCGGCAATGTCCATCCTCAAGTTGTCGAAACCCAAAACCAAACACAGGTTGTTTTGAACCTCCAGGTTGAAAACCCCAAATCCAAAACTTCTATTCCTTACCCCTCACGTTTAAATGAGCAAAAGCTCCGAGAAAAAGCCAGTCATCAAATGGAAATTTTTTTTTAAATTTTCCAAGAACTACATTTTGACATAAGCTTTGCGGATGCCATCATGCTGATGCCCAAGTTTGCATCAACTCTCAAACACATGTTAAGCAACAAGGAAAAGCTGTTTGAAATGGCTAAAACTCCTTGAACGAGAAGCGCTCAGCAGTTCGTTAAAAAGCTTCGAGAAGCTTGGAGATCCTGGAAAATTTCTTCTTCCTTGTGTTTTTCTAGGGATGATTGAATGCTTTGCCCTTGCCGATCTTGGTGCAAGCATCAATCGATGCCTTATTGTATGGAAGAAACTTTCTCTTCCAGAACTTGTTCCTACCTGCATGACTCTTGAGCTTGCAGATCGTTCTATATCGCGTCCTCTTGGCATCGCCGAGGATGTATTCGTGAAAGTAGGAAAGTTCCATTTTCCAGTTGACTTTGTGGTTGTTGATTTCGATGCCGATCCTCGGGTTCCCCTCATTGTTGGGCGAGGATTCACGAGCGAACGGGCCGTGCTCTAATTGATGTATTTGAGCAAGAAATCACGTTACGTGTGGGTAATGAAGCTGTCACCTTTAACCTTGATCAAACTTTGAGGTACTCCTCAAATTATGATGCTGAATCGGTTAATCGAATCGATGTAATTGATATTGCTTCAGAGGAGTACTCTCAAGAGTTTCTTGGTTATTTTCATAATTCTGTGAGTGGGGATTCCACCACATCTTCTAAACCAATCATTGCCGACTCTTCCCCCTCTCTCACTCCGTTTGAGGGAGGTGACTTCTTTCTTGAATAGATCGATGAGTTTCTTGCTAGTGATGAATCAATTTCGCCGGGAATTGATGGTGTTTATGATTCGGAGGGGGATATTCTTTATCTTGAGCAATTGTTAAATGAAGATCCATTACCTTCACTCCCTCTAAAAGAGATCACGATTGAGGAAATCAAATCAGTACAAACATCTATTGAAGAATTTCCCGAGGTTGAACTTAAGGACCTACCTCCTCATCTCGAGTTTGCATTCTTGGAGGGTGATGATAAATTACCCGTCATAATTGCTAAGGACTTAAGCTGAGGAGGAAAAGAGCTGCTCATAAAGGTCTTGAAGTCACACAAGCAAGCAATTGCTTGGAAACTCTCGGACATTAAGGGTATCAACCACGAGTTTTGTACTCACAAAAGCTTAATGGAGGATGACTTCAAGCCAGCAGTCCAACATCAGAGAAGGGTGAATCCTAAGATTCATGAGGTTATCAAACAAGAAGTTCTCAAACTTCTTGATGCCGGTTTAATTTACCCGATCTCTGATAGTCCTTGGGTTGATCCCATCCTTGTGTTCCAAAAAGGGTGGCATAACTGTTGTCACAAATGAAGAAAGCGAGTTAATTCCAACTCGATTGGTTACGGGATGGCGTGTGTGTATTGACTATCGCAAGTTAAGCGAAGCCACCCGTAAAGACCATTTTCCTCTACCCTTCATGGACCAGATGCTTGAGAGATTAGCGGGAGCGAATACTATTGTTTCCTGGATGGTTTCTCGGGTTATTTTCAGATCCCCATTGATCCATTTGGATCAAGAAAGACCACATTCACCGCCCATACGGAACTTTTGCCTCTGAGGCGTATGCCTTTTGGCCTATGTAGCGCTCTGGCACGTTCCAACGATGTATGATGGCCATTTTCCACGACATGATCGGGAAACAATGGAGGTGTTTATGGATGACTTCTCGGTCATTGGGGACTCATTTCAAACATGTCTCTCCCATTTAGAAAAAATGCTAAAACGGTGTGAAGACACCAATCTTTGTCTAAATTGGGAGAAGAGCCACTTTGTGGTCAAAGAAGGCATAGTCCTTGGCCATAAGATTTCAAAAAACGGGATTGAGGTTGATAGAGCAAAAGTTGATGTTATTGCTAAATTGCCTCATCCTACTACCGTCAAAGGTATTAGGAGTTTTCTAGGTCATGCGGGGTTTTATCGCAGATTCATACAAGATTTTTCTAAAATCGCTCGGCCTATGACCCATCTTCTTGAAAAAGATGCTCCTTTTATCTTCTCACCCGAGTGCATCGAAGCTTTTGAAACATTAAAGAAAAACCTTACGGAAGCACCCATTCTAGTTGCCCCCGATTGGGATTTACCCTTTGAACTCATGTGCGATGCAAGTGATTTTGCTATCGGTGCAGTCTTGGGGCAACGAAAAACCAAGCATTTTCAGCCTATCCACTACGCGAGTAAGACTATGACTGAAGCTTAAACCCATTACACCACTACAGAAAAAGAATTATTAGTTGTGGTGTATGCATTTGAAAAGTTCCCATACCTAATCTTGAACAAATGCGTGGTGTATACGGATCACTCGGCTCTCAAATATCTCTTTGCAAAACAAGATGCAAAGCCGAGATTGCTCCGTTGGGTTCTCCTCCTACAAGAATTTGATATCATTATACGTGATAAAAGGGAGCCGAGAACACAGGTGCTGATCATCTGTCCGTCTAGAAAACCCTCACCAGGATGTGTTAGGAAAAAAGAAATAAAGCGAAACATTTCCTCTCAAAACACTCAATGTGGTTTCTTTTCGTGGAGACTCTTCTACCCCATGGTTTCTGACTTTGCAAATTACCATGCGGGTAACTTTGTGGTGAAAGGGATGTCGTCCCAACAGAAAAACAAATTCTTTAAAGATGTAAAACATTACTTACGGGCGACCCCTACTTATTCAAAATTTGCGCGGATCAAGTCATCAGGCGATGTGTGTATGGTCGGGAAGCCAATGACATTCTCAAGGCTTGCCATTCGGACCTCTTGGGGACATCATAGCCCCAACTACTGCGCCAAGAAGGTGTTTGATTCCGGATTTTATTGGCCCACGATTTACAAGGATGCCCACGAATTTATCAAAACCTGTGGCGCTTGTCAAGCGTCACGAAATATCTCACAAAGAAATGAAATGCCGCAAAATGCCATTCAAGTGTGTGAGATTTTTGACATCAGGGGCATTGACTTTATGGGGCCATTTCCATCATCTCGAGGAAACAAATACATACTCGTGGCCGTTGACTATTTGTCAAAATGGGTTGAAGCGAAAGCTTTACCTACCAACGATGCCCGAGTTGTTGTGAAATTCTTAAAATCTCTTTTGCTAGGTTTGGAACTCCACGAGCTATAATCAGTGATCGTGGTACGCATTTCTGCAATGACCAGGTTGATAGAGTCATGCAAAAGTATGGTGTAACTCACCGTCTCTCTACTGCGTATCACCCTCAAACAAGTGGGCAAGTGGAAGTTTCCAACCGAGGGATTAAAAGAATTCTTGAAAGGACGATGGCGAAAACCGTGCCTCTTGGTCGGATAAGCTAGATGGCGCACTCTGGGCCTTCGTGCAGCTTATAAAACACCCATCGGGTGTACTCCATACAAGCTTGTGTACGGAAAGGCGTGTCATCTGCCGATTGAGCTTGAGCACAAAGCATCCTGGGCCTTGAAACATGCAAACTTCGATATTGAGACAATTTGGTGATCACAGGAAAGTTCAAATAAATGAATTATATGAACTCCGTGATCAAGCATACTGAAACTCTTTGATCTACAAATAAAAGACAAAGAAGATTCATGACTCCAAAATCAAAAACCGCGTTTTCAACGTCGGTGATCGAGTCCTTCTTTTCAACTCAAGATTGAAGATTTTCTCGGGAAAACTAAAATCCCGCTGGTCTTGACCATTCACCATCACTAAAGTATTTCCTTATGGAACCATTGAGTTATCTCAACCCGATGGTCCAAACTTTAAAGTGAATGGTCATCGGTTGAAGCATTATTTTGGAGAGGACATTCCTCCTGTGGTTGTCCCGGATCTACAAACTTTCCCCATGAACCAATGAATGCGGGGATCGAGTCAAGCTAGCGACTCGGGAATCAAAAACAGTAGCATGCCATATGGGTTTTCACCCATATTTATGACTTCTTTCTATTTTCTACCACCCTAGTGTGGGGGAGTTGCCCCATTTGTTGTATATAAAGTTTTCAAAAAAAATCTCTTTCAAATAATGGCGTAGTATTTCCCTTTTACGTTCTATATTTTGGCATAACCGCCGGTACTTTGAATATTGAGGGCAATATTCATTTCTAGTGTGGGGGAATTCTCACGAATTTTATCATGTAATTATACGCCCATTCCCCATTTTGGCAAAAATTTTTTGGAGTAAGTGTTTTGCACTTACTCGACATATGGTTATCGATCCGCCATGTCTAATAAACAAAAGGATTGGCTAATCCAGGAGCAAGCGGCTCTTGGTAAAGATATCTCAAATCCGTTGACGGCTTGCAATTTGCCCAAAATTGTATGGTGTTGAGCTCACCATATCTTTAATTAGTGAAGAGTTGGCTAGCCCGCAAGTTTATGGCTTGTGGTAAAGGCGGTTGGAAAACCATAATTGGTAATCGACTCACCAAAGATAATATTGATAATTTATCTAAGAGTTGGCTAGTCGAAGCAAGCGGCTTACGGTAAGGACAAATCAAATCCGTTAGAAGCTGGTGGTTTGCTCAAAATCATTTGGTTATCATTGTACCAAGGTTCTTACTTGAACTGAAACAATTGGCTACTCAGAAGTAATGGCTTTTGGTAAAGAGATTCAAATCCATTAAGTTTTTCTCATAAGATTGCTAGGGACTAGCAATAGTTTAGTGTGGGGATTGATGAGTGTGTAAATACTCATCATTTTTGGTCAATCTGAGCGCAAAACACTTAAAAGCGCTGAAATGCATCAAAATATCAAAATATCTCAAAATTGCATTTTATATGTTTCGGATGCAAAATGTTTAAATTCAGATGAAAAATGAGCTAAGTTTGCATAATTGGCAGTTTCAGTCCCCCGACTTTCAAAAATTGACAGAAATAGTCCCTGAGCACTTATTTTAAAAGAAAAGTCACCAAAGGTCCTTTTAAAATCATAAGTTGTCAAAATTAGTCCTTTGGTGAAAAATGTCAAAAGTTTTGAGAAATTACAAGTTTAGTCCTTTGAGTTTCAAAAATGACATATTTGGTCCTTGGAATATTGGAGATGTGCAAGTTTAGCCCTTGGATTTTTGGAGAGTGTCAATAATAGTCCTTGGAAAACCTTTTCAGAAATTACATGCATGGTCCCTGGTTTTTCAGTTTTGGCAAGATTGGTCCCTAAACTATACATTTTATCCAAAACTAATCCTAAACCTAATAACTACCCAAGCCCAACACCATTATACCCAACCCGGTCCAGTCCACCTTTTACCCAATCCAACCCGCCCAACCTTTTACTTTAATAAACCAAACCCACCCGCGGTTTGAATATAAAACACGCCTCACGGTTTCCCTCTACTCCCTCATCATCACCTACACCTGCAAAAACCACCCACGCCCTCCTCCATCATCATCACACCCTTCCTACCCTCCAAACACCCCATGCCAAATACATTAAATGCTCCTCCCCTGTCACAAGTTATCAGTACCAACTGGCTATATCTCATTTTCCCGCCAAAAATGCCATCAACGGCTATAATCCACTCAACTAATCCAATGGTCAAGAATAGAGGTGGGATTTGCTGAGAAGACACGTGGAAATCTTTTTGTTCATAAAAAAGAGGGGGAGCTGGGTTTAAATAGCTGGTAGCTACTGTGTGGAAGAGAGAGTTTTTTTACTTAGCACCATTTTACCTTAATCTTCATTTTCAGTAGCTTAAACATATGTTGTAATCAGTTTTTAATTCATTTCAGTAGTTGTAATGCACTTTTGTATTCAAGTTTCTCAGATTAATGAAATTTAGTTTTGATTCTCAAATAATTGTCAAGCCGTTTATGCCTTAAATCTGCTACTAGTATGGTTTATTGCTTATTCATTTAATCAAAGTTCATTTTCAGCTTTTTTCTCCATTAATTCAATAGAAAAAAAAAGATAAATAAAAAAGATGTATTTGAAAAATAAAAAAAATACTCACAGCTCTTATAAGTTCATCTTAAGGCTGTGCTACTATTTCATTGAGCTCATATAAGCTTATTATAGCTTATTGTGAGTTCATATTAGGTTTCTAAAGCTATTTACACAAAAGTTCTAAGTCGGTCAACAAAAGTCAACCTGTGAAGAAAGCTTGGATAAGCAGCTATGGAAATTAATGTGGGTAGATGCAGAGC
Organism: Chrysanthemum makinoi; assembly: GCA_910596185.1. Classification (NCBI taxonomy): domain Eukaryota; kingdom Viridiplantae; phylum Streptophyta; class Magnoliopsida; order Asterales; family Asteraceae; genus Chrysanthemum; species Chrysanthemum makinoi. Next base: position 21,535,729 of record OU343218.1, on the reverse strand, counting down.
TGGATTTGGATAGGAATTGGTTTAAAACAGGGAAGTGTAACTCTGGATTAAGCCTCAATTGAGTTGGAACACTTGTGAGATTTTTTTTTCTCTACACACAGATTTAGTCTACATAAATTGTTTGAGCTTGAATCAGTAGGTGGAATCAGTTTAGATCTTTTCATTTAGTAGTTGTTAGGCTAGTTTGATTCAGTTTAAGCTTTAGGATAGGCCAGTTCAGTAGTGAGGTGAGTTAAATTGCAAAACAGTTAGTATCACCTGTGTTTGGTTTAAGCTGTCATTTGGTATTGCAGTGCTTAAAAAGTTGTTAGACTCAGTTTACTAAGTCCCCTTTAGGCATATTAGAATCATTAGAGTTACTCATTTTCTCTCAAATCAGTAAAAGTCAAAATTGATTTGCCTTTGCTCTAATTGGATCATTAGTTAGGTGTAGAAGTTAAACAGCTTGGAATTTGGTGTTAGAGTTATTAATATAGCTTAATATAGTTCCATTTCACCATAAAACATCAAAACCAGTCAATAAATTTGAATCAAATCTCAAATAAGTCAACTTTCAATTCTGCCTAAAAAGTCAAAAACCACAAAAGACAGTTTTGGCAAAACTTTGCACAAGTTTCATGTGTTCAGTGTTGGGTCAAATTTATTAAAACTTTGGTTTTAAAAACTTCAGCTAGTCAAGTGCTTAAAAGTGATTTTTGGAAATTTTTTGTAAGTCGTTTTAAGCCTCAAATCAGCTGCTTAATAAGCTGCAAAGTGCCCTGTGCACACTCAGCATACACTTAGTTGTGCACAGGCAACTTGCAGGCCTTGCACAGGTTTCATTCCTGCTTATTAGGGTCTAAAATTTGGTACATGAGTTCTTTGCTTGGTGGTCTATAGTTTCTCAGTTCTTGATTTCAGTTAAGCTCTCTTGAAAAGCTAGTGCATAAGCTCAAAAGTAGAGGGTAGGCTGTTTGGATTTTTATTAGCTCAATCATTGTAGTTTGCAATTCAGTGGATTAGAGTAGCTGTTTAAGGTTTATTTAGAGTAGTCTCAGCATAATTTAGCTTCTGTAGCAGTTTGGTAGCTTTTAGTGCTTATTAGCTTAATCTTAGTAGCTTATTTAGGGTCAGTTTGCACTACAGCTTGTTAATCCTTCATATAAGCTACTGTTTTTATATTTTTCATAGATTAAGAATATTATTTTAGACTTTTCCTGAATTTTTCATATTTTTCCAGCACTGTTTGATATTTTTCCTCATTTAAATCAGTCTTTAGTACTTTTTAATTAGCTTTTAATACAATTAAATCAGAAAAGTTTCAAAAAAATAAGTTTTCATTTTTCCTAGGTTAAGATAAATATAAAAAGCAAAAAAATAATTTTTCCAGATTTTTCTTAGTTAAATTTGTAATTTTTAGCAATTTAATTAGTTTTAAATAGTTTTTAATTCATAGAAAATAGAAAAATAATCAGAAAAATACAAAATTAATTTTGAAAATTCTCTTTAGTTATTTTAGATTTTTCTAAGTCATAATTTCATTTTTCTAGCTTTATTTCATACTTTCTTGTATTTTAGGGTATTATTAAATAAGTAAAAATAGTTTTTAATTAATAATAATTAAATAAATAGTCATAAAAATAATTTTCTTTTTCTCAAAATTTTCTCTTATCATTAGGTTTGTAAAAATGTCATTTTTATATTTTTAGGATTAATACTGTTTCAATTTCACATTTTCTTTTTTACGTTACGTAGTTTTTAATTTAAATTTATAAAAGTAAAAGCAAAAACATCATTTTAAAAATAGTGATAGCGTTTATTTAATATAATTTAGCTTTTTAATTTT
>OU343218.1:21378344-21533804 GCA_910596185.1 Chrysanthemum makinoi | reverse complement strand
AAGATTATTTTTATCTTTTATGTTTTATGAAATGGAAAAGTACTTAATCTTGCATTGATTTGGGGTTATATTTCACCGACACTACTATTATCTAATTATTCCAAACTTATGGTTGTGGGAGTCTATGTCTAATTAATGTGTGCTCGATGATATTTAAAGATGTGTTTACTTAGGTTGTATTATCCTTAATTATCTCCTATTGATGGTTGAGTCATTACCGTCTTATTCTTAGTCACTGTGTGTCTAAAGTTGCAGGTATGCTTTCTCCTAACTCTTTGAACTTACCAAAAGGTCTTGTCTACAAACCCACTAGGGATGATAAACTCCTACTCTAAGGCGCTCTTTGGATGGTTTAGCCTACAACTACTCATGTAATTATATTCTAAGGTTCACAAAGATGAATCAAGCATGCACAATAAACGAATGACCTAATCGCATTACTAGATCATATGTCAACTAAGATAAGAAACAACCAATCAATATTCAATAACTAAGTTTCATACTTCCTAAGCAAACACACAAATAAATTAGACGGACATGGAGAACATGCAAGCATACACACAAATAATCAAAGACATAATTGAATTAATGAAGTAAATACTTATCTTGATGTAAGATAGGGTTTAAAACCCTAAAATACTATACAAGACACCTTAGGTTCGGTTTTAGATTTTTACTCCAAAAGACTTCCACCAAAAAGACCAAAAATTCGATTCTATATATAAGATTACAATTATACCATACTACCTTATGTTTAGTGACGCCGTTGTGTCGCCACACAGGTTTCGGTTTTGGCCACGTTAACCTTGCGACGGCTACCTTTTGTCCGCGGACGCCACCCCTTTCAAAGATCGACGCCGCTCTGATTACCCAGGGCTGCCCTCGAAAATGGACGGCCTACTCTTTCACAACTAGACGCCGTCGTTGTAAATACGAAGCTGGGTTCCGCCCACACAATATTGGACGGCGCCACCATTAGCACCTGACGCCGCCGCCGTTTTCAAAGAACCGCGAGTGTCTCGATTCTCACTTTGGCATATTTTCATATATTCGCTTTTCGTCTAAATAAGTGGCCATTCAAAGATTTTGCCTTCACGAGACCTAAAAAGTGAAAAGGAACGATATTAAGCAATAACGGATACAAAAGTGATCAAATAAGGACTAAAACGACCCCTCAAAATAGTACCTTTTAAAACCTTATCAATACCCTAGTTAATAACAATAATCAAAATAAACTACTAAAACATTAAATGAGGAAATAAAGAAAACTTTATCTTTCATGTATTATATTTGATCCTATGACTTATTTTAATAAATAAAATATTTCTGTCTTTACACAAGATTCCATTTGGAAAGTTACATTAACTTCACTTGTTCATGAGTCCCAATACATAAGGATCTATATCCAACCATCACTTGTGCATTTTTAACAACTTAACACCCCACCCTTTTGTTGGGTTTAGTAGCTCCCAAAACAGGGTAAGATAATCAAATGCAACAACAATACTACTATGTGGTTACCGAATATCACTTAGAATCGTGTAATCACTTTCCAAAGTAAACTATTCGACCCTAATGCCCGTTACACTAATATCTACTTGGGATAAGACAAAACAAAAGATAGAATTAGGCACAATTCAATAACCCTTGCGCTTATAAGTGTTGTTAGGAATTAGAAAATTCCATAAAGGAAGAGTCGGCCACCCCAAATATTATCTAGCATAAGTTAGCTCGTAGACTTGTAATTATTTACGTTGTTTATTAGTTAATTTGTCAATTAGCATGAAGTTTAGCGAGTGTTTCATCGTGGAGGAAGGACGGGTCTTTACCCACTGGCACCATCCACGTGCCAGGAGGTCATTTAGGTTGTAGCTATAAATACCCCTCTACCTTCCAAGGTAGAGGGTTGGAAGTTCTAATCTAATATTCTACACTTTTGTTTATCTCTCTAGAATTCCCTCTCACTCTCTTATCTCTCTAACCATGGCATCTATATACTATCATCATCCACTACCCCGAATCATCAAACAACATATTCACGATCCTACAATTGGCATCGAGCCCGTGCTGTGTTTTGTTTTTGTTGACTGAATGGTTTGTATTACCGTTTGTTCAAGATTGACGGGTTTGGTGATTTTTGATGCGCCTGATGATGGGTGTTGTTCCCTAATCATTGTTAAAAAAAAATGTTTCAATCTCTTGCGGGTTTTATTATATGGTCAAAAGTGTTTTTCTACAAGTTATAAGTTATGCTTTTGCTTATGGTGTTAAAAACTGTTTTTAAGTGGTTCCTACATGGTTTGATGTCTTTTTTTGAAAACTGGTTTTATGTTGGTTCTATTCAATAACAGTTGGTATCGTGTCTTTACCCTGCTGGTGCTTATATGTTATTTACAAGTTATAGGCAGTTTTTAAACAAGATCATATTGGCTCTATAATGTTCACTGGTCTTAAATATGTTTTCATAAGGCATTTGATGTTTTTCATCATTGCGAGTTAACTGTTTTTCATACATGCGAGTTAACTGTCTTTCATCAAAAGCGAGTTGCTTGTCTCTATGATGCGAGTTGAATGTCCAGATTCTATGAATGTAATGCGAGTTGGGTTTCTGGTCTTGTTTCAATGCGAGTTATTTAACTCGCATATTGATACGCATCTGCTCTTGCGAGTTGTGCAGTGAATGAATTTGCTTTCGAGCTTTCAGCCGGGTGCCGCTTGCGAGTTGGTTAATGTCAGCGCGAAGTTATCTATGATACTGAAATATGAAGCGAGTTGTGAACTCGAATTATTGAATGCGAAGGTCTTTTGGACAATGCGTGTTGCTGTGATAATGTCAAGATTCAATTAACAGAAAATGAGTTGGTAACAAAAGGAACTTGACAGTAATGAAGAAGATGAATTGACTGCTAAAGGCAAGACCGCGAAACCTAATAAAGATAATTACATCACGACCAGCTTTCAAACCTCACCCCATGTACGAAAGCGATGTAAACGAAAGCAAGAAGATGGTCAAAACAACTCAACACATTCAAAATCATTCACCAAATCCTACATCTAGACTCACCAATTGACCCTCACAATCACTCCCCAACTCACATCTTATCACACGCACATACATTCATGCTGATCTCGGCTTAGCTTTGTTTCGTTTCTTTAATTGCTGAGAAACCATGATCTATCAGATCTTTGCCAATACAAACCATTCATCACAGATCCACTTCAACCAAAACCCTAAACGATAATGAAAAGTTAACAAGATCTCAGTTATTCTCTCGTAATATTCATTGCAACATCAAGACGCTTAAAGGTCAATCAATCGAGAGAAATATACAACATTGATCAAACTCAGTTTCGGTTATCAAGCAAAAAGTTTTTTAATGATCAAATATAAATGATAAAAGGATCTCAGATTTGTTCATAACTCACCACAAGTCATCAAGACTCTCCTTGGTTGAACATACACTTCATAGATCTAATCAAAAATTGTTTTTTATTCGAACATGTCAAGAAATGGAAAATAACAATAATATGTCATCTCAAGCCTTTTTCTCTTGTTCGTTGGTTCAAAGCAACTTAAGTAACGACTTGATACCTACCTGGAATTTCTGTTTGGTCTCATGGCCTCTTCATTGTCTCAAAACCATCCCTGTGGCGAGACTCGTACATCTTTAACATCAAGGGTTTGATAGCAGATTCAAGATGGGGGCGGATTGGTTTATATGTAGGGTTCACGAAGGTTTGTGGATAAATGACCTAAGCAGAAAAGAGGCGTGTTATGTGTGAGAGAAATTAGGGCAAAAGGGTATGTTAAGTTGTATTTTATACCCAATGTTTTAGGGTAGAATTATGACCGGTGTATTGTATGGGCTGCGTGATGTTGGACTTGGATGAGTGGTAATGATCTTTTGTTAATTTCACTGTTGGGCCGTGTGGTGTAATAGTGGATCTGATGCACATGGGCTTGAGCAACACTTGGGAAATTTAAATGGAACGTGTATAATTAGGCTGCATAATCCATATGGGGTATCTTGAAAATGTATACTTATGAAAAACGTACAACTAGGATATCTCAAATGTGATATTGGGTTCACGCGTTGTTATCAGGCCTCATTCATGATTCGAATATGTTGTCAATTCACATTCCTGAAGATTGTGGTCGGTATCCATTCGTGGACTTGGACATTGTTTGAGTCATGTGATTCGGATATTATTGGTCTATAATCGTGTTATATCATGGATTGAGTTGTTCTTACTTTGAATGGAATGCGGAATGTTGTTAGTGATGTGACTTGGTTTGTGGAATGCGAAATGAAAGTTGATGACGCAATTTGACGTTGTGATTTGTGATAATGAGATTTGGATGTTTTGTGTTTTGATGATGAGATCCGATGTTGAGATTAGATTTGATATTGAGAGTTGTTGTGTTGTGCGGGTTGATACTTTGGTTATACATTTCCAAGGAGTATTTTATTTCTCGGCTTGAGTTGATGGTTGAACAAAGTGGACTTTGGGGTTGTTTGTACGATATTTCTCATTTAGATTTGAAGTAAGGTTTTTCGGGCGCGTTTACTTATTTCATCTTCTTTCTTTCTACCTTTCCGCGAAGATGACTTGTTTGGGCATTTTTAGAGTGTGATAAAGACTTGGCTATTTAGTTACGGTTGTGATCCTTTCTCGCTTAGCCCACAACGTAACTATCACGGTGTTCTCACGCGGCTGGTGGAGGTTTTGTACGGCAGGCTTTTATACGGTTTATTAGCTCATATGGCCGCCGGTTCACCTGCATAGCTGCAATCCGTGAATGGTGTGTTTACCAAAGCATTTATTGGATTGTTGATGATGTTGATGATGTTGGATAATAAACCGTTGATGAACCGCTGCATATTCCCCTAAAATAGATATTCACCTGAAACCAAAGTCGCATTGAACATTCAAGCGACATTGTTTACTGTTTTGTCTTGATTTTGTACAAAGAACCTATTTCTTGGTTTAAATCATAGACTTGTAAAATCCCACAATGGAAACATCCGTAAAAGTAAAGTGCATTTCGGATCTATCTTACGATTTATTCTTGGTTTTGTAAAATCCCGCGAAAGAACATATTTCTCGGTTTAAAACATAGAATTGTAAAATCCCGTTTTGATGGAACCATCTTAGAGAAAGGAAAGTGTATTTCGAGTGCTGGTGCTACAGTTTCTACTTCAAGAAGGGATAAAGGGTGCACTTCATGAATTGGATGTGTGTTTGGATATTCGTCATGGCGGTTTGGTTACCAATGTTTTAATGGGTTATGCTCATTAAACCATTACGGATGAAACCATTATCATAGTTCACTTAAAACGTCAAAGGAGGCTAGATTTGAGCTTTTAACCTAAGATGTGACAACGAGAGTTAATTCACTATTATTTATTTGAGGTTGAAGTGAAATATCAGGCGAAAGTGTACTTAGTATCCAAGGTATCGGGATGGTTGAATGAAGATTCTTTATTATCCTTGTTCGAGCTTATTATTTAAAATGAAGACTTGGAAATCTAGTTATTGTTGGGTGTCTTTTACCTTTTCTTTTACCACTTGTGGGAATTGGGCTCATACCACCACAAAATAACTATCACTTTAAGGAGTTACGTTGTAGTGCTCAGGGTCACATTCAATTGTGGATTTTCAAGAGGTAATGCACGCCTTATACTAGATGGTTGGTTGGTTAGAGATAGAGTACATAGAGAGTACTTAGAGATGCTAATGGAAATGCGGCATCCTTTTGTTACATATGAGCAAGTATAAGTCACGAAGTTCTGGTTAGTTTACTTGTGGTCAAATTCATCATATTGGGTTTTCTCCATCGCTTGTCACAACAAATAGCCAACTGAATGATAATGGGGTTGATTACAAGTTTGCCAAGAGTAGATGAAAAGAGAGATTTATGACGCCTGCTCACACCGGCTTCAGGCCTCGACACCAAAGAAATGAATGTGCATGCTTCAAGGCGATTATCTTCTCAAGAAGAGAAATCTTCTTATGACGTATGAACATTCTCCAGTTCATGTCAGACTCTAAAGAAAACAAAGTGTATCGCGCTTTATCTTCTGAAGAAGAGAAATCTTCTTATTATGGCCATTCTCATCAACAAGCTTCATACTTTTTCCATGCGCTTTTAATTATCAAGTGAGAGGGCTACCATTTGTTTTTCTCATTCCACTCTTATTATAATGAAGATGGCGACATCATGTGCTTATTTATGGGAGAAGTGTGAATAGAACATTTGGATGATTTCACTTATTTTGTCAAGAATGGCATCTCCGTATGCAATTCTTGAGGGGAGAGAAGTGTGGATTTTTGTATTCTTGATTTATATTTGAGAATATAAATGGTCATACTCTAAACTCACAAGAACCGAAGCTTCTTCTTATCGGGTCATCTTCACATGGAGTTGTTCTTCTAAGAGTCGTTGGTTGACATCTTCACTTTGATCGATGAGTTTATCAACAAAGTGCTTCCGGTTAACGCTTCACGTACACATCAACATGATGATTCCGAACAATCTCTCTGTTCTTGTTTGATGTGATTGGTAGTTTGGTATTACCATTTCGTGTGTTCGCCGCGGCACGATGCTGATTTCCTTGATGAACATCTTTCTATTCTTGTTTGATTGGGAGGATTTTAGTTAAGGGGATTTGCAAGATGTAAGTTAATTGGGATGCTTTTTGGTGGGATTCTTTTGGTGTGAGTTGAAGATGTTAAATATCTATTCCCCAACCGCACATCTTGAAGAAGGTCGAGTCTACATCTGCTCTACATTTTCTCGCTACATGTTAGAAGACTAAAGACAGTTGCATTTAACGATCTAAAGACTTCTTCTTAATCGGCTTTTATCGAACGATTGTTCGGTTTAGGGAGAGCACTAAATGGGAGAGAGTTATAATTCAGATTCAATCCCCAATTAGACTTGCTCATATTCTTTAGCAGTGACTCCTCGAGACGTTGTTATTGACTATTTCACGTATTGGACATTTGACACAAGTTGATTATTTCAGAGTTAACATTTATCACTTATTTGAGATTGAATTTGACTTTCACAAAGGCGTGTTCTTATTTGATAACTTGCTCGGGCTTAAGAATTTGAGTTGAAGACTTGGTTTATCTAGTTACCAGCAGGCGAGGTGGATGGTTGAAGACCTGGTTAACTATCACTATTAGGAGTTACTTTGTTTTACCTGTCACACGCATATGACGTGTGGATAATCAAGAGGTGTTAATGTCTCATACTTTTTTGGGTAGTGAGTACTTAGAGATTTGCTTGAAGCATAAATTCTCGACACCGTTCTTCCATCATTAGGTGCAAGCTTAAGATACAAATGTGGGGAAGTTGACTTCAGCTTCAAGTATGGTATATCGGGTTTTCTTCATCAGTGGTCACTTCAAATTGTCTACATAAGGGTTGATAAAAATTGTCGAGTGAGTCTTGCAAGTTGATTCTCACAAGAGTTCAAGTGTTCTTCTCATAAAGATTTCAATTATTTGGGCTTATACTACGCTGGTCGACCAAGTGTCAAGACTAGCAAGAGGGAAGAAGACAAACACAAAGCGAGTAAACTTGATGAACTTAATACTTCTAAGTAACTGAAGATATCCCGGGAAGACAAATGTTATTACCGAAGAGAAACTCAAGGTTTGACTCATGGCGAGTAAACTTGATGAAGCTTAATACTTCTAAGTGATTGAAGATATCCCGGGAAAACAAATGTCATGACCGCAGAGAAACTCAAGGTTTTACTCATCAAGGCTTTTAGTGTTATTATTCCAACAACGTGGGGGAAGTGATGTTAGAGAAAGTTTCTGAAGATAAAAGAGGTACACTAGTGTGTGGTGATTTCGATGGTATCGCAATGATCAGGGGAGAGAGTGTGTGTACATTGGGGGCGCCAACTTCACTTGAGGGCTTAATCGCGATTCGAGAGATATAATCACTTATTTCGAGTTGACATCCGCAGAGATTGTCATCCGTGAGATAATCGATGACTTGGCTCGCTTCTTCAATGTTATCGCTTATTCCTTCCTTGGGTATTGGTATACTTGGATACTTGAGCTTCATACAAGATCATCGGGGAGAAAATGCGAACATGGGGAGGTGTTTTCATTCCCTCATGATATGTATTCTGGAGAGCTCTGGGTATTGGTGTACTTTCTTGAGCATCATACACGATCATCCGGGAAGAAAAATGTGAACATGGGAAGGTGTTTTCATTCCCCTCATGATGTGTATTTGGGAGAGTTCTTGAGCATTATACAAAGAGACTGACTGCATCAATTCAACTACGTGGGGAAGTGGTCTCTTGACACCTTTTGGAATGGATTGCTTCAGACTTCAGTGGTTATGAAATTTGAGAAGATTATTTTGTGTGGGATGATACATTGATGTTCTATTGGATGATATAACCTCGAACGGAGAATCTCGATCATCGGTCTTAAATGGAAAGGGGCCGATTTATGATTATGTGTGCCTCTCAGGTAAGCCAAGCTTGAAATATAGCCAATCGCTCAACATAAGGATTTTCGGTTTGGGGAAGCCGCCAAAGTCTCACTTTCAAGTGGTCTCATTTTCTCTTCGATTCAAGAGTCTTGGAAGCTTTGGTGGTGAAAGTTTTAGGGATGATGACTTCTATCTTCTACAACGGGTCGTTCGATATCCTTATCTCGGTATCAGATCATCATCTTCTTTAACTATATCATCTATTCTATCCTTGTAAATATTTATCAAAAACCAAATACAAAAATATAAAACCAAGAAAAAGAAAATAGAAAAATATAAAACCAACAAAACCCATAAAAATCAGAAAATTTGAAAAATACCAAAAATATTGTTTTTCTAAAGACATGTCTTCTGGTATCGATAATATCTACGGTCTTAGAAATTTCATTCAATAATGGCACCGGACCATAGATGAAGTTCGAGCAGGAGGTGTAAATATTCTTTTCAAAACATGTCACAAATCATATGGCTACCAGCTATTTCTTCGATCAGAACCAGCTTCAAAGATGGCTTACGTTATTTCGCATCAGAACCACGCTTCAAAATGGCTTGCGCTTATTTCGCACTGAACCCGCTTAACCATGGTTTGCTATTATTTCGGATAGCAACCCGCTTCTTTAAAGAAAGGAAAGTGTTGCGCTAAACCAATTTTCAAATATTTCGTGCACTTATCCTAAAACTAATTAAGGAAAGTATGAAGGACTCATCTTCCTACACAAATATTTTCCGCCTAAAATTCTTGAAAAAATATTTGTTGTTTTTCAAAAAATGGTGGAAAATGAGCCGCTTTAAAACAATCAGCCAGAGTTTTTCGTAAATTAAAAAACTCAATCAATGACTTCGCTTTTAAACTTTTCTAAAATAAGTCATTGATTGAGGGAAGAATATTTTCATATTTACATCATCTAACGGGCTTTCTTAATCATCCTACGTGCTTATCTGAAAAATATAATTGCCTATGTTGAAGGACTAGGTTTCTAGGATGTGACTGTTAGGTTTAGATGATTATAAATTGATGAACATTTTTCCCATGCCTTATATGAACTGATTGATATGTTGAATTGACTTTTATTAGTCGATTGCTGTTTGGGTGTTGTCGACCACCATATATTTGTATGTGTGTTCACTAATGTATGCAGGTATATTGGTATATAAGAATGTTCCCGATCCGGATCCCACAATTGAAGATGATTGGATGCCGAAAGGAAAGGGTAACTATATCTTGTGTTGAAAAATGAAGAAACGGAGCTTAATTGGACTTCTATAGAGAGTTGGCATAAATGCAACGTAAGAGGTCTCACTGCATCAGCAGATGGTTTTCTTCTAAGTGATTGAAGAAACTGTGCTTAATTTGACCTCGGCATTCAAAATAAACGAAGAAGTCTCACCGCATCGCAGATGGTTTTCTTCCAAACCCTACAACAACAACAACGAAAGCTTCGACCACTAATGTATCTTTTGTGCAGATACCATTTTTAAACAATTTTAATTAATTTGTATAAAATTGTTTTGAAAATGGAAAAATATTGTTTTGAAAATAAATTGGACTAATTTTTGAAAATCACCGGACTTCTTTTTATCAAAACCTATGTCACTCAATTATCGACTTCGGTCATCAATTGAGGGGGAGAGTGATTTAATATATAATATTTTCAAACAATATTTCTTCACAAAAGTTCCTTCTTGTACGATAATAAGTGGTGATCTAAAGATTTAATGTTATGTCATGGTATGATTTTTTTCTTCAGAATCAAGGTCATTCAAAATGAAAGTTTTTCTGTTCTTGTTTGATTGTGAAATTGTTTTGTTTTACTTTAAAGATCTCTTAAAAACTATCATACCTGACACTAACAATCTTTAGTGTCTTAAAATGGTCCTTATCTGTCATCTTTCAAAATTGAATCTTGCCACGTCTTTCCCCAAAATTTTCTAAATTATTTAAATCTTTTGGGATCACAAACCTCAAATGGTTTGAAATCTTTGATCGGGGGAGAGTTCGTGATTTAAATCTCAAATATGTTTAATGGAATTGGTTTTAGTCCTTCAAAGGCACTCCTGCCTCCATGTACCAAACGATTTCAAATACACAATGCACATGTTGAGGAGGAGGATTTATCCAAAAACCAGATGAGTATTTAAACAAGGCCACATTTTCTCCCATGTTTTCTAAACCTTATTAAATCACTTGGGATCCAAAATCTCAAAGGGTTTGATATTTTTGATCGGGGGAGAATCTGTGATTTAATAATGAAATTTGATAAAAGGTGATCGTTTTGATTTAATTGTGCAGGCTGCTCTCTCATATGTGCTAAACGCTTTTGAATCTCGAAGCACATATTGAGGGGGAGCAAATAAACTATCGAGGTACGAAAGCTTTTTAAAGTGATTTATAAAGTACCTTGATTGAGTTTTCAAATGGTTTCTTAATGAAATTTGTAATCGTGGATGTGCTTCAAAAGAACTCTTGCCTCTGTGTGATAAAAATGATTTCAAATATCCTATGCACATATTGAGGGGGAGAATTTACCAAAGAAAATCAAATATCTTTTCCCATGGAAATTGTGATCAAGAAATTATTTCAAATAAATTATTTCAAAGAACTCTTGCCTCCATGTGCTAAACAATTTCAAAATCATATGCACATGATTGAGGGGGAGTATTTTCTAAATGATCAAAACTATTAAGGTACAAAATGCTTTGATCTCGTATCACAAGTACCTTGATTGTTTTTCCAAATGATTTTTCAATTGGTTTCAAGGAAGAATGAACTGTACCAAAAGACCGACCATTTTACTTTATGTATGGAGTTATAAGGATGGTTAGGTTAGGTATTCGTTCCCACGATCCGCCAGAACCGGAGGGATCTACCCAGGGACAATCCACTAGATAGTGTAGAGTCCTTAGGTATATTGATAAAAGGAGGTAAATGAGAAATGGGAAGAGGCCGACCAGACAGAAGCTAGTATCGGACTAAACCCAACAAGGTTCTAGTTATGAAGTCTCCGTAAGCACTGAAGGGGTTGAAGAATGAAAAAGAAATGAATGTGAAAAAGGGTGAAAATAAATAGCCCTCCAATAATTCAACCTTAGGGCAGATACCGGGTTCAATACATATGCACTCTGGTGGTTACCAAGGTAACACTGGTATTGAAGACAAGATGTCATGGACCCAGTGACGCACTGCACTAACTTCCCAAGCTACTCAAGTTCCTCTTAAAAGGGCTTGTTTCATTCTCACTGGGAACCGACATAATCTATCGACTTTCTCTTAGAAATTGTTGATATTGAAAAAGGAGACCCTCTCCCTAGTCTCCGGCATAGGAACCAAATGTGCACTTTTGAGTCTAGAGCCAAGAGATCATCCACAATATCTCATTAGGACACAAAATTCATGAAAACTTGCTGTTTCACACAATGTGGAAAGTAAGTATATATTAAGAGTCCTACGCATTATCCTTGTGGTATTGCCAGAACATCCGAGTGATATGAAAATATTCACGATGAAGATGGAAATCCTTCTAGAGCCAACATCAAACAAGCTCTTGGTGGGTAACATGTGAGATCTTGCAAAAGATCAAGCTTGTGACAACAGGATAGAAACAACGGGGCGATTCAATCTTGAATCAAACTTGGTCCAGGAATGGAATTGACGAATACTTTTGGAAAAACCATTCGATGTGCGAATCTCTTCTTTTCGCTAGCACGTCGAATGTGTACTCATTCTCAAATACAAAAAGTATTTTGATTGAAAATTGATTTTTCTCATAAAACCTTCGTCGTATTGCAAAACTCTTTCTTCAAGCAATACACGATTGTTTTCAAATCATTTTCATCAATCTGAATCTCAATTCACGGTTCACTCACCGTGTTGTCTTCTTTGAGACGTCCGGTTTGAGAACAACTAGAGAAGCATGCAAACCCTATCAAAGAGATTCTTAGGAATCCTACCGATCGCTGTGCAATGACTTGTACCGATCAACGGGAACCGAGCCGTGTACCTCAATTCAACGAAAGTGATCAAATACACTTTGTGTGCTTTATTGCTAACGTCTTATGCTTGTACGCCCGACGATTGCAGCTGATCAGAATTGAGGAGTCAATCCAAAGCCGCATGCTCACGGCATTCACACTTAATTTGAAGAAATCATGACTGGTGCATATCTACGTAACTGCTCTGATATTTCTATACTATGCTTCGCTATGCTACCGCAAATATCTTGAACGCCAAAGAAAGCTTCGCTACTCGATGGAAAGATGTCATGATCCAAAGTGTGAGCATGTCGGTCCGAAAGTCACAACTTCACATGATGGCAACGCAATAAAGGGTGATCCGAGATTTATCGCGTCGATGATCTCAATGAAAGCTCGAAGATCATCAAAGATGGATCGGCTCAAAGACCTCCACCGAAAGTACAAAGCACACGGACTTTGAAGTTGCACTACAAAAGCACAAAGATTGCAGAATTGAAGAATTGAAGTCTATGAGCTCAAGAACAAAGTCAAGAATAGAATGCTAGGATTCGAAATGTAAAACATGGGGTGACCTCCCTTAGGGGGAGATTGTTAGGAATTAGAAAATTCCATAGTGAAGAGTCGGTCACCCCAAATATTATTTAGCATAAGTTAGCTCTCGAGACTTGTAATTATTTACGTTGTTTAGTAGTTAATTTGTCAATTAGTAGCGTAGTTTAGCGTAGTGTTTCATCGTGGAGGAAGGACGGGTCTTTACCCACTGTATACCTGATCCACAGGCCATCAGGAGGTCGTTTAGGTTGTAAGCTATAAATACCCTCTACCTCCCAAGGTATAGGGTTGGAAGTTCTAATCTAATATTCTACACTTTTGTTTATCTCCCTAGAATTCCGTCTCTACTCTCTTCATCTCTCTAACCATGGCATTCATATACTATCATCATCCTAGACCACCCGAATCATCAAACAACATAATATTCACGATCCTACAAGTGTTTAGTGTTTTCTGTGTATTTTTTTTCATGCATGATCAGATCTCCTATTTATAGGAGATTACTCTTAGATAGTCCAATGGAATTATGAGTATTAATCGGCCCATTAATAGCCTCACAATTTTCCCCATTATAGCCGTTAGTGGTTACATGACCAATTAAACGTGGTCATTAAGCAGTTGTAACTGCCATTTAACAGTACTTTAACACTAGCAGTACTTTCATACCATTAGCAGTACTTTCACACTAGCAGTATTTTCACACTAGCAGTACTTTCATACCATTAGCAGTATTTCTCAACACTAGCAGTGGAAACATTGCCTATCAGTGCTAATATTACACTATCAGTGTTAACTAACCACTATAAGAGTCAGGGTGTTTAGGGACCTTATGGGTGTACACTCCGTACCTCCTAGCCCATTACAAGGTGTGAACTAATCCCACAAGTGCACTAAATTTTCCAACAATCCTCCCCAAATTTAGTTTACTTCCTTAGCATGAAAACAAACATTAAACAAAACATGTGCATAAACGAAAATGTCCTGAGGATTGAATTTTCATCTTAGTAAATTACACATTCAAATATTCGAGAATCAGGGTGTTCTAAGAATTGAACCCTTCAACCCATTTGAATACCTAAAGATAAAATACACACAAGTTTTCAAACACTTAAAAGCTCCTGACACTATACAAGCCATGTGTCCATATCCAAATTCATAAATGTTGCAAAAGCTAAAAGTCCAAAAGCTTCTTTAAGCGGCAAAACTTCAACATTTACATAGGTGGTTCCTCTTTATTCATGCTCCTGCCAAGCACTTTTTCAAAGAAAATAACCATTAAGAAGTAAATACTTCATCCTCCTTTAGCGAGGTTCTGAGCACAACCTTGGGATGTAAATAAAACATGTGCTCCAGTCCATCGAATGTTCAGCCTTTCCACATTGAACTCAGCTCCTAAGTTTCCTCAGGAAGGAGTTGGGTGTCCTAGCATTCAGGGACTAAGTTGGACTTAAACCCATCCCTTTAGCAGACTTTATAACCAAGTCTCTAGCCAGACCATTCGTCAAGTGATCACTAAGTTCTCATTGAGATCTAACAAACTCTATAGATACCACCCCATTCATGATAAGCTCATGAATCATGCTATGACTGACACCTAAGTGTCTAGACTTACCATTGTACATTTGGCTATAAGCCTTAGCCAATGTAGCTGCACTATCACAACGGATAGAAATAGGTGCTATAGGTTTAGGCCGCAATGGAATCTCAAGAAGCAAGTTTTTCAACCATTCAGCTTCTTTACCAGAGTCGCCAAAGCCACAAATTCAGATTCCATTGTTGAACTGGTGATGCAAGTTTGCTTCTTGGATGCCCAAGAAATTGCATCTCCACCAAGTAGGAATACCCAACCATCGGTAGACGAATTGTCTTCAGTGTTACTGATCCAACTTGCATCGGTGTATCCTTCCAACACTGATGGATAACCAGTATATGAGAGACTATAATCCATAGTTCTCTTCAAGTACTTATACCCTTTGAACGCTTGCACATGATGGGCACTAGGATTACTAGTATACCGCTCAATTTTCCCATCGCAAAACCAATATCGGTCTTGTACAAGTCATGGCGTACATCAGGTAGCCAATTACCCTAGAATACTCAAGTTGAGATACAGCTTTGCCATTATTAGGCATCGCTTCTCACAAGTATCCATAGGTGTACTCACTGGAGTACAATCAAAGTAATTGAATTTTCTCAACACCTTCTCAATGTAATGAGACTGAGATATAGAAATTCTTTTACTTTCATGTTTAATCCTTATACCAAGGATAACATCAGCCTCCCCCTTGTCTTTCATGGAGAACTTTGATGACAAAATTCCTTTGTCGTTGACTTGATTTTGGTCGTGACAAAAATCAAGATGTCATCAACATATAGACAAATGATGACTCCTTTACCAGATTCATCAAATTTGCTATATACACATTTGTCGGCTTGGTTAAGAACATAACCACTAGACAAAACTACTTCATCAAATTTTTGATGCCATTGCTTAGGTGCCTGCTTAAGTCCATAAAGAGACTTAATCGGTTTACACACCTTGTTTTCATTGCCGTGCATGATGAAGCCCGAGGTTGGTTCATATAAACCTCCTCATCCAATTCACCATTCAAGAAAGCTGTCACATCCATCTCGATGAATAATCAGATTGTGAATAGATTCCATAACAATCAGCAGTCTTATGGTACTGATACGAGCCACAGGGGCATAAGTATCAAAATAGTCTATCCCTGACTTTTGTTTAAAGTCTTGAATAACTAGTCTAGCCTTGAACTTTTCAATAGTTCCATCTACCTTCATTTTCTTCTTAAAAATCCATTTGCAACCTAGAGGTTTGCAACCAGGTGGTAGATCAACCAATACCCAAGTGTTGTTGCCCATGATGGAATCCATCTCATCATTAATTGCTTCTTTCCAGAAGGCAATATCCTAGGACTTCATTGCTTCTTCAAATGTTTTGGGATCATCCTCAACAATGAAGCAATAGGAGTATTGGTCAAAGACCTCATCCCTTGTTCCTTCAACTAAATACGCGGTTGAAACTCGGGTCCAAATGACTTTGGAGTCCCCGACCCTTTTGCTCTTTCTAGCATAGGTTCAGTTGTTGAACCACAACCTCATCGGGGACCATCGATGGTTCATCATCGGGACCTCTCGATACACCATGTCATGAGTTCCATTAGGAATCCTCGACTTGGTCTAGGGCTGATGAGAATCTATTCTCATCAAAGTTTGCATCCCTTGATTCAATTATTGAGTTAACTAAAACATATTCATTAGGTTCAATAACATAGAACCTAAAAGCCCCGAATGCTCGCCTATCCAACAAAGATGCAATCAATGCCTCTTTCACCCAAAGTTTTCAACTTTGGATCGGGAGTCTTACAATGTCCTACAACCCCAAACTTTGAGATAGTTCAGTTGGGTTTCCTTTTAGTCCAGAGTTCATAAGGGGTAACTTTGTTCCTTTTGTTGGGAACCCTATTTAATAAATAGCAAGCTGTTAACATAGCTTCACCCCAGAACCCTTGACTCAGTCCTGAATAGGACAACATGAAATTAAACATCTCCTTCAGCACCCTGTTTTTCCTTTCAGAACCATTTAAGTGGTTCTCGCTTCTCCTTGTTCCTGTTCCTAACTCCTCCCCGGGTAGTTCCCAATGTTTGGCACTTTCCATACTTGATGGGTGCAACATCAACAAATTCACTCATGATCAAGTTACAACCTAAGATCTATGACCATATTATGTTAACTGTTCGTATTTCGTTCATTCCATCGGTATGCTCCTAGGTATGCCATTTTGCTGAGGAGTATAAGGGGCAGTCGTTTCATGGATTATACCAATAGACTGAAAGTACTGAGTATCCATGTACTCACCTCCCCTATCAGTCCTTAATCTTTTGATTAGAGACCCAAGTTGTAATTCAACTTCAGTTTTAAACACATTGAATTTATCTAATGCTTCATCCTTGTAATGTAATAGATAGACATAACAAAATCTAGAAGCATCATCAATAAATGTCACAAAGTACTTCTTATTCCTCAAAGAAGGAGTGGCATGCAAATCACACAGGTCACTGTGTATAAGCTCCAAGAGCTTAGTCTCACGATTAACACCCTGAAAAGGTTTCTTAGTTATCTTGGTCAACATGCAAGTTTTACACTTTCCAGTGTCCATGTCAAATGCTGGGATTAACCCATCCTTAGACATATCTTGCATTCTCTTATAGTGTACATTGCCAAGTCTAGCATGCCAAAGGGTAGAAACAGTCAGGTCAGTGGTGGTCACAAAGGCTGAATTAACACTATCAATGGTAATAAATACACTATCAGTGGAAATATTGAGCCTGAATATTTGATTACATAAATAACCAAAACCAATAAAAACACCATTCTTAGAAAGAACAAATTTATCAGATTCAATAACTTGTTTATATCCATGATTTTTCAAAATACTACTTGAAACCAAGTTCTTCCTGATATCAGGAACATGAATAACATCAAACAAAGTTACAATCTTTCAAGAACTAAACCTAAGATCTACACAACCACGACCATGCACCAAGGTCGTTGACTCATTTCCCATGTGAAGAATAGAACCATCATTCGGTGACTCATAAGTCTTGAACCAGTTTCTATCTTTGCACACATGAACTGTTGCACCAGAGTCAACCCACCACGCAACATCATCATCATGCACATAATAAGATTCAGATACATATGTAACATAATAAATCTGAAAAGATTTATTAAACATATTCTCGACCTTTCATGAGTTGGTTTGAACCACCTCCACGAACCATTAGTGCCCGATCCGTTGGCTTTACCACCAACTTTAACACCCTTGCAGTCCCTTTTAATGTGACCGGTTTTGCCACATTTCCAACAAGTAGGTGTGGCCTTCTTGTTAGGATTTGCCCTTGTGTTGTCATGATATTTGCGTTTGCCTTTGTTGTCATTGTACCTGGTGGAGTTGTTATGCTCCACCACATTTACAACAGATGGTCCAAGAAGATTGCTACTCTTTGGCTTGTCATTATCATGCACCTTAAGAGATTCCTCAATGTGCGGATGCCTAACTCAACCGAGTTAACTCCTCTTTCTTATGTTTCAAGGTATGCTTGAAATCTTTCCAAGGAGGGAGTTTGTCAATGACACAAGAGACTTTAATAGCCTCATCCATGTTCATATTGTGTTGTGCAAACCTTCCAGGTATTCCAAGAAGTTCATTGTATTGTTCCATAACTGGTCTTGAATCAGTCATTTTGTAATTTGTGAAATTACTAGCAAGGAACTTCTTACTTGATGCATCCTCAACCATATATTTGGCATCTAAGGAGTCCCACAGTTCTTTGGAAGATTCAAAGTTCTGATAAATATCAAACAGAGAATCAGACATACCATAGAGAATAATACCTCTGCATATGTAGTCATCATTCTCCCATTTGCTCCTCCTCCTAATCTGCTCCACTGTAGCATCATCCCCATCATTAGGAATAGGTGTGGTTAGCACATACACCACACTCATGCTTGACAGCAAGAAATGCATCTTCTTCTGCCACCTCCTAAAGTCCACCCCTTCAAAATTATCAAGCTTGGCAAAGTTTGAAGCCATGTGTTTCATTGCAGGAGTTGCTATTGATTATCACAAAATAGTTTACTTTGATTGTTGGGTTTAGTAGCTCCCAGAACAGGGTAAGATAATCAAATGCAACAACAATACCACTATGTGGTTACCGGATATCACTTGGAATCGTGTAATCACTTTCCAAAGTAAACTATTCGACCCTAATGCCTGGGTTACACGAATATCTACTTGGGATAAGACCAAATTCAGTTATAGAATTAGGCACAATTCAATAACCCTTGCGCTTATAAGTGTTTAGTGTTTTATGTGTATTTTTTTTCATGCATGATCAGATCTCCTATTTATAGGAGATTACTCTTAGCTAGTCCAATGGAATTATGAGTATTAATTGGCCCATTAATAGCCTCATAATTTTCCCCATTATAGCCGTTAGTGGTTACATGACCAATTAAACGTGGTCATTAGCGTTGTAACTGCCATTTAACAGTACTTTAACACTAGCAGTACTTTCATACCATTAGCAGTACTTTCACACTAGCATTACTTTTATACCATTAGCAGTACTTTCTCAACACTAGCAGTGGAAACATAGCACTAGCAGTGGAAACACTGCCTATCAGTGCTAATATTACACTATCAGTGTTAACTAACCACTACAAGAGTCAGGGTGTTCAGGGACCTTATGGGTGTACACTCCGTACCTCCTAGCCCATTACAAGGTGAGAACTAATCCCACAAGTGCACTCAATTTTCCAACACCTTTAACTTAGCTCTTTCCTTTACCAACCACAAGCACTACACCACCAAGCTCTTTGTGTGTCCTTGTGGCTGCGTGATTCTTTGTGTACATGTTGCAAAAGCACCATGATTACAGGAAAGGACATTTACGATGTTCTCGCAGCCATTGTGCCACTTTATGTTGCTATGATTCTAGCTTATGGTTCGGTTCGGTGGTGGAAAATCTTCACCACGGATCAATGTTCTGGCATTAACCGTTTTTGTTGCTGTTTTTGCTGTCCCACTTCTTTCTTTCCACTTTATATCTTCGAATAATCCATACAAGATGAACTACCACTTTATCACGGCTGATTCCCTTCAAAAACTTGTTATTTTATCCGCTTTGTTTGTGTGGCAATGGATTAGTAAGACCGGGAGTCTAGAGTGGATGATTACATTGTTCTCCCTCTCGACACTCCCAAACACTTTGGTCATGGGCATTCCATTGCTCAAGGCTATGTATAGGGATTTCTCTAGATCCCTTATGGTTCAAATTGTGGTCTTACAGAGCGTGATATGGTACACGCTCATGCTTTTTATGTTTGAGTATAGAGGAGCAAGGCTCCTCATAACCGATTTCAAATGACTCGGTTCAATCACGTCTTTCCATGTGGAGTCTGACGTTGTTTCCTTAAATGGCCGTGAGCCTCTAGAGACTAACGCCGAGATAGGAGATGATGGCAAGCTCCATGTTGTAGTGAGAAGGTTTTCAACTGCCTCCCCACGATCTGTTATCTCATCTAACAATAAGTCTCCTAATATTACTGGAATGACACTAAGGGCCTCAAATCTGACTGGAGTAGAGATCTACCCCGTGCTGTCCTCTAGAGGCCCTACGCCAAGGGTTTCCAGCTTCAACCAATCAGACTTTTACGCCATGTTCAGTAAAGTTGGAAGCCCTAAGCATGGGTACACCAGTCACTACTACACAAATAGGTTTCTCCCACGGTAAATTCCGTGGGAAATTTCATGGAAAAAGACCATTTTCCACGGATTTCACACGGAATTTTTCTGTGTGTAAAAACCTTGTGGGTAAATATTTTCCCACCAATTTTCCCACGAGATGTTGATTATTTCCCACCAATATTATTGTTGATAATCTGTGGGTATAATTTCTCACTGATTTCCCACGAATATTTTCTGACCGATTTTCCCACAGGATGGTGACTATTTCTCACAAATATTATTGTCGATAATCCATGGATATAATTTCTCACTGATTTCCCACGAATATTATTCAGACCGATTTCCCACTATGTTTTGACCACCACACATTGCACGTACTTTAGTTACTTGCGATGGTGGTACGAGTAGTGTTTTGTTGATGGTATGCCGTGGTTGAAGGGGTGGTCTGGTAGCGATGGTTCTTGTCAGTAAGATGAATCAGAGAGATGGAGAATGAAGGATGAGTTTTTAGATTTTGTTTAGTAGCGTGTATGGTTTGGTGAGTTTGATTCGTGATCTTTATTGATGGAAATAAGCTGCTTCAATGAACAACGAGATCCAAAACTAGCATCTGTATATCTTATCATTTTCAAGAAGAAAGCAAAATAAAAAGTAACTAAGAAGATGTAATGTGTGGTCAGTGGTGTATGGTACAAAGGAAAAATAAATATTTTTGTTTTTGTTGTGGTTCATCTTACCCATTTAAAGTGACATGCAATCTTTGTGATGTAATCTAAGGGTTACAAATTACAATGCTTCCTTTACAAACAAAAATACTATCACAATTTATAAGTGAAGTCATTAAAATGGTCTCTTAATCTTACTATTTTATTTGTTATTTTTCTTATAACATTTTGGTGTCAAATTTGTTTGGAAACATAAGTTATATCCTTATATCATTATTTTTACCCACATATTTTCTCACGATTATTCCAGTTGGTGGGTAGTCTATGATAAATTATCCACGGATTTTCCGTTAACATAATCGTTTTTTTTTTCTTTTTTTTGTCTAATAATGTAAGTTTAAAGCTTCAAACAAGATAAATAAACGAACAAGGAAATCACACCACATGTCATTCTTGTCTTGTAGGATATTAGTTTTCACATACACATCAAACCATAACAAATAGGTGGCGTATAAGTGGAGTTCTAGAGAGAGAAAGTTAGAGGTTTAGGGAACTTTAGTGAGAGAAAGAAAATTCTTATTATGAGCTCCAACTCTCTACCTTGGAAGGTAGAGAGTATTTATAGTCTTACAATATAACGCCACACAACGGGTCGTGGATCGGCATACAAGTGGGTAAAGACCCGTCCGTCCTCCCGCGGTGTTACTTAACTAAATACTAATTAACTTAAAAGAACTACGACTACGAGCTTTCTAACGATTACATATACTTGAGGTGACCGACTCTTTAATACCGGAATTTCTAATTCCTAACAATCTCCCCATAAGGGAGGTCACCTCAATCATGTACTAAAATTACATTGAATACAAATAGATATTACATTAACAATTGTTCTTGCATTCTTGATGTAGTCCTTTGCTCCTAAGCTCGTAGTCATTGATTCTTCACATTGCATGTTTGGTTACTCCAAGTGGAGGTGTTTTACTGATCCACGTGATAATAATTTTGAGCCATCTTTTGAGATCATCAGCAATCAAAAATCTCTGAGACATCCATTGTGGTGTTGGTATTTATGTGATGTTGTGACTTTCGGACCGACATGCTCACATTCTGGATCATGATATCTTCTTATCAGAGTAGCGGAAGCTTTTGTTGATTCATGATATTGGCAGCAGCGTAGCAGAAGCATAGAGTGAGAATATCAGAGTCATTGATGCACTTATCATGATTTCTTAAGAGATGAATGTATCGTGTGAGCATGCGGCTATAGATTGACCGCTTCATTCTGAACAGCTGCAAACGTCGGGTGTACCTGCATACAACAGTTAGCAATAAAGTGCACGAAAGTGTCTTTGATCACTTTCGTTGAATTGAGGTACACGGCCCACGGTTCCCCGTTTGATCAGTACAAGTGCACTGCGTGATCGTATAATTCGAAGAATTTCCTTGACAGGTTTCGCAGCTGCTCTAGTTGTTCTCAAACCGGAACGTCTCAAAGAAGACAACACTGAGTGAGTGAACCAATAATTTAAGTCCATGATTGATAAAAGAGATTTGAAAACAATCGTGTATTGCTCAATAGAAATTGTTTTTGCAATACAACGAAGGTTTTAATGAACATCAATTATCAATCATAAAACACCTTTTGATTTGAAATATCCGTACACGGTCGATTTGCTAAAGAAAAGAGTTTTTAAGCACAAAGACCGGTTTTTCAAAGGTATCCGTCAATCCATAACTGAACCGAACTGTGATTGATTCAAGAGATTGAATCGCCCCATTGTTTCTGTTCGGTTGTCACATGGTTGATCTATATAATAGATCTCACATGCCACCTACCAGGAGCTTGTTTGATGTTGGCTCCAGAAGGCTTTCCATGTTCATTGTGAATATGTTTACACATCACTCGGATGTTCTGGCAATACCACAAGGATAATGCGTAGGACTCAAGATATAATCTCTTTCCACATTGTGTGAAACAGAGAGTCTTCATTGAAAGTGTCCTAATGAGATTTATTGATGATCTCGTGGCTCTAGACTCAATTTGTGCATATTTGGATCCTATGTCGGAGACTAGGGAGAGGTCTCCTTCTTCAATATCAACAATCTCTAAGAGAAAGTCGATAGATAATGTCGGTTCCCGTGAGAATGAAACAAGTCCTTTTAAGAGGAACTTGAGTGGTTTGGGAAGTTGAAGTGCAGTCGTCCATTGGGTCCATGACGCTTTGTCTTCAATACCGATGTTACCATCAGTAGCATATGAATTGAACCCGGTTTCTGCCCTAAGGTTGAATACATGGAGGGCTATTTGTTTTCACCCTTTTCTCATTCAATTCTTTTTAATTCTTCAACCCCTTCAGTGCTTACCGAGACTTCATAGCTAGAACCTTGTTGGGTTTATTTCAGTACTAGCTCAGACTCAGTCCGCACTCTTCCCATATCTCATTTTTCTCCTTTTTTCATCATACCTAAGAACTCTACACTAACTAGTGGATAGTCCCTGGGTAGATCCTCCGGTTCTGGCGGATCATGGGAACCAATACCTAACCTTATCATCCTTATATCACCATACATAAAGTAAAGTTGGTCGGTTTATTTGGTATTGTTCATCTGCCATTGGAACCAATTGAAAACCATTTGAAAATCAATCCAGATACTTGTGATATAGTATCAAAACATTTTGTACCTGAATTGTTTTTGATATTTTTAGAATAAGTGCTCCCCTCAACATGTGCATCAAATGTTTGAAATCGTTTTGCACACGGAGGCAAGAGGAAGAAATTACTTCTTTGATTACCATTTTCTAAAAGATATCACCATCACTTCCCTGATCAAATCAAGTAGATAAAGCATTTTTGGGAAGGATGAGGTTTCCATAAATTTGCTCCCCCTCAATATGTGCCTCGAGGTTTGAAAAGAGTTTTGCACATACTAGAGGGAACCTGCACATTGAGATAAATGATCAAGTTTCAAATCATAGGTTTAAGATAGATGCTCCCCTTCAACATGTGCATTGAAAATTTGAAATCGTTTGTCACATGTGGGAAGGACAGCATGTACATCCTTGTAAAACCATTTACCGAATTATCAGTTTAAATCCAATTTGAATCCCACATTCTCCCCCGACCACAATTATCAAATCATTTGAGATTTGTGATCTCTTATAGATTTAAATTGATTTTGAAAGCTTTTAAGGGGAATTGTGACTTGATTATGAAAGCGTTTTAACTGATAAGGATCGGATTTTAAGACTTTAAACTCCATTGATAAAACATGCATGTACATCTTTTGAAAACAATTTAATGCCAAATAACTTTTAATTTAATTGAAATCATTCTCCCCCTCAATCAATGACATAGGTTGTTGATTGAGAGATAGAGATTTTGACAAATAAGTCCTGATGATTATCAAAAATAAAGACCGAGTTATTTTTCGAAGCAGTTAGTTTTCAGCAGATAAATGTTTATAGAATCAGAGCATGGAATTTGAAAATATGGTAAAGCATGGCTCTGTTCTTTTTTTTTTGAAAAGCGGGTTACTGCCTGAAATGACAATAAACCATTGTTTCTCATTCTCTCAAAAAAAAAATTTTTTTTTTTTTTAAAGAATTCGAACATCTAAAGACCCGTGTCATTCTTTGAATGACAACACAAAGACCGTAGATATTATCGAACCGAGAAAAACATAGCAAATTGACAATATTTTTTGAAGATTTTTCGAATTTTTCATATTTTTATGGATTTTGAAAGTTTTATAATTTTCTATTTGATTTTTTGAGAGTTTTATAATTTTGTATTTTGTTTTTCGAATAAATATTTACAAGAAATAGATGAAGATAGACCTTTACTCCTCGTCTTCCTCCTGAAGACGTTTGAGTGTTTCTGGTTGAAGGCTTTTCAAGCCAAGACGTGGAAGAATAAACTCAAAACGTTCTCTTGGAAGAGCTTTGGTGAAGATGTCAGCTAATTGATATTCAGACCTCACAAAATAGAGTTCCACCACACCTTTTTCCACTTGTTCCCTGATGAAATGGTGTCGAATTTCGATATGCTTTGCTCTAGAGTGTTGAACATTGTTGCATGAGAGAGCAATAGCACTTTTATTATCACAAGATGAGGATTTTGTTGAATTCAAAGCCATAGTCCGATAATTGAGATCTCATCCATAAGATTTGAGCACAACAGGATGACATGGCTATGTATTCAGCCTCTGTAGATGAAATAAAAGTACTCATTTGCTTCTTTGAAGACCAACTCACAAGCTTATCACCCGAAAGCTGAGCACCTCCAGATGTACTTGACGAGTATCTTGACACCTCGCATGATCGCATCTGCGATAGGTCGTTAGTGACATACCGGTGTCCTCCGGGTACCAAAGACCCATATTGATGGTTCCTTGGAGATACCGAAAGACCCTTTTAACCGCTTCAAGGTGCCTTTTAGTAGGCTTAGCCGGTATCTAGCACACATGCAAACAAATAACAAGATGTCCGGTCTACTAGCGGAGGTACATTAGGGATCCAATCATACTATATATTTCGTTTGGTCAATCATGATTCCTGAGTGGTCCTCATCTAGTTTGGTTCGATCAATCATGGGGGTGTCAACATGGTCACTAGAATCAAATCCAAATTTCTTTAAGATCTCTTGCATATTTAGATTGATTTATGAAAATGCCTCCGGGACTTTGTGAAATTTGTAATCCCAAGAAAATGACATTTGTCCCATCATTGACATTTGAAATTTTGAACTCATTTCATTAGAAAAATGATCACATTCCATTGGGTGCAATGAGGCAAAAATAATATCATCAACATAAATTTGAACATGAATTAAATGTTTGCCGACTTCACGGTGAACAATGTTGGATCAAGCGCTCCTTTGCTAAATCCGGTTGATAGAAGAAACTTTGACGGTGTATCATACCATGCCCTTGGAGCTTGCTTTAAACTGTAAAGGGCCTTCTTCAAATGAAAAATGTGAGTAGGATGCTCTTGATTTACAAATCCTTCAGGGTTGGTGGCGTGACGAGCGACTTCTTTAAGGTCACCGTTCGAAATGTCGTCTTCACATCCATCCGATAGACTATCATGTTCTTACTAGCAGCATTAGCCAAAAGATTCGATTGCCTCGATTCGAAAGCAACTGGAGCAAAAGATTCTTCAAAGTCAATACCTCCTCTGACGGTATCCTTTAGCAACTAATCGAGCCTTGTTCTTCAACACATCACCATGCTCATCAAGTTTCACTTTGAAGATCCATTTAAGTGCTATAATCATAGCACTGTCACGGGCGGTACTAACTCCCATACATAAAGTCGATCAAACTCATGAATTTCATCTTGCATGGCATTGAACCAGCTATCTTAATTCATGGCGGCTTTAACATCTTTTGGTTCGAACTTAGATAGTACGGAGTTGAAGAAGCACCATAAGGCATCGGTTGCAAGTTGTTTCCGTGTTGATACAGGACGAGAGCGATTTCCAATGATGTTGTCTAATGGATGATCGTGAGTCCATTTTCTGAGGTGTTCATGTGGCAGTTGTTGAGGGACTGAGGTAGCTGAGTCGATGTCTCCTGAAGAAGATGGTTCTGATGAAGATTCGGGAGCAAATATGTTTTCAAATGCAGCATCTTCAGGAGTAGCAAAGGGATTGTCTTCATTATTGATGCCAGAAACAGTTCCATGATGTACATTCAAAGATTGATGATTTGTCGATGAGATGGAGTGATCTGCAGCAGGCGCTTCTTGACTTAATGATATTGAGACTGAAGGATTGACTTCTAGCGTGCACAATGAGAGGAACAATAATCCGTAAAGATTTGGCAAAGGAATACCAAAGTGCGGATCATTATCCATGAACAACAATCCGTGAAGATTTGGCACAGGAATACCAAAGAGCGGATCATTATTCAATAGTGCAACTTACAATATCATGATAGTCATTATAAACGCCTTGTGAAATAACTGGAGATAAGGTTTCTTGAGAATTCCAAGAGGTACTTCTTAGATGGTGAACCAGTTGAGCCAATAGAAACTGGAGCATGAGCTTCAGATGCTGGATGATCAACATTCGTCGGAGGTTGAAAGTACTCATCAAACATATCTTTGAAAAATAATGAATTCCAAACATTGATTCCCAATCATCCTTAGAAAGTGAAGCATTAGGCGTTGGAGGAGAGTCATCAAAAATCAAAACAATGAATCCCAGTTATCCTTAGTATATTCACTCTTCATCAAAAAGAATATACACTCATCATCATCAAAAATTAAGTCGTATAACCATTATTCAAACATCCATCCTCATGTAGTATATTCACTCTTCTCCCCCTCAAAAATTGCATCCGAAGTTGCCATTTTTGATTTAACAAGTGAATAAGAGTATACACCAATGAACGTAGATCCACTTGATGACTGAATGAGCGTGGAAAAACTTGAAGCTTGTTGATGAAGAATGTAGATGAGTATGGCCATTCATGAGAGAATTCTCTTTAGCGAGGATAAAGCGCAAAAGAGCGTACACTTTTCTTTTCTTTGAAGAACGGGGCCTAAAGTATTATCTGTAGACACCATAATGATGAAGTACGAGGCCCTGAATCGAAGTGAACAGACGTCATTGTTTAGAGCCCAGTCATATGTTTAGAGCCGCCCGAATCCAAATACCAAGGGGCGATTTGTACGACTCGCTTTGGACAAATGACGAAGATAGAGAATTGGAAACATTGGATCCCCACTGGCTGATGGGTTCCTTTTGGTTAGCACAAGCAATCTTTGAATCGCTAGAAACCCTAGATGCAATGGCATTATCCCTAGGAGCTGAACTAATAGAAGCATCAGACTTAGTCAAATGACATTTTGTGCTTAATGGGATTATTCTACTAGTTGGCTTCCAAACCTTAACAGGCACTATTCTAGGCATAGTGGATCTAGCAAAGGGGCAAGGATTGCCATGCGTGAATATTCGACATGGGCTTCCACGAAATCCTACATTGGTAAAGACCTTCCCTGTAGGTTTCGAGATTGCTTAATCTGCTTTCGCTCTCCAAACTTTCTTAACGGGTTATGAATCTTAGACCTCGAAATAACTCATCACATTTATCATGATTACGGAAATTAAACATTTTTTACATGTTTTGCAGATAACATAAGGCCTCGAATTAATTTTAGTAAGCTTAGAGCTAATACTAGAACTAACACGATTCTTTTTGTTCAAATCAAACTTCTTGTCCCTATGGTGTTCTTTCACTTCCTTATCATGATCACTTTTAGTTTGCGTAATCCTATCCTTCTTTGCATAGCTTCTAGGTTTTGACCCGCTAACTTTAGTGTCAATCTTAACATTTGTAGAAGTAACGATGGGAACATTATATGGCTTCACTACTTTCTGCATTCCTGGTCTAGAAGTGCTGGGAGCTGAAATTCTAGGAGGCACATCACAGGTTTCTTTCTTGAATTTAGACATGGAACAAGGCATATCAAGGGTCACATGCTTGGCTTTAGGCATAGAACAAGGCACAACTATTCTATCTCGCCTATTGCTAGATTTTAGACTTGTAACAATTACATACTCTAAGAGTTCCTGAGATCGTTTGGCATCCATGCAGGCATAGGCTATAGTACTATCAAAAGGTTTTTCTAATCTTTCATCTTCAACAATCTCACGGAGACCCTTCAAACTTTCCTTAAGGTATGAGAGATATGCTTTATGTGCGATTTCATTATTCCTAATGGCGGGAATATATAACATATCGATAGCATATTTATCACAAGCGAAACCTTAGGAACAGTATTTGCAATTGGGGATTGGCAACTTTCCTTTCACCTCACGCTTTAGATTCTCAATATCGTTAAGTAAAGAAGTTATCTTTTCAATTTGTTTATCATGATTAACTTTAAATGAATCACATAACTCTTTGTTTTGATCATTAACCTTTGAAATTTCAGATTTAAAACAATCATTTTCCTTTTGCAAGTTATCAATTATGTTTTGAAGTTGGAAATTCCGAGAATCTAAAGGTGGAGGCATATGGGAACCAGTCACATCCTTCTTTTCACCTTTCAGTTGTGAGACTTGGGTTCTCAATCTTCCGATCGTTACAATGAGCTCGAATATGTTCATCACGTTTGCTAATTTCAAAAACTGCATCAAATTCAGGAGCATCCAAGGATGTCTTGATATTTGAGGTTTTAACATTTTGTTTTAGATGTTGATATTTTAATTGCAAAGCAAGATGCTCAACTTCCAATTTAGAAAACTGTTTCACCAAGTTATCATGATCATCCTGTTCAATTTTCTCATGCAATTTAGAATTAGTTTTTTCAAGCTCAATGACACGATCATGGGAGACTTTCCGAGCAACAGATAATTCATGAAATTGAGAAGCATTAATGGAACAATTCGTAGCAATGTAAAACACATCTTGAGTAATACATTCAGAAATAAGATTCTCATTCAAGGTATGCAAGTTATTCCTCTCAATCTCATTATATTTTAATTCTCGCTCATAGTCACTAACCTCAACTATCATTGCATCAAATTCCTTTTCCATTTCTTTAATATCTGATTTTATCCCCTTTTTAAGACTCTCAAAATGATCTTTTAGTAGTTTAAAGAAAGGCATGACCTCTGTTAGATAGCATTCTTTTGTTTGCTCAAAACCCCTTTCCCCTTCAGTTATCCCAGTGGGTGTGATCCTTTTCTTACAAGTTTTCTCAAAATCGACAAATAGTTGAAGAATAACATATTGACTGATTAAGGTCTTGCTCTTGGTGGCAATAGTTCTAGGAACTAAATGCATTGGTGTATTTGGAGGATACACAGTCACTTTAGGGAACTTCCTACAAGGGGGATTCTTTTCAACAAGATTTTCAGCTCTTTGCAAGTCCATATCCTTTTTCCAGAACACTTGTTCAGGGGTCAATAGAGTCTGAGTCTTAAACATGTTTAAGGATATCCAATTTTCCTTAGTGTAATCATGGGGTTTTATCGTTATCTTGTTCTTTTTACACTCAGGATCTTCTAGCTTCTTATTCATTTTCTCCCTAGTGACTTCATTTGATTTCTTATCTTCCTCTGCACTCAGCAACTAGGTTTTTGTCTAGGCTTAAGGATCTCATTACCATCATACAGTACCTTATGAGCTTCTCTAGCCTTTTTACAAGCCTCGTGGTTTGGTTCATCAACTAAGGCAACACTATGTTTGTCACTTAGAACTCTATGCTTAGTGATCATGTGAGCAGTCTGAATGGTGTTTCCTTGTATGTACAGCTTATTTTCAAGCTTGTTTTTCAAAGTTTTAGATTAGAAAAATCATTCAAAAGTTTTGATTCCTTAGCACTAAATTCTTGCTTAAGCATTTTAACATTTTCTTGAAGTTCTTGTTTTGCTTAGCGTTTTAGAAAGCTTTTCATGTAAGGAGTTTAACTCTTGTTTTAACACTTCTTCTCTAAAATTACTTTTTCTAATAATTGTACACAGTTGGTTATCCAACTCCCCGCCACAGTAGTTAACTCAAACTTAGCACGTTGTTCATAGATGGCAACCTGATCCTTATATATGTTAAGCTCAGTGGTAAGGGAATCATCAGCACAAATGCAGCGTACTCATGCAGTTCATAATCATCATTTTGAGTAGAAGATGCAAAACTAGGTACAGCAGAAACTTCCATGCAACTTACCTCGGCATTGACATGCACAGGCTGTGACGGGTGCATCTCTATCTTGGGTACATCCGAAGCTTCCATGGAGTGTTCCTTTGCATTATCTTGCACAGGTTGTGTCCGTGCACCTCTCTCTTGTGAATTTAAGTACGAGGATTCCATTTTTGCATTATCCGACTCATCAATTTTTGTTGTCAATGACATTCTCGATTCAAAGAACACCGATACTTCAAATGAAACATTACCCAACTTATCACAACAATCTTTCAACGCACGACACTCATTTACGTTTTCATTCTTTTGAGCAGATTCTTCAATGTACTTTTTCACATTATCCATGAGTTGGATAAATGTCTCAATGAATTCCTGAATTTCCATTCCAGTATGTTTTTGAAGGAAATTCCAGTCAAGTGTTGATCATAATCTGCTGAATATTCCCATCGATGAATGGCTGAAATTGTTTGTAGATTACTTGAAGAGCTGCACCGGAACCATCCTTTTGAACCTCTTCATTGGTAAGTTGCAACTTTAACTGTTCTAAGTTCAACAGCAAGCTTCTTGTCAATGTAGGTAAGTCCCGGCGGAAAAGAGCACTACATGTTCGATCCCCTATGGATAACAAATGTATGAGGTGCGATAAAGTAGCGATAGGGCTCAATGTTGCATTCCATTTGCATGGCATTCTCAGAAAGGTGTGCAATTCATTCTCATTGTACTCAGAACATGAAGATCTCACATCCTTATTGTTTAATTCAAACATCTTTAATCGTTCGTGTAGCATCATTAACATTATTGTCCACAAAGATCATACAATTTAAGCACTTCGAAATCACGGGTCAGTAGAGTAAGACATGATGTGGTGGAATGCACGGGATTTTACAAGTCTATGATTTAAACCGAGAAATAGAATCTTTCGCGGGATTTTACTAAAATCAAGACCAAACCGTTAAGCAATGACCAATGGAATGTGTTAAGATGACCGATGGATCGACACAATGATAGACAATTGTGTGTTAGGTCTTATGATTGTTTGTGGGATAAGCAGAGATGTTGTTTGGTTGTGATTTGGGTTAGTTGTTGCACGATTTTATGGAGAAATTTAGATCTAAAATCTTAAAAGCTCAATAACTTCCTTTCGGAGATGATTTGGGCCTCGAAAAATTCGTTTCACGACATCGTGGTGAAACCTCACAATATTCAGGCTGTTCTGGTCGTTTTGACAGGTATTTCTGAAACGGAGTTACGAATCAAAAGTTATGGCCGTTTGAAGTTTTGACGTATAAAGTCAACTTTGGTCAAACCTCTTCTTCAGTAAAATCAACCAAGTCGCTATAACCCTTGAACCAAGTCGCTAAGTACCAAGTCGCTAAGTAGCAACTCGCTAAATCACCAAATCACTAAGCACCAAGTCGCTACACAGTCAAGTCGCTAAAGAGCAACTCGCTAAATCACCAAATCGCTAAGCACCAAGTCGCTACACAGTCAAGTCGCTAAACAGCAACTCGCTAAGGTCCAAGTCGCTAAAGAATCAAGTCGCTAAATAGCAACTCGCTACACACCAAGTCGCTACCCGTAGTGGAGAGTCCACTACTTGTACTGTAAGTCGCTAAGCCTAAGTCGCTAGCTCCAAAAACTGCAACTCGCTACAAAAATGTAAAGCAAGTCGCTACAACGAAAAATAATTCGTAGGTCAAGTTGCTAGCAAGAAAAACTTCACAAACATCACTTTTCAATCCAAAAATAACCAAACCAAGATGATTCAAGCTTACCAAATGAAAACCTAAACACTTGTGATGATTCTAAACATAAAAGTACTAACAAAATCCAAGCTTTAACACAAGAAATCAACCAAATGATGCACAAACCACTAAACTTTTTCAAACTCAAAAACCACCTAAAAACCACTAGAAATCCAAAGATGTGCAAGATATGATCTAACCATGGCTCTTGATACCAATTGTAGGATATTAGTTTTCACATACACATCAAACCATAACAAATAGGTGGCGTATAAGTGGAGTTCTAGAGAGAGAAAGTTAGAGGTTTAGGGAACTTTAGTGAGAGAAAGAAAATTCTTATTATGAGCTCCAACTCTCTACCTTGGAAGGTAGAGAGTATTTATAGTCTTACAATAAAACGCCACACAACGGGCTGTGGATCAGGCATACAGTGGGTAAAGACCCGTCCGTCCTCCACGGTGTTACTTAACTAAATACTAATTAACTTAAAAGAACTACGACTACGAGCTTTCTAACGATTACATATACTTGAGGTGACCGACTCTTTAATACCTGGAATTTCTAATTCCTAACATGTCTCCTCCATCAGATGGCCACCACATGGACCATCATGATACCTAAACTTACACATACACTTGTGATACTCAAATAAATGGTTATGTTAATAACAAACACATATAATATGAAAATAAAAACACATATGAAGACATACTAAGTAATGTGAGAATGTGTAAGTGCACAAAAACATAAAATACGGTATTTTCTGTGGGAAATCCGTGGGTATTTACACACATATTTCCCACGGATTTATCAAATCGGTAGGTAATCTGTGGGAAAAATTGACGACTTTCCCACGGACATAATCGTTTCTTTTAGTTTTTTGATATAATTACACGTTCACCCATAGACATGTTCGTATACCTATATGCTAAACATTTATAGATACAATGAAGGTCATAAATGGACAGATGGAACATATACGAGCAGATATCCACACATATACAATGGTTTGTTCCACTAAAAGGTTATACCTAAACCTACACGTACACTTGTGATACTCACAAAACAGTTACATTAATAATCAAACACATATTACATGAAACTACAAACACATATGAAGTAAGAATCAACTTACACCACATATATACAAACGTTCATGTATATGCAATGGTTCGTGTGGCACGTGCTTACACAAATATGCATTACTGCATTAGATACACACACATTTGTAATAACTAAACAAATTATTACATCAATAAAAAAACACGTATAATATGAAGTTACAAACATATAAGAAGATATACATAGTAATGTGGGAAATTATAAGGTAAAAGAAACAACAAAAACGATATATTTGTGGGAAATCAGTTAGTAAACTACCCACGAATTTCACACGGATATATGAAATCGGTGGGTAATCCGTTGGAAAATTTTGATTACAACATCAATCGGTAAAACGGTAGCTAATCAGTGGGAAATTTGGGACGGATTTCTCACAAAAAACTTGCTCAACAAATTAATGTGTAACTTGTCGCTAATCTGTGGGAAAATTACAACCGATTTCCCACGAGATTTTGGTCAAGCAATTGGTGTGTAAATTGTCACTTATCTGTGGGAAATTTCCCACGACATTTTTTTTGTGGAAAAATTATGTGGGAAAAGACAGTTTGTGTAGTAGTGAGTAGTTTCGGAGGTGGGGAGGTATTCTCTATGCAATCATCAAAGGGTCCTACACCAAGAACATCAAATTTCGAAAAAGAAATGTTGAGAATGGGAAAGAAAAGGACGGGAGGACGAAGTATGAGTGGCTAGCTACTCAACAATAACCCACCAAATAATAACAGCTTAGTTTGTTCTTACCCACCTCCAATTCCAAACCCTACGTTTTCATTAGGTTCTACTAGTGCTGCCGCAAGTGGCGGTCCAAAGAAGAAAGACATCGGAGGAGGCGGTGGCAGCGGTGGTGCACTAACACCACCTAGCAAAGTAGCAATAATAAGGAACTTCACATGTTTGTATGGAGCTCAAGTGCATCTCCTGTTTCTGAAGGTAACATGAAACATGCAGTTAATAAGGCTGCTGGTGAGTTTGGATCCATTGACCTTGCCAGCTATTCCGACACTAGGGTTGCGTTTAGTTGAGGGAAACACCTTTGTTTTCCACAAAATATTTTGTGTAAAACAAGGAAAACAGATATCGCGTTCAAATCAAAGTTTTCCAACAAAATGTTTTGCAAAACACAAATCCCCTATTTCCTAATTTAACAAGGAAAATTACAAAACATATTTTAGTTGTTTTTCTTGTTTTCCTTTGTAACCCTCAACCCTCCATCCCTTTCTTCAAAACAGAAAATAGAAACATCAACTAAACGCGTTTTCTATATTTTCAAGTGTTTTGTGGAGATTAATTCTCCTTCCAATTTTTTACAAAATTAGAGATAGAAAATAGGAGAATTTGTTCTCCAACTAAACGCACCCTAGGTATTTTATCAACTTTAATAACCATCTTATTTTTTTCTTAGTATTTTTAGTTCTATGAAAATGGTATTTACAATATAAACTTTGTTACAGAAAACCTGAGTCCAATGACAAAAACATACGGGGAACAAAAGGAGATCGATATAGACGATCCAAAATCACAAATAAACAGATCCCCGTTCAAGAAACTAGGAACTGATGAAGGCGAAAACAAGAACCATCGTATGCCACCCGCTAGCGTCATGACAAGGCTCATTCTCATAATGGTTTGGCGAAAACTTATTAGAAATCCAAACACGTACTCAAGTCTCTTGGGTCTCATTTGGTCTCTAGTTTCATTCAGGTTTGATTTCGACTAGTGTCCCTTTAACGTTACTAACAATTAATAACTCTTATCTTATACATTGTACAATTTGCCAACATCATAATACAGGCGGGACATTAAAATGCCAACAATAATGAGTGGATCAATTGCGATTCTATCGGACGCTGGTCTAGGAATGGCTATGTTTAGTTTAGGTAAATTATTGAAGTAGTTCATTGATAGCTTCTATTTTACAATAATTGGTGAAAGATAATAATTGTTATTTATTCATTGTACGTTCAGGTTTATTTATAGCATTGCAACCAAAAATAATAGCATGTGGGCAGCGAGTGGCAACATTTTCAATGGCTGTTAGGTTCTTGACAGGGCCTGCAGTTATGGCTGCTACTTCTATCGCTATCGGTATTCGTGGTGTTCTTCTTCATGTTGCTATCGTCCAGGTATAAAATCGTCACATGAACTTTATAACCATTGTTTGCAAGACGTCTTTTAAACAGGCAACGCTATTAAAAGCATTAGGACCGTGACTAATCTAAATTTGTGAATGTAGGCGGCTTTGCCTCAAGGAATCGTGCCATTTGTTTTTGCAAAGGAGTACAATGTCCATGCCGATATTCTAAGTACTGCGTAAGTCGTTCTCTGTGTTTTCTTGACACAAAACTTACTGCAGCTGTTTCAAATTATATGTTCACAAATCTGATTTTATAAAAATTTGGATATTGCAGGGTTATTTTTGGAATGTTGATAGCTTTACCTATAACAATAGGTTACTATGTGCTGCTTGGAGTTTAAGATTAGTGAAAGTCAGCGCTTGGTTGTAAATCCAAGATTAGATCGTCAATGATGATATATGATTCAACGTACCACTTCGATCAAAACACATGCAGCTTACGTGTTACGTACCCACGGGATTAATTATATTTTTTTCTTTTAATGATTTTAGGTTTTTCTTTTTTATTTTTCTTATTCAGAAGGAAACTATAGATGTAGATCTTATATAAAACAATGGAAATGGTAGAATTATTTATAATGTCCATTTTTGTTCTTTTTTTTTTCTTTTGTGTGTGTGTCCATTACAAATAGCAGAACAAGAAACAAATTCGTAGAATTATGATAAATATATCATGTTCACAAGTCCATTGCCTACATATTGTAGTATACTCACATAACACACTCTAATTTTCTGCGGCAATTTCGGACCTGTTTCAATATGCTCAGCTCTGACGAGTATACCATATGAGTGACACCCGGTAAATCTGTTTTAAGCGTTATTAACGTAACACATAATTGCACACTAGGGGGGAGCAAAACGAATTAAACCTGAACCGAACCTAGAAACCCAACAAAACCGAGCCGACCGAAACCGAACCGACAAAACTCGGATCTAACTCGGTTTAGGTTTTTACCGAGTTTCGGGTTTCAGTTTTGTCGATTCGAGTCGGTTTTACACAAACGATAACATTTGTTATCATAGTTTCCGTACGCTACGACTTTTGTATCAACCATATGTGTTGATCAATCAAACAACAAATTTGTTACAAGGGAATCGTGTCTAACACAAGTTTCTCCTCTATTGGTTCATTGTAGATTCTTTTGTTAACTTAAACATTTCTTCTCCGGTCTTTGTAACAGTCAGACTTTGTTTATGGTTGTATGTTTGTATTCCCTCAGTAATATTGACTTTGCTGGGATCAGACGACATTTCTTCGATCTCCATTCTTCCTTATGGTTGCTTCTTATTCACATATGACCCCGCAAACCAACACCTTAAATGGACCATAACTATTATAAATGCAAAAAAGAATGTAAATTAACCAATTAACGATGAGAATCTCGACACTAGTCTAATACTGTACATCAAGACCCACAACTGATCGCAGTTCACAAACAGAAAACAATAACACAGTAACTTGGAATAAGCTCTCCAATTAATCAGAAAATTACTTGCTTACAAAAACTGATATTGAATGCATTAATAACAAACCACAGCTCGGTTTGTATATATAGGTGTTAGAATTTGCTTTCTAATCCTACTACAATTCTAATAAAGCAAGATAGTCCCTAACAAATAAGGAGTCCTAATTAGACTAGAATTGTAAACTTCCATATGCTTGGAAACTGTTTTGACTGTCCATAGGCTCGGTCAGACTTTATCCCAACATTCACCCCCTAATTCGACTCGAGATAGGGAGGTCTTCAACTCCGAGTAACTCTTGCATTTCCTTGAACTTAATCCTTGCGAGAGCTTTCGTCAGAATATCAGCACGCTGCAAATCACCTCTTACAAACTCAACTTGTACTTGGCCTCTTTCAACACATTCTCGGATAAAATGATAACGTGTGTTTATATGCTTGCTTCTCCCGTGAAAGACTGGATTTTTCATAAGTGCAATAGCCGATTTGTTGTCAACAAATAAGACCACCACCCTTTCTTCCATTCCGGTTATTTCACTCAACAACCCACGTAACCATATCCCTTGACACGCGGCTGAGGTTGCAGCCATGAACTCGGCTTCACAAGACGATAGAGCCACCGTGTTTTGCTTTTGTGAGCACCAAGTGATAGGTGATTTACCTAGATAAAATACATGCCCAGTTGTGCTTCGACCATCATCTTGGTCCATAGCAAAACTACTATCACTAAACCCCACTAACTCCTTGGTCTTCTCTTGGTTGTATCGTATTCCAAAATTCAAACTACCTTGGATATACCTTAGTATTTGTTTCACAGCTGCCATATGTGATTCTTTTGGTTCTTGCATGTAACGACTAACCAAACCAACCGAATAAGATAAATCAGGTCGAGTGTGTAGTAAATACCTTAGACAACCAACTCGTCGCCTATATAATGTTGCATCAACTGGTTTTCCTTCCTTGTCCATGCTTAACTTCATTCCAGGTTCTAATGGACATTGAGTAGGATTTGCTTCATGCATCCCAGCATCTTTCAAGATCTTCTTTGCATAGCTTTCTTGACTTATTGAGATACTCGAATCCTCTTGCTTTACTTCAATACCAAGATAATAGCTTAACTTTCCCAAGTCACTCATATCGAACCTTTCTTGCATTTGTCTCTTAAATTCACCAATTTCGCCAAGCTTCGAACCGGTTACTAAGAGATCATCTACATAGACCGCAATAATCAAGATTGACTTGTTTGTTTTCTTCACATACACCGCTTGTTCGTGTTGGCATCTTTTGAAAGACATTTGCTTGAGTTCTCTATCAAGTTTTGTATTCCACGCCCTTGGTGCTTGTTTAAGTCCATAAAGCGCCTTTTTCAACTTGTAGATCTTCCTTTCTTCTCCTTTCTTCACGAACCCCTCCGGTTGTGTAACAAACACTTGCTCTTTTAGTTCCCCATGTAAAAAAGCTGACTTTACATCTAGATGATGTAGCTCCCATGCTTCTTTTGCGGCCAATGAGATCAATAAACGCACCGTTTCAATCCGTGCTACGGGCGCAAAAACTTCGTCATAGTCAATTCCTTCCTTTTGAGCATAACCCTTTGCTACTAAACGAGCTTTGAACTTATTAATTGAACCATCCGGATTTCTCTTAATTTTGAACACCCACTTTAATCCAATGGGATTAACATTAACCGGAGCTTCAACTAATTCCCATGAATCATTCTTCTCGATAGACTCAATCTCTTGCTTCATAGCAACCATCCACTTGCTTGAGACTTTTGCTTCTTGAAACGTTCTTGGTTCATCATTTTCAATCAAAAGTAGATTATGATCTTCATTAGCAACTGAGGTTCTTGAACTAGACCCCATAATAAAGTCTTTAAATCTAGTTGGCTTAGTTGAAACCCTTGAAGAACGCCTCATAATTGGTTGAGTTTCCGTCACAAGATTAGGGTCATTCCCCGCCTCGAATTGAACTTCTTGTTCGGTATTGACCGGTTGATTTTCATCAACATCATGATGATTTTCAGCCTCTTGATCTTCTGCCTCAACTTCATCGGTCACACCTGGGTTAACAAATCCACAACCCGTATCAATAGAACCGTGCCATTCTATAATAAACATACCTGGGTTTTGCTCGTGTGTTTCGCCAAAGAACATACTTCCACCAAGTTCCTCATTAAACTCTGCATCACGACATACCACTATCTTCTTTAGTTTTGGATTGAACAATCGAAAACCTTTTGTACCTGGCTCGTTTCCGATGTAAATGAGTCGTGTTGACCTGTCGTCTAACTTATGTAAATATGGCTTGGTTCCCGTTGCATAAGCCACACATCCAAATACCCGCAAACCCTCCAAGTTAGGCTTTTTTTCCTTTGAAAGCCTCGTATGGAGTTTGATTAACTAGAGCTCGAGTTGAAACTCTATTAATCAAGAATGTAGCGTGTCTAACTCCTTCAGCCCACATGTAGTTTGGTACGTCTCGTGCTTTCAAGATGCTTCTAGTCATTCCCATAAGAGTACGGTTTCGCCTTTCCACGACTCCATTTTGTTGCGGTGTGTAGGGAGTGGTTAGATGTCTTGTTATACCCTCGTTTTCACAAAAGTTGGTAAATTCTTTTGAAGTGAACTCACCTCCTCTATCGGTCCTTAGGGTTATAATCTTGCTTCCCGACTTCTTCTCAACTAAAGCTTTGAACTTTTTGAAGTATTCAAATGCCTCACCTTTTTCCTTCAAGGTAAAAGTCCACATAAACCGTGAGAAGTCATCAATAAGAACAAATATGTACCTGTTTCGTGCTATGGATGGTGGAGAAATTGGTCCACATAGGTCGGCATGTATAAGTTGAAGAGGATGTGTTGCCTTAAATTTTGCAGCTTTAGGAAATGCCTTCTTGGTTTGTTTTCCTACCAAACAAGATTCACACAACTTGTTCTCTTGATGAATTATTGGCAACTTTTCAACCATG
Source organism: Chrysanthemum makinoi (assembly GCA_910596185.1). Taxonomy (NCBI): domain Eukaryota; kingdom Viridiplantae; phylum Streptophyta; class Magnoliopsida; order Asterales; family Asteraceae; genus Chrysanthemum; species Chrysanthemum makinoi. Next base: position 21,493,735 of record OU343218.1, on the reverse strand, counting down.
CCCTTCCTTGCCATTAATTCCTTCGTCTCGAAATTAATGTGACCCATCCTAGCATGCCATAACCAAGCATCATCTTCCATCTTTGCTTTGAGACACACCGGACTTCCAACTTGGAGCTTAATCTTGTAAAGTCTATTACTTGTTCTAGGAACCTTCATCAAAAGCTTGTCATCTGAGTCACGCATAGTAAGAAGGTTACCTTTCATACGAATGTCACATCCGGCTTCGGTAGCTTGCCCAAGACTAATTATGTTGCTTTTTAGCTCGGGTAGGTAATAGACTCCAGTGATTAACCGTTGCTCACCCGTTTTCCCTTCAATGATTATCGAACCCTTCCCTTTTATCTCGATGTAGGAGTTATCACCAAACTTCACTCTACCGGAGATATTCTCATTCAACTCCGAAAAGTATTCTCGGATCCCCGTCATGTGATTACTTGCTCCATTATCCAAATACCAAGTGTCTTCCTCGTTTGGCTTAGTATTCAATTGGTTTGGGATAATTTTTTCTTCATTCAAGAAAACTACTTCTTGAACGCTTTTCATCATAACAAGTGTTGGGTCATCATCATCCTCCGTTTTCAAAAGGTTTGATTCATGCTTTTGCTTCGCTCACGTCGTTAGGCTTAGAAGCAAAGTGACCATATTCATCACATCTGAAGCATTGAATCTTTGAAAGGTCTCGACTTTTGTTCTTCTTTTGATCCGTATTGCTCCCGGAGTTGTTTTGGTTTCCACGGTTGCGGTTATTAGCTTGACCACTACCTCGAGATTTGTTTTGAGAAGAAAAGTTTTGACCTTTACCGTTGCCACCAGAGGAATTCCTTCCTCGACTTTTCTTATCATATCTTTCATTCTTCCGAACATCAACTTGCCTTGATCTTCAGAAGTGGTGTCAACACCCTTCATTCTTCCTTCAAAAGCTTTCAACCTTCCAATTGCTTCTTGAAAAAACATAGTATTCAAGTCAGCAAATTGTTCTATTGAGGCAACGATTGCAACATACCTATCCGGAACGGATGCAAGTAGCTTCTTAACAAGTTTCTTGTCTTCATAAATTTTTCCCAAGCTATTGACTTCGCCAATTTTGCCCAACCTAGCCGCAAAGTCATCGATTGATTCGTTGACTTTCATCTTTAAAGATTCGAATTCCGTCTCCAAGGTTTGCAACCTTGCGTCTCGAACCCGATCAACACCCACATACATGGTCTTCAAAGCTCCCCAGATTTCTTTGGTTGTGTTGAATTGTGAAACTTGAAAAACAAGTTCTTCGGAATCGGAAAAGTAACGAACTCGCCATGTGATCTTGCTTAGCAACAACTTGTGTTCCTTCCCCTGGTTCCAATGCATCGAGTATTCCATGGACTCGGAATACCGCTTTAACTCTTATTGCCCATATGTTATAGTTCGTGCTTGTTAACATTGGACATTGAAGAGCCGTTTTAGAATGTTCAATAGGTGGTTGACTCGACTCGCCTTGCACCATCCTTCTTGAACGCCTTTTGTAAGTTACCGGTGTAGTTGGATTATCTTCCAGCCCTAGAACAAGCTTGTTTTACTTCTTGCCTAAGTAAACCAAGTGTAAAGTTTTAAACTTTATCGACTTCTTGGAACTCTTTAGTCGACTGCTTGGAAACCCTTCAGAGATCGACTACTCTTGGAACCCTTGTGATCGACTTCTGCTTGGAACCCTTGTGATCGACTACTCTTGGAACCCTTGTGATCGACTTCTGCTTGGAACCCTTGTGATCGACTTCTGCTTGTTGAACAACCTGCTGTGATCGACTGCTTTGGAAACCCTTCAGTTGATCGACTACTCTTGAACCTGCTCTTGATACCAATTCAAGACCCACAACTGATCGCAGTTCACAAACAGAAAACAATAACACAGTAACTTGGAATAAGCTCTCCAATTAATCAGAAAATTACTTGCTTACAAAAACTGATATTGAATGCATTAATAACAAACCACAGCTTGGTTTGTATATATAGGTGTTAGAATTTGCTTTCTAATCCTACTACAATTCTAATAAAGCAAGATAGTCCTTAACAAATAAGGAGTCCTAATTAGACTAGAATTGTAAACTTCCATATGCTTGGAAACTGTTTTGACTGTCCATAGGCTCGGTCAGACTTTATCCCAACAGTACATCTTGTCCAAACACATGAAAACCTGCCCTTACAAAAAGAACCCAAAGCGTTCAACAGTCATCCTTTGATATATGCTTTTTGACGAACCTTCGTATAAGAAACTACAGTAATAGACTAGTTTCACTTAAGGGCCACTCGGAAACACGGATCAATAATGATCGCACAACATCAATTTTGTTTTTCCATATTAAATCAATTATTGTAATTGCAATATTGATGCTAATGCTTTCACGACACTAACCTTAGTTGAGCCACATAGATAACCCAAATTTGTACCAAAACATGAAGACTCGATACTCATCCACAACAAGCATATATATGTTGATATCGAAATAAAAAAATAAAAAAAATAAGTGCATCACAAAAAATACTACGCATAAACTGAATAACACTACACAACATCACTTTAACACATCATTAATATATGATCGCCTTTCTAAAAAAATAAATAAAATAATCAGAAATGATCAGGTGATGCATGTATAAATCGTCTTCTGCTAAACTAAATGTATAAAAAAAACTTGAGAGTATTTAAGTCAGCAATTGTAGATCCCCATATTTAGTTTTCTGTCATTGAGATCTTCAGTTTTCATGTTATCTCACATGAAAGTCTAAAGGGGACCAATTTGACTTCACAACGTTACAAAAAAAAATTTACTAGTATTTCTTTTTACACTTTAATAATTACTAGTATATTAATCAATTTCCATAAAGATCCTAATTTATTTGGTGAAATTAATAATTCATCAACTTGATGTGTGATATGAAGCCCGATTAATTTTCATGCACACGCACACGCGACACGCACACTTATCTTTAGTGTCCTTTTCATCATAGCTATTTAGTTGAAAGTTAAGCAATATTGTGAGATACCAATAGCAAACAATGAGTGGAACCATATCATATCATGGTTGCATTAAGGGAAGTGATTTGTATACCATTTATTTTTTGCCATCTACCACTAAATTACGTCAGTGATGCACACAGTACAACACTGCTATGCATGATTTAGTGATGGATGGAAAAAATAAATGGTGTACAAATCATCTCCCTTGCATTAATCCTATTGGCCATGGAAGACTAGCTCGAATACTGGTCACTAGACTTATCCTTGGAGCAGTGATATACTGCACCAGGCAGGAAAACAATCATCCTTACAACAAGGGTAAAAGAACAGTGGATCAAGTGTTTGAATTGATTTTCTCTATGGTGCGTGCCAGTGGCGGAGCCAGGAAAAGCAATCACCGGAGGCCATCGAACAAGGAAAGTACTAAAAAAATGTTAAAAAATGAAAAATTTTAGTGTAATTTGAAGTCGGGTCGGGTTGAAGCGAAAAAAAATGGTGCTTTATTGCAATTAACACTAGATAATATATGCATGTGTCAAGTAACTTATGGTCAGTAACTTTTATAAATTTATGTTAGAATTAACTAATCTAGATTGTACATCATATCCATAGATAATTTATGTTAATATCAACCGTTGCACAAATTATATTAAAGAGGTTTTATAGTTAATGCATTTAGAGGAATAGGATCAGTATCATAATTCATAAACATAGTTCTTACGTTAAAAAAGTACAATAAAAAAGCCTAACTTTAACAAAATTATGTTACAAATACTTGCACCAAAATCTTAAAATCTAAGTAACTATGGAGTAACTATAAAAACATAACTTCAATAGTTATATTAAACTTACACAAAGATAACATTAAAGAAATATGTTACTGTTTTTAAATAAAAGGAGCCAAAGTATACTATAATTAAATACTACTAGTACTAAATCAAATGTAGCTTTTGACTTTTTCTTACCCACTCTCAATGCCTCAGCTTCTAATGCTTGCATTCTCACTTTCCTTCTTCCTGTTCATCACCTTACGTTCTCTTTTCACATTTTCCGACCATACAAAGCCACCGGAAAATGTGATTTTTTAGGCATTAGAGCTTAATTGACACTGTCATTTTAATTCTCATTGAATGTCGAGGGCACTCGGATTAACAAGCTGAGGGCACTCACCTTTTTTTCTACCAATTTGATTTTTTTCCTACATGATTTTGTGTGTCTACCAGAGGTTTGTTGGGGGCAACTCCCCTCGGTAGTCATAACATGGCCCCGCCCCTGGTGCGTGCATTGGAACTACAATTGACCGGTCAAAGGTAGCTAAATTACTAAACTTCATGATTTGATGCCAAAACCCGTCAAGTTATCTCACACAAGCTAGCCACTTGTGAATGACTAACCGTAAGAAACTTAAAACAGTTCAGACAAACCAATAATAGATGAGAAGTGTGTAGTATGTTGGGTAACTCAAACGTGTTAGGTTTGAGCACCGAGATCGTTCCGAACGAGGGTTGAATGAAATTTCCAACTCACGTCTCAATTATCGGGATTTGAATAAGAGAAGGGATAAAATGATATATTCTAAACTACGGGATAAGGAAAGCATATAGGATTAAAATCTATGGGGAAAACCTAAGAATAAAGGCAAACTACTCAAATCTATACTAAAACGCAAATACGGGATTAAAACGAAACGCGAATAAAATGCAACTACGTCTAATCTAGATCCTAAAAACAACCTAAAATTACTTTTACTCTAAAAATGATATTTAAAAACTATTAATGAATTAAAACTAATTTTTAGGAATTTTCTTGATTGTATTCTAATTAAAAAACTAATTTTTAATTATTAAAACTAATTTAAAATACTAAAAATTATAAAAACAAAGGGGAAAATTATGAAACTAATTTTATAAAATCTAAAATACCATAAGAGAATTTTCAAAACTAATTTTTTATTTTTCAGATTATTTTTCTATTTTCTACGAATTTAAAACTATTTAAATCTAATTTAAATTGTGAAAAATACCAAATAAAAGGGGAAAAATAAGGAAAAATATTTTTTATGCTTTTTATATTTTTCTTAAACTGGAAAAATTGAAAAATTATTTTTTGAAACTTTTTCTCAATTAATTGCAATTAAAGGTATTTAAAAGTGATTAAAACTGATTTTAATAAAGAAAAATAGTGAACAGTGACCAAAAATTATGAAAAACTCAGGAAAATTCTAAATTATCATTCTAAAGCTATGAAAAATATAAAAACATGGGCTACAGTGAAGGAAATGAGAGCTGATGTGTAACAGTTGAGGAAATAAGCACTTTATAATAAGCAAATAAGCACAATAATGCACCAACTGATAAAAGAAGCTAGATAATAGTAAAACTACTCTAAGGCAACTATATGCAACTACTCCTAACACCTAATAAGCAGATTACAAAGATTTGATGCTAAAAGCTACTTAAGCAAAACAGATTATTAGACCCTACTTTAGGCTGCTGCAACAGCTTATATAATAAGCTACAGGGAGAATCAAAAGTGTGGGACTCAAGCCCACCAACTAGAGATACTATATCTAAAATATCAGCTCATGAGGACTAGTAATGAAGAAGTTATAGATCAAGACAAAAGGCTGTAGGACTGAAGCTAACTGATGCAGAACAGTGGACAAATAGAGCAGTTACAGATCTGAGTTATCCAAACTAAAAGCTCCTAAGGTGCAAGCTAAAACTGATTATCTATGATAATAACTACCTTATGAATTAACAAACAAGCTCTAATATCAACCAAATGGGCTAATGATCATAAGTTGGTTCACTGATATGGACAGTAGCAGGGCAGAAAACAAACTGATATGCAGTCCTTATGCAGAAACATAAATGAAAGGAAAGCAATTGCAGGCTACAATTTAAGCTACCACAGATTCTCATAAGCTAAAACAAACTTGACTACACTAGTTTCTATTGAATAAACACAAATAAGCACAAATTCACTACACTTAAATGCTTGAAAATGAATGAGATCTGATGGAACTCAGGACATGTTCAAATCTTTTGACAGAATTGGTAAAACACTCGAAACACATTTGCCAACTTTGAGACTTAAAACTAGAATAAGAAAAGCTTCCAAAACAGATTCTAAACCCACTAGACTAAGATTTAATGATTAAAACCTTTGAAATTCTTAAAAACTTGTCAAAACCAAACACTCCTTCAATAAACCAAAATGCACATAATCATTATTAAAACTGATGAATTCTAAATAAACTAGATGTAAACACTCAATTTAACTCAAAAACTCAACATCTTAACAAGTTGAAAACAGTAATTATCTAAAACTTGATTGACTCTCTAATTTGACCCGAGTTGACTTTTGTTGACTTTCACCAAAACTCAGAATCAAAGCAGTAACAGGCAAAGGGAAGCTTACACAAGCTTGATAAAGCTTGTATGAGCTTAAGATTAAGACATATGCACTAATAAAACAGTACCAATAAGTAGTTTAACAGATTCTTATTTAATTGAAAAAGGCTTTAAAGGAAAAGATGAAATTTCATTAAATGGAAAGTAAGATTACAAGAATAGAGATTAAACTACATTAAAACAGTAAAGACAAATAAACTGGTAACAATTCTCTAAAAGCAATGAGAAATTGGACGAATTGCAATGTGAGCCAAGAGGGTCTATTTATAGCCTTCAAATCAGTCTTGGATTCTTGATAAGAAGGGCCTAGAAGCCATTTGCAGCCACACAAATCCCACGAATCATCAAAGCCAATCAAAGAGCTCCATTTCATCCATTGAGGTGTCGCGTCCAATGATAGCTCTCCATTTATCCACGTGGCAGCTTATCTGACAAGTCAGCTATATCTAGAAGCTTGAGAAGATGCTAGTACGAGGTTTAGTGTTTGGGTGATTGGGTAAATGGTGGTAAATTGGCGTGTAAATGGGTGTTTGGGGAAGAAGGAGCACTCTGGGGCGCGTTTGGTTTATTTTATTATTGTTTGAAGTTGTTGACCGGGTATACGGGTAGGTTGACCAGGGTTTAGTCCAGGTCAGTGGGTAAATGGATTGGGGTTTATTAATAAAAGGGGAACGGGTTGGTTTGTTGGACCGGGTAAGGTGATTATGGGCCGAAGGCTTATGTTTATTGGATTGGACTTAGGATATTGGACTAGGATTAATGTTGGATCCATATGGTTATATTAGGGACTAAACTTGCATATGCTGAAAATCCAAGGACCAAACATGTAATTCTGAAATATCTTCCAAGGATAGATTTTGACAATCTTCAAATAGACCAAGGGCCAATTTACAGTTTTTGAATCTTCAAGGGCCATTTTTGCCAATTGGTCAAACTCGAGGGGCCATTCTTGACATATCTTCAAACTTGGTTATTTCTTCCAAAAATCATCCTCGGAGAATTAAATCTTCATAAATGCTCAGTTTTGACCTTCCGGCTCGGCTTAATCTCTCGTGCTTGGATTTACGTCTGATTTGGTTCCTTTTTGCGTGTTTTTACATATCCATACCTGCACAAGCACAAACTCAAGAAAACCACAAATATTAGCAATAAACGGCTCTTTCTTGGTTATTTTGGGTCTATTTTGATGATGAAAAGGTATTTGTTTTAGCACATACCACTTCAAAAAAAAAACTATTGTCATTTTTTAAAATCTTTTATTAACCCTTTTCTTATTTTGGTCATTCTCAACTGTTCAACTGCTCGACTTCACCCTAACTTTTGTATTTGCAAGGGTCACATGTCACAAAAGAGGTGAAGTCGAGCAGTTGAGCATGACCAAAATGGAAAGAAGATGAAAAAATTGACCAAATTTTGGACAAAGGGTTTTTATTTTGCTTAATTTGGTAATTTCCTCTTTGAGAAATAAGTGGGTTCATTTCCACCTTCCGGCTAAAATGACACTGGAAAATGTGTTCATTGTCTGAGGTAGGTCCTTGAGAAAATGTAGGTCTTTAAAAAAAGGTCAGCCGGCACAAAAAAAAATACACTAAATCAAGGTTTTTTTATCGATAAAAACCTTTTGAGAAAAGATATTAGTTCATAAATGTTAGGATCACACTTTTTATGTTATTTGATGATTCGGGTGGTCTAGGATTATGATGAATCAAGAAAGCCATGTTAGAGAGATGAAGGGAGTAGAGAGGCAGTTTTAGAGAGAGAATTAAAACAAAAAAGAAAGGTTAAATTAAGAAGCTCCACCCCTTCCAAGGATGGAAGGGGTATTTACAGTTACAACCTACTCGTCCTCCTGACGGACTGTGGATCAGTTATACAGTGTGTAACACCCCCAACTTCGTGATATGCAGCGGAATTCAAACTGGGTGTTACTTCATGGCACGACAGTCATAAGAAAAGAAAACGAACTCTAATTTAGTCGTTTTAAAAAGGATTTATCATTCAAATTATTTAAATATATCAGAGTTTACAAAATAGGTCCCACTTGGTTTCATTGTTTACAAAGTACAACAATATAAAGTCTTTGATATTTTGTGAATGATAAAATATTTATAGCCTTCTTGATCTAGTCCTCGCTCATCCGTGCCAGCTTCCGACATTATGGACCTGAAATACATGCTTAAAACTGTCAACACAAAGGTTGAGTGAAATTCATAGAGTTTGTTTGATGGTTGAACACATTATGTTGGTAGTGTGAGCTATAGACTCACACCAATGGTTTGAAAACAAAACAGATATTATTGCACTAAGCTCATGATACCGAAACGTTAACAGCTGTCATATAATAGTAACTGATGCCCTAATAGGTAATTTTCCATTAAACCTATGGATCTTCAAATAGAGTGCGTTTGTTTGCCTACCCGGTCAACACAAACGGGATTTGTCATTCCCGATAGATCTATCCACATTATTCACGTTCACTCGCAAGTGATTAATGGTTCATGATAATAGGGACTTTGGCAATAGTGTACTTAGTGCAACTAATACATTCAAGTATAATTTCAAAGCAATGTGTTCGATTTAAAATAAATCATGTATTCCCCCCAAGGGTTTGTAAAACAATTAAGTAATAAAAAGTGGGGCTATGAACTCACCTCAGAGTAAATGATATTAAATGTATAATGAGAATGATGGATATGCCGTGAGAACTTCTACGAGCAACCTAAAATAGAATGTTGCGACTTAGGTTTGGAATAATGTTTAGGAAAACATAAACCATCCTATATACGTCTCTATGTTGATCATGATGTAGTACATGGTTTTTATGTATGTCGTTTATAGAAATGGTTTAGTTGTGAAAACGTGTTTAGTTTATATGTATCGTACTACCGTTCGGGCCATCACAATTCAGAGGTCATGTAGTAAACGTTCGAGGAGCTAGGACACTTTAAATCGTAAATCCAAAAACTCGTCGATACGTTTTACCCAAATGAAACCCCTCACATGAAGCTCCCTAGTATTGTAGGTCTTAATAGATAAAACATATATTTTGAGTGAATATTGTTATATCATAAAGTTTATCATGTTTTTAGTAAATATCTAGTTTTTACAAGTTCTCTTTGCTTACTAGTGACTACAACTTATTAACAAGTTCAAGAATGAAGTTTTGGTGAAAATCGTTGGAAAAGGGTAAAATGGTCATTTTTCCGTTACTTGTGAAAATACTAATTCAAAGATTAAATGAAGTTTTGTTAAGTTAATATGTAACTAGCTATGAAAATAACTTGGTTTCGCTTTTAGTTGTGACAAAAGTATAGTCGTGAAACTACATATAGGGCAGTTTCAGTTTTTGAAAGAATGTTGCCTATTTAAGCGTTTTCAAGGTCCGAGCTTCTTTAGCATAGGAGAAAAACGTCGTTCCGGACAACTTTTGTGTTTTAACTTTTTGATGATTCGGAACAGAAATACCACTTTTAAAACGGACATGCCTTTAACAACTTTAATTTGGCAGTTTCGGCGTTTTGGTTTTGCTAACTTCTTTTGACTATAACTTTTGACTCGTTTGTCCATTTCGGGTGATTCAAATTGCTATGTTTACCTTTTTATCTTTTATTATGTAAGTTAGAAAGTCCATATGTGATTGGTTTTAATGGTTTCAAACATGTAGAATATGACTAGTTTACTAGTTTGTTACTTTTATGACAATATGTAAATTAAAACAAGTGATTGAGTATATGTACATCATGAATCAACATAGTAACTATATATATAGCATGAAATAGTTAAGATTATGAATAATAAAGATGAGATGATGGTAGTGATTAGTTGCTTACAACTTTTGGCTTTCAATTAAGAAAGGAGTAACAAGTAAGGATAAGACTTTGATTGATCACTTAAGATCGGATTGAGCTAGCTTCCTACACCTTGGCACCCTTGTGATCTTGAAGAGTTGGTGATGTAAGTTAGAAAGTCCATATGTGACTGGTTTTAATGGTTTCAAATGTGTAGAATATGACTAGTTTACTAGTTTGTTACTTTTATGACAATATGTGAATTAAAACATGTGATTGAGTATATGTACATCATGAATCAACATAGTAACTATATATATAGCATGAAATTGTTAAGATTATGAATAATAAAGATGAGATGATGGTAGTGATTAGTTGCTTACAACTGTTGGCTTTCAATTAAGAAAGGAGTAACAAGTAAGGATAAGACTTTGATTGATCACTTAAGACTTCGGATTGAGCTAGCTTCCTACACCTTGGAACCCTTGTGATCTTGAAAGGTTGGTGATGAAGTACTAAGTGACTTGATTGGATTTAAACTTAAGAAGATCACTTAAACTTGCTAAAGATTTGATGTAGTAACTTACTACTTGAAACTTTTTTGCATAAACTTGGAGTTTAAAGATCAAATTATGGAAGATATGAATGTTTTAGTGTATGAACGACCAAAATCAATATGTGAAGGTCTTTAGGATGTATTTCTCTTCCTATTTATAGGAGGGTAAGTTTGGTTAACCATATATTGGGTTAAATATTGACCATGGTTAAGTTAGGACACATGTAATGATCTAAATGAACCATGGTTAGGATTATGACACCAAGATGATGACTCCTGTAACACCCCAACCCGACAAGGGTAAAGATATCACAATACGGTCTCATATCAGAACTTTAAATAAAATACAATAGCGGAAACCTTTACAAAATAATCAAAAGAAAACATAAATAACTTAATAATCAAAATAAATCTAAGATCTCTATGGTAAAGTCTTGCTCTCTGCTCTACTCTCAAACCCAGATCAGCTATCCCATAAGCTCATCTTGAATACCTAAAAACCTGCCGCAGGAAAAGAAAATGTGGCTGAGCTTACAAAGCCCAGTGAACAGATATAACAAAACAAAAGCTAAACAAAACAAGATACGGATAACGAAATCACAATGGAATGAGAATAATGAATCATTGAAGATTCTGCGGAAACACAAATACACAGAAATCCGGAAGAGCACATAACAAATAAGAACAAACACATAGCATATTGATGACACAACCGCAAACACATCAAATAACCAGGCACTAACTAACTCAGAAAATCAGAGTACATATAAGCCAAACGAAATATCAAAACTAACAGAAACAATTTCTAGAAAGTAAACATGACATTCACACAAATCAGATAAGTTACATTTAATAAACTTAACCAGTGTCGTAGCAGCGGAAAACAATAGTCAACACATAGTAGTCACACATACCAATGAGAACACCTTACAAAAACTATAATCAAATGAACTAGAGGCATAACATAGCAGTTAGCAAGTTAACAGGCCAGACATTATAAATTAAACCATTTCCCCAGATCAAACTTTAGTATAAGCAGAATTTAAACATGGCAGGTCACACATAAGCAGATAGATACACTAACGGATAGGCAAAGTTCACAAAATTAACTGAACAAATTATACATACTAAACTTAGAGAATACTCAATTACACACTAGCATAGTTATCATACAGATCAACAAGGTCACATAATGGTAAACTAACATATAATCAGATGACAACATGTGAATCACATATAAACATATTAATCATATTCTAGCATAGTAAACGGTAGTCACATAAACATGTAAAAGCATAAACAGATTCGATAAACATAGAATAACCCAGTACGTAAACGGAAGTATTGGAAAATACAGAATCATAAACAGAATACCTAATACAGAAGTAACAGATAAAGATTTAGTTATCTACCACGAGCCCAGAACATATCATATCGAGTAACTTTCTTATTCGGAGGGTGACCTCGAATACCTTATATAATATGAGGGGAGAACTCAATAACAAATGGAGTAGCTAGGTCCTAGAATTTTGTGAAGACGCTTATTGCACACGACATCATTCACCAGACAAATCATATCAGATAACAGATCAGATCTAAGATGCATCCATACGCCCCAACAGACAGATAGTGGCCATACTATCAATAAACTGATAACAGAAAGGGACGTGGCGAACATCACTCTATGCCCTAGAGTCATGTCAGCGGTGCATCATCGACACGGACATGGAACCCCCATGACTAGTGAAATATTGGCTCGGGTGTCAAACTAACTTAGGTAAAACAGATTGTCATAAATGACACAGATCATAATTCATCACAAAGGTCAAACAGATTTACAAATCGGAGTTTTCATATCATAAGTTCAAATCAGTTGTTTCATGGTTCAATAAATGAGATTTCGGATAAGCAACAGATCAAACAAATCAGAAAGGGTTCATATCAAATGTTCAGAAATCAAAAGTTCATATCACAGTCACATATCATACGCTCATAATCGAGGTTCATAATCGATGTTCATAATCAAATATTCATAATCAGAAGATCAAAATCAAATGTTCATAATCAGAAGTTCATAATCAAACATAGCAAGTTCAACAAACATGAGATTCAGACAAACAGAGATTCACATAAACAGAAGGGAATCATAGCAATAGCATAGGAAATCCTAATAAGCATAAGAGAAATGACGAAGAAAGGAAATCATGAGAAACCTTTACTGAAAAGGTCAGAATATCTGTACCTTAACGCAAATGAGAGAAAAGCAAACGAATGAATGAACACGAAGATACAATGTCGCGTCTCCTTCAACGAATCTACACGGATTAGGATTTGTGTAGATTCTTAGAGTTATAACGGATTAATCGCATTAACATTCTTAGAGTTATAAGTATATTCTCATTTTATAAACTTCTTATGCATTTGTAAGTGTGTTACCTATTGATATCATATTTTATCTTTCAGTTTCTTAAACTCATATTCGGACCAGACTTTAGCGATTTTTATAAAATACTTACTTAGCTCAAATGAAATCAAGAAAAATCCCAGGGGTTCCCATATGAGTTAAGAGACTCTACAAAAATTGGTGGGTTCTATTTCCATGCTAAATGGCCTACGGAAAATCATAAGTCCAGACCGGTCCAGAACTCACCCAGATTTACACACACCGAAAGTATGGCCCCAACAAACACACTTACCCTACTCAACACATCAAACCAAAAGCTACAGGTGTCACACCATATATAGATATCATATCCACCAAAGGAAAAGTTCCAGAACCTCATAGATTAAATACTAAAAATCATTTACTACATCATAAATTTCAACTCAGCAATTCAGATTCAGACACCCTAACTCCAAAAATATAAAAATCATACTTCCACGTTGGCAAATGATACAAGACTTATTTTTCCAGAAAGATATTTCAAAGTACTACAATTTAGGCTCAAGAATCACCCAAAAATATGCAAGTATCATCAGATAATACCTAGATGAATCCAAACTAAATTTCAGACCCGTTTTCTCAGCTTTGACACTTGATCTTGTAAAATTCAAAAATACGACTTAGACAACTCCAAATTCGACCAAACCACTTGGAAAACTTAACTAAGACATAAAATAAACTTTTCCAACAAAAACCCAGATTATTGCACTTGTAAAATTCGATCTATGACACACACAAGTTCGACATATGATGCTGTCCAGTTTTAGGGTTTATTAAAACCAATATAAGCACATGTTTAACCTACCCAAACGCACCCATGACCCATGAAAGCCATATGACCTGTTTTAATAGCATCCTAACCTTTCATATTTTCCGCCTTTCAACTTTCTACACACCCATTATAATATTTAATGAACCAAACAACCGATACCTCACATAAATTATAAACATCCATAAAATAACGACTTAGGGTTTCTACCTTTGTGATTCCATATTAATGACCAAAACATAAGTTACTTGTATGCTCACATAACCATTCGTATTGTTATATTTAATGAGTCAAGAGATTAAGTTATGATGTCTTATACGTATTTATGTTTTAACTCGAATCAAGAATAAAGCAAAGACGAGGATACCTCTTCGGTCGATCAAGACGGATGAAACAAGGACTCAAATAACAAAAATCAAAACCCTTTCGATCAAACCCACGACCACAGTAACTTCGAGAGGCAACCCACGATCACCACAGCCTCCTTGGAACATTTTCTGATCTCCTTGGTGCCTTGAAATCGAATGGAAGTGAAGCAAGAAAGAGGAAGCCGTCACTTTTGGGGTTCTAGGGTTTTTTTTTTTTTTTTTTTTTCTGCTTATGGTTCGTACAAAAGAAAAGGGGAGGGGAAAAAGAACCGGCCTTGGTCATTAGATGGGCCAAAGGAAAGAAAGTTTGGGCTAAGTTCAATTTAGATGGGCTATAATTAAGTTGTAGTGCATTTGGTGTTTTAGGCCAAGTTGCGGTTCGTGCAATAGTTAAAGAAAGAACAAAAATAAATGTGTGACGCAATATTTAGACGTAAGTGTTTTAAATAAATCTCGTACACTAGGTCTTATAATTTCTTATAAGTTAGATTAAGTTACATTAAATGAACTTGACGAATTTTACGTATCTTATAAGTTTTAAATTTGAGGGCACAATAGTCTTTTATCACGTTTATGATTTTCGGGTTTTACAACTCCCCCCCTATGTCGGCCATAACAAGATAAGATGACTTAGGTGGATAGTTTTGGTATTATCTTGAGTTTAGAGCATGATTTGGTTCCGTTAAATGCCAACCGTAAGTTGTTAAGCCATAAAACGTAAAACCGGGTATCGTAAAAATAAGAAACTTATAGGAATGATGAAACTCATCATTATACTCCATTTAAAAATATAAAATGGGTGATAAGTCTTATTGGGTGCAAAAACGCTGCTTAAAACTGGAAACACGGGTCAAAAAACGCATAATTCGCAATTTATCAAAAAAGAACGAAATTTCATGGAAATGACCGTGAATTTATTTAAAGTAGACTAAAATTGGTCTAAAAGTGATATGAGATGTCAAAATGTGGTTTTCGTCATACGTGGGATAACTTAATAGTTATACGTGAAGTCTAGAAGTTACGCGATTTAAGCAAAAATGTAGAACGTACAAGGTTAATTTCTTTATGGTCAAAGGATGAGGAAATATTTTTGACTTTTCCAAAAATGTAAAAGTATCTAAACATCTTAGAAAACACAGTGCAGGAATGGTTAAGTCCGGGTCTAAGTAGAATTGTTTAAAACGTAAGTTTAGTCTCGTACGGCTCAGGTTTATTTGGTAACATTTAAATGAAATTTTAAAAATTCTCTTATTGATTATGAGTGATCTAAAAATTAATCTGATGTGAGGAAAATTGTCCGAGCTGATTTTCGTTATGCGCGGAATGTTTAAATGGTGCTTCGACCAAAACGAAACTTTAAAACGATGTTTTCTTAATAACTTTTGCGAAGATGATCTAATGATTGTTAAACTCTCAGGATATTACTGAAATAATTTAACTTACGAAAATGTGAAATAAAAATTTTACGGGATGAATAGTGAAAGTGAATAGTAAAAATGAATAGTAATTTCTCGAGATGAATAATAAAAATTTGAGAATGGATAGAAATCCTGAAAATGCGAATTGTTACACAGTGGGTAAAGAACCGTCCTTCCTCCATGGTGTTACTCTAAACTAATAACTAAGCTAATAGCTAACTAATAAACACGTAAATAACAATATGTCTACGAGCTAACTTATTCTAGATTATATTTGGGGTGACCGAATCTTCACTATGGTATTTCTAATTCCTAACAAATCCCCCTAAGGGAGGTCACCCCATGTTTTACATTTCAAATCATAGCATTCTATTTTATCTTCAGTGTTGAGCTCGTAGACTTTAATTCTTCACTTCCGCAATCTTTTTGCTTAAGCTGTGACTCTTCATAGTCCGATTATTTTGTACTTTCAGTGGAGGTCTTTGAACTGATCCACATCTTGATGATCTTCGAGCTTTCTTTCAGATCATCAGCCACAGTAAATCTCTGGATCACCCTTTGTTGTGTTGCCTTCATGTGATGTTGTGACTTTTGGACCAACATGCTCACACTTTCTGGATTATGACATCTTTTCATCTGAGTGGCGGAAGCATCTTTGTGTATCTTTTATTTTCATGATTTTCTTCAATTAAGTGTGAATGTTGTGAGCATGCGGCTGTGAATTGCCTTCTCAATATCGATCAGCTGCAACCGTCCAATGTTCCTGCAAACAACAGTTAGCACTAAAACACATGAAAGTGTCTTTGTTCACTTTCGTTGAAGATAGTTGCAAGAACTACGGTTCCCCGTTGATGAGAATAAATACTGCCTGTGATCGGGTAGAGTTCCGAAGAATCTCTTTGACAGGGTTTCGCAGCTTGATCTAGCCGTTCTCAAACCGGAGCGTCCCAAAGTAGACAACACGGAGTGAGTGAACAAGCGAATTGAGATTCACTCATTGATGAAAAATTGATTTGAAAACAATCGCGTATTTCTTAGAAGAAAGAGTTTTGCAATACGATGAAGGTTTTATAAGAAAGATCAATTTTCAATCAGAAATACTTTTTGTATTTGAAAAAGAGTACACATTCGATGTGCTAGAGAAAAGAAGAGATTTGCACATCGAACGGTTTTTCCAAAAGTATTTTTTCAATCAGAGATACTTTTGTGTTTGAAAATATGAATACACATTCGATGTGCTAGAGAAAAGAAGATTTGCACATCGAACGGTTTTTCAAAAGTATTCGTCAATTCATTTCCTGGACCAAGGTTGATTCAAGAATGAATCGCCCCATTGTTTCTATCCAGTTGTCACAAGCTTGATCATTTGGAAAAGATCTCACATGTCACCCACCAAGAGCTTGTTTGATGTTGGCTCTAGAAGGATTTCCATCTTCATCGTGAATACTTTACATATCATTCGGATGTTCTTGCAAATATCACAAGGATAATGCATAGGACTCTCAATATATACTCACTTTCCACATTGTGTGAAACAGCAAGTCTTCATTACTTTTGTGTCCTAATGATATTTTGTGGATGATCTCTTGACTCTAGACTCAATCGTGCATTTTGGTTTCCTATGCTGGAGACTAGAGAGAGGGTCTCCTTCTTCAATATCAACAATCTCTAAGAGTTTGTCGATAGATTATGTAGGTTCCCCGTGAGAATGAAACAAGTCCTTTTGAGAGGAACTTGAGTGGCTTGGGAAGTTAGGTTCAATGCGTCACTTGGTCCATGACGTCTTGTCTTCAATACCAGTGTTACCTTAGTAGACACCAGTAGCATATGTATTGAACCCGGTTTCTGCCCTAAGGTTGAATTAATGGAGGGCTATTTCTTTTCACCCTTTTCACATTTATTTCTTTTTCATTCTTCAACCCCATCAGTGCTTACCGAGACTTCATTACTAGAACCTTGTTGGGTTTGTTCCAGTACTAGCTCTGTCTCAATCGACATTCTTCCCATGTTCTCATTTTTCTCCTTTTTTTCATCATACCTAAGGACTCTACACTATCTAGTGGATTGTCCCTGGGTAGATCCCTCCGGCTCTGGCAGGATCTTGGGAACGAATACCTAACCTAACCATCCTTATAACACCATGTATAAAGTAAATTGGTCGGTCTTTTGGTATAGTTCATTCCTTCTCGAAATCAATTGAAAAATTATTTGGAAAATCAATCAAGGTACTTGTGATATAATATCAAAGCATTTTGTACCTTAATTTTTTTGATCATTTAGAAATGCTCCCCTTCAACATGTGCATATGATTTGAAATTGTTTAGCACATGGAGGTAAGAGTTCTTTGAAATAATTTATTGATCACAATTTCCGTGGAAAAAGCCATTTGATTTTCTTGGTAATTTCTCCCCCTCAAAATGTGCGTTGGTTATTTAAAATCATTTAACACATAGAGGAAGGAGGTTTTTGAAGAACTTCCAAGATCACATTTGCCATTAAGAAACCATTAGAAAATCAATCAAGGTACTTATGTTGAAACATAAAAATCTTTGTACCTTGAAAGTTTATTCACTTTTGAAATGCTCCCTCTCAATATGTGCTTCGAAATTCGAAAGCGTTTAGCACATATGGGAGAGCAGCCTGCACTTTGAGTCAAAACGATCATCTTTTATCAGATTTCATATTAAATCACAAATTCTCCCCCGATTAAAAATATCAAACCATTTGAGATTTGGATCCCAAGTGATTTAATTGGGTTTAGAAAACATGGGAGAATATGTGGCCTGATTTAATTTTGAAAAATGATTGATAAGAAACAGGTTTTCGACATTAAAGATTGTTAGTGTCAGGTATGGTAGTTTTTAAGAGATCTTTAAGTAAAATAAAACAATTTCACAATCAAACAAGAACAGAAAAAATTTCATTTTGAAAGATCTTTGAGTTTAAAAAAAAACATCATACTATGACTTAACATTAAATCTTTAGATCACCACTTATTATCGTACAAACGGACTTGATAGATGAAATATCGATTGAAAATATTTAGTTTGAAATCACTCCCCCCCTCAATCCATGACCATAGTATTTGATTGAGTGACTTATGTTTTATCAAAATGAAGTCCGGTTGATTTCCATAATTTAAGCCCAATTTATTTTCAAAACAATATTTTTCCATTTTTAAAACAATATTTTCAAAATTGTTAAGAAATTGGTATCATCCACTACTTGTCCTCCACAAAGATACGTTAGGTGGTTAAGCTGCTTTTGTTGTTGCTGTAAGGCTGGAAGAAAAACCTTCTAGTGATGTAGTGAGACCTTTGAAGTTGCATCTATCGTGCTAACTATTCATAGAGAGATCCAATTAAGCTTCGTTTCTTCTTTTGTCGACCCAAGAAATAGTTACCCTTTCCTTTCGGCATCCAATCATGTGCTTATGTGGGATCTGGATCGGGAATATTCTTATGAGCCATGATATCTGCATACATTAGTGGACATATATACAGATATATGGTGGTCGACAACACCCAAACAAAAATCGACTAATAAAAGTCAATCCAACATATCAATCAGATCATGTAAAGCATGGGAATAATGTGCTTATCAAACTATAGTCATCTAATACTAACTATCATATCTTAAATTCCTAGTCCTTCAACATTGGCAAATATCTTTTTCTGATAAGTACGTAGGATGATTAAGAAAGCCCGTTAGATTATGTAAATTTGAAAAACATTCTCCCTCTCAATCAATGACTCTTTCTATGAAAAGTTTTAACAAAGCTGAAGTCATTGATTGGGTTTTACAAATTTAGAAAATTCTGATTCTGATTGATTTTCAAGAAACTCAATTTCCACCATTTTGGAACAACAAACATTTTTCTGAA
This sequence comes from Chrysanthemum makinoi, assembly GCA_910596185.1. NCBI lineage: Eukaryota > Viridiplantae > Streptophyta > Magnoliopsida > Asterales > Asteraceae > Chrysanthemum > Chrysanthemum makinoi. The sequence continues at coordinate 21,474,097 of OU343218.1, read as the reverse complement.
GAATTTTAAGAAGGAAACACATTTTTGTAGGAACAGCAGTCCTTTTGACGACATGCTTTCATTGTTTCTGTTTTAGGATAAGTGCACGAAATTTTTGAAAATTGGTTTAGCGCAACACTTTCCTTCTTTTGAACAACGGGTTGCTATCTGAAATAATAGCAAACCATGGTTTAAGCACGGGTTACAGTCTGAAGTAACTGCAAGCCATATTTAGAGACATGTTTTGAAAAGAAATATTTACACCTCGTGCTCGAACTTCATCTATGGTCCCGTGCCATTATTGAATGACATTTCTAAGACCGTAGATGTTATCGATACCAGAAGACATGTCTTGAGAAAACAATATTTTTGGTATTTTCTAATTTTTCAAAATTTTAAGGATTTTTGATGATTTTATATTTTTCTATTTTGTTTTGCTGGTTCTATATTTTTGTATTTTATTTTTGATAAATATTTACAGAGATAGAGTAGATGAAATAGTTTAAGAAGGATGATGATATGAGTACCGATATAAGGATATCGAACAACCCCGTTGTAGAAGATAGAAGTCATCATTACTTAAACTGTGGAAAACTAGAAGGGGGGGTTGAATAGTTTTACCAATTAAAACTTCCTTTTAAACTATTTAGATCGACTTATGTCAATCTATTTGGTTGTGTGTGTTGGATGTTGATAAACAAGCATATAAAGATATGTAGTGAAAAGATAAGAGTAAGAAGCACAAAACCACAACGCGAGTATTTATAGTGGTTCGGCTACAAGGACACCTTCCTTGCCCTACTCCACTCCCCTAGTCACCTACTCGAGAGTTTGTAATCACTACACCAATCTCCTTATGGCGGAGAAGCCTTCACAACGTCGCTTAACCTTTTTCCGGTACAAAGCTAAATACCGAGTTCTTTCACACCAAGGCGAACCACACCTAACACAACGTCGCCTACCCTTTATATGGTGCTAGGCTAACCACCGAGTTCTTTCACACCTTAGGAGAACTAATCCTTCACAACGTCGCCTACCCTTTATTAGGTACTAGGCTAAGCACCTAGTTCCATTGCAATGGAGGAACTACTACCACACTACACCAACGACTAATCCCAAAGGAGATCTACTCCTTTACAACATCATCAAGGACATCAATATCCTTGGATCTAATGCTAGTCTATCTAGTACATTGAAACACACCATATCGAATGTACATCTAAGGCACCTTTCACTAATGCCTTTGATTAGATCTACAAGACACCTTTCACTAATGTCTTGTGTCTTCACTTCTAAGCACCTTTCACTAATGCTTCTTGTCTTGACTTCTAAGCACCTACCACAAGTGCTTATCCTATAGACGATAGATACTCTTCACTAATATCTTCGTCTTGACACTTGAGACATCTTTCACTAATGTCTTCAACACTACACTTCTTTGAAGAAAGAAAGGAATCATCAACAAGAGGACTTCAATAGCCTTGATGATGAGGAAGCATGGCAACTCATGGACTTGAGCTTGCTCGACTTCAAAGGTGATGATCTTGCCTTTAAGAGAAACCTAAAAGATCACACAAAAACAAGACTACAAACATAGATCTCTTGGATCTAAGGTTAGTGAGATTTAACTCAGGGGAGAAAGTATGTTGAAGAGGGGTGTGAAATAATGAAGAAATGACTCACTATTTATAGAAGAAAAACCTACTGTTTCCCCGGATCCCACGGATCCCTACCACAAGGGATCCGGCTAGCACAAAGCTAGGGATCCGTGGTCCGCTCCTCTTTACCCATGGGTATTTTTGGTTATGGGTCATGGGTCATGGGTTATGGGTTGATCCATGGTTTTCTTTCTAGATACAATGTACCTTAAGGATACATTGAACTTGGTTAAGTGGTATATATAAAACCATGGGTTATGGGTCAAAACCATTTGCTAGTTTTTATCTATTTAGTATATACTTGTTTTTACCCATTTTAGTATATACTTGTTTTTACCTATTTTAGTATACTTAGCTTAAGTATGTGTTAACTCAATATGTAAACACTAGTTGTTGTACATATATATCTAAATCATAGAAACACTTATACTTGTTAAGCCAATATGTAAACACTAGTTGTTGTATATATATATATATATATATATATATATATATATATATATATATATATATATATATATATATATATATATATATATATATATATATATATCTAGATCATAAAATCACTTATACTTGTTTTAGTGTTTTATGTGAATATGTTAGAAAACTATTAGTTCAAACCATTTACGTATTTTATTTGTTTCGTTAATATGATTTTACTTTTATTATCGACAAAACATTAGAAGATCGTAAAATATAAATAAACGTTTTTACGGCTTATTTGTATTAACAATCTCCCCCTTTTTGTTGATGACAAAACATAAAATTATTTTAAGGAAAAGCTAAAATTCGTAAACCTTTGAATTTGTAGTTTTTACTTTCTTCTCCCCCTTTTTGTCGAAACAAAAAGTGTTTGAAGAAAAGCAACACATCGTTTTTAAGAAAAAACATGTGAAAGAAAAATAAAAGAAGAAATAAAGAGCAAGTAACGGGAATAGATCTCGTCTTTGCTCCCCCTTGACGAGTCCAACCCTAAGTAAGGGCGTCAAGAAACTAATTCTAATTTAGTTCATTTGCAACTAACTTATGCAATTTAAATCAAATATTGCAAGTAATTATGCAACGTATTGTTTTGACACCAAGCTCCCCCTAGCTTTAGGATGTCAAAAACTTTATGTGTTAATTGAATAAATGCAAAACAAGGGTTAGAAAACAAGTATAATTCACAATTTCCTGCAAATGTGATAAAGAAAAACACTCTGACTTCACGGATCCCACGGTTCCCTCCTAGTAGGGATCCGTTTATGCAATACTGAGGGATCCGTCTGCCTGATGACTAAAAATAGCAAAGGTGATATAACAGGTAATGTTATCACATAAATGAGATATGAATACATATTCTCAGAAAAATAACAAGTAGCATGTAATTCCATTTAATAAAACAAAAGTTATGATATACATGACTCTAAAAATAAGAAAATAGACAATACATGACTAGGAATTTTTAGGTTATCTAACGCTTGATGCTAGGATACCACTAAAATCTTCTAGCTCAAGTTTTGTTTAGGTTTGATCTCGTCGAAACGTTCGAGGAGATGATAGAACATGAAACGTTGGTCTTCTCGTACTTCATGTATCAAACTTTCAACATGTTGACAATGATAGCAATCTTTGTCATGGCTAGGTAGTGGTGGTGGAGGAAATAAAATGGCTTGATGCGAAGGATCAAGTGAGGCGGCTTGCGGAGCTTCAAACGATGGAGGGATTGGTGGAGGTGCATTTGAGAATGCCTCGACCAAGAATGATGGTGGTGGTAAGGAAGTGTCAACTTCCATATGGTCGGGTGGTTGACTTTGATAATTTCTCATAATCTAAATAGGATTATATGATGGAGACGGCGAAAAGGAAGCCGGAGCAAGTGTTGACTCAACACCTTGATTTTGAATCATTATTCCTCCTAATGAGGAGAATGTTGTCGGCGGAAGCGGATGAGACGGCTTAGGTGGCAAGTCCTCTAAATTGTAGAGGTGTGGTGATGATTGTGGGGATGTAAATGAGATAGCTCTAGGAACCAATGGTGATGGTTTAGTGGAGATGATATTGTTTGGCCTAGGAGGTATGGTGGGGTTTGGCATTGGTAGTTTTGTGGGTACTATCCTTTTAGGAATTGGTTTGATTGGAAGAGGTAGGATCCTATTATTTGTTGGCTTGACCGGAGATGATTCGGTTGAAGAGATTTCGTGTATAACACGGGCCCTTTTCGTGGGTGGTTCTTTGGTGGATAAGTTACTACTTGGGGTTTTTCTCATGATGAAATGATTTCAAGAGCTGAAAGTTAGAGTGAGAGTGATGACTATGGAGGTCCTAACAAGGTGGTTTATAAACTAAGAGTTTTGGCAAGTGCATTTAAGCTTTAAGCCACTAGGATTCATTGGAATGTGATGATTGACATGCACAAGAGTCAACTTCAGAGGTTGGACTGATCTAGGAACTCATTTAAGATGAGATGGTTTGTTTGAGTTAGGAAGATAAGTTGAAATGATTGTTTTATCAATATTTGACCTATACTGTCATCCGGATCCCACGGTTCCTTTCTCAGAGGGATCCGTCTAGGCTAATCCTAGGGATCCGGCTATCAGCAGCTATGAAAGAGTGGAAATGATGTTTCTAAAATCTAAGACCTATAACATCTTGAGTGTTTTAGTCTTCCTAAGTGTCTTAAATGAAGGGGTGCTTAATTACTTGAAGGTGGTGAGTGATGTAGCTAATGATTGTCTTTTGTGGAAGGATTTGGAACTTTCATGAGTACCAATGAATGAGCAAGGATGTCACTAAAGAGGAGAGTGTCAATTGAAGCTAAATGATCCTAGAGATGAGGTTGTGACTTAGGATTTTGTTTTGGAAAATATCCTAATGGTTTTGAGATGAGAAAACTAGGATTTGATCAACTTTGATCAATTTTGAGGTGAGATTGATTTATGATCAATTTTGTTATAAAAGTTTTTTTTTAAACTTAGATGTGAAGGGTAAACATATGAAGTGTGAGTTTTTAGACTGGAAGAGTGATGGATTAAAACAAAGTGATAGATCTATGAATATCTTAGAGTGTGTTCTATGTGAGTTGGAATGAGTAGGAAAGATCAACCTATCTTGATAAAGTCTTGATCTACCTTAAGACACTATGTTTAGCTTAGTGTGAGGTGTTCTAAGGATGTGTTTGACATACAATGCTTGCAATTGCATTTTCTGCTTTGCCGGATCCCACGGTTCCCTAGATGTAGGGATCCGTTTAGTACAACATTTGGGATCCGTCTATCTCGCTAGACGAACCTTTACTAAAGGTATGCAATGATCTTGACAATGCATTATATTCCAAGTTTTGTTTAAAGGAGTTCTAAAACTAGGATATCAAATGTAAGATGTTTTATTTCAAGAAAGAGATAGGATTACATTGATAAATAATGAGTAGAGTAGAATTGATCCTATTTGACTATTCTAGGTTCCTTGAGTGTCTTTACTAGGAGGATCATTATGTGATTGATGGGTATTGGTAGAATCAGGAATGAAGAAAGTCTTCATGAGAGATATGTTTAGCGGTTCCATCATCTTGTTCACAAGTACGTACAACGGACTTTGAAATTGAGGATGGAAGTGCATAACATTGTGGTAGAGGCGTGTCAAGAACATTCCATAAGGGATGAGTTTATTCTTGGAGCCTTGAAGATTTGCAATTCGCCTAGCGAAGAAGTAGGCGAGATTGTATGGTTGTTGTGTTAGCAAACAGTACAACATGTGAGCACAACAAGCGGGAAGAATATCTCGATTTCCCCTAAGACTCCAAACATTTTCACGTAGAATGAGAGCAACAGGCTTGTACTCTTCTCGGATATCCTGTGTATGGATAATGTTTGGATTGGAGTAATATGGTCGAGGTTTGCATATAATGCGATTTATATCTTCCGGAGAGGGTATGTGTGAACAATATGGACTATTTTCTTCACGAAAGTTGAAGAGAGAATCAAGAGACCAATCTTCGGTGAAGGCACATTGTCCATGGTTTGGAATTCGGAGGATGTGAGCAAGATGCCCAAGGCTTAAAGTGAATTTTTGGTTTTTGATATAAAACCAAAGAGATAGAGAGCGATCCTCGTTACGAACGAGTTCAACTTGACGGAAGAATTCCATTATGAACCTTGGACATATCTTCTCGTTGATTTCAAGAAGACATTCTAGTCCTATGGCTCGGAAGGAGGTATTGATACCTTCTTCGAATTGTAGAGAGGTGTCTACAATACGTCCTTCATGGAAGTGACGGTTTTCGAGATTATTGAACCCACGGACATGATTGCCAGGTGTGTTGGGCTCAAGGGAGATGTTCGGGGTGTGGACGCTAGTGAGTGAAAAATCAAACTCGTATTCATGCGTCATAGTTGAACCTATAGAGGTGAAGGGTTAATAGGAGGTGATGTTTATGATCAACCTATAAAAATCTAACGTTTTTACTAGATTTTATTAACAATGGTATTTAACACTTAACTAACTCATGGTTTTGAAATTCTAGAGGATTATTACTTTTAGAAAGATAGTGGTTTTTGATCTTGCAAGAAAACTGTTTTCCAGTAGGACGGATCCCACGGTTCCTTTACAAAAGGGATCCAGATAGTATATCTTCCGATCCGTGGATCTCAGTAGTAAGTAAATGATTTGATAAAAACATAGGTTTTACAGTTTTTATACCACGAAATATGTTTTATCCTACATTTTCTTTTAGCATACATACGTGACTTCTAATGTATCACAAAGGAATATAACAAATATAAAACAAAAGAAATGATAAACACATTATGATAAGAATAATATAGATAAACTAGATTATTAATAATATTGTATTTCAATACTTAGGATGATACAAAGGATTGGGTATATAACCCCAATATAGATCAACAACACAAAGTAAATGTCTCCGTATGTGAACTTCATCATAGGGAACACAAGTGCGATGAGTGTTAGGACGATGAGCACGAGTGCGATGTAAACCATGTTGATGACGGATCTTCTTGGTTTCGGATGAAATGAGGAGGAAGATGAAGTTTTTTAAATGAGAGGGAATTTTTGAAATTGGAAAATTTGAAAAAGTGAAGGTTTGATTAGAAGGGTCGACGGTGGGAGTATAAATAGGGGAATTTTTGAAATTCGTGTTTTGTTTAATTATTGGATTTAAGAAAAAATAAAACATAAGATATATATACGAGAAATATAACACGTATGTGAGAAAAAGGCTTCTTAATGAAGCTACATGTAAATCATGTGTAAACACAAAAATCTACTCAAATAAATTCCTAACAAATAACACTTATTTACTAAACTAATATCATTTATATATAAGTGGAAAGTCATACCTCGAGTGCACTTAGGAATGTCTTTACAAATGACAAATGTCAGTTAGACAATTCCCGCTCCTTTGCGTTTAAGATACCTTCTTAAGGAAGGTATTCTTGTTACCAAGCGTCTCCTAAAGCTTGGCGGGTATGAGCTTTGACTAATCAATATCACAAAGAAGATTAGTGCAATTAAATGAAAGGATATAAAAAAAAATGTTGTTATCAACTCAACATCCAAACATATAGTTTTTGAAAAACATGGTGTTTGTTTTTATGAAAAACCTTATTTGTAGTTTTCAATTAACTATGGATCGTATCAAGTTTTTAAAGTACAATATACTTCAAGAAACTTGGTAACGAAGCTCTGATGCCAATTGTGGAAAACTAGAAGGGGGGGGGGGGGGGGTTGAATAGTTTTACCAATTAAAACTTCCTTTTAAACTATTTAGATCGACTTATGTCAATCTATTTGGTTGTGTGTGTTGGATGTTGATAAACAAGCATATAAAGATATGTAGTGAAAAGATAAGAGTAAGAAGCACAAAACCACAACGCGAGTATTTATAGTGGTTCGGCTACAAGGACACCTTCCTTGCCCTACTCCACTCCCCGAGTCACCTACTCGAGAGTTTGTAATCACTACACCAATCTCCTTATGGCGGAGAAGCCTTCACAACGTCGCTTAACCTTTTTCTGGTACAAAGCTAAATACCGAGTTCTTTCACACCAAGGCGAACCACACCTAACACAACGTCGCCTACCCTTTATATGGTGCTAGGCTAACCACCGAGTTCTTTCACACCTTAGGAGAACTAATCCTTCACAACGTCGTCTACCCTTTATAAGTTATTAGGCTAAGCACCTAGTTCCATTGCAATGGAGGAACTACTACCACACTACACCAACGACTAATCCCAAAGGAGATCTAATCCTTTACAACATCATCAAGGACATCAATATCCTTGGATCTAATGCTAGTCTATCTAGTACATCGAAACACACCATATCGAATGCACATCTAAGGCACCTTTCACTAATGCCTTTGATTAGATCTACAAGACACCTTTCACTAATGTCATGTGTCTTCACTTCTAAGCACCTTTCACTAATGCTTCTTGTCTTGACTTCTAAGCACCTACCACAAGTGCTTATCCTATAGACGATAGATACTCTTCACTAATATCTTCGTCTTGACACTTGAGACATCTTTCACTAATGTCTTCAACACTACACTTCTTTGAAGAAAGAAAGGAATCATCAACAAGAGGACTTCAATAGCCTTGATGATGAGGAAGCATGGCAACTCATGGACTTGAGCTTGCTCGACTTCAAAGGTGATGATCTTGCCTTTAAGAGGAACCTAAAAGATCACACAAAAACAAGACTACAAACATAGATCTCTTGGATCTAAGGTTAGTGAGATTTAACTCAGTGGAGAAAGTATGTTGAAGAGGGGTGTGAAATAATGAAGAAATGGCTCACTATTTATAGAGGAAAAACCTACTGTTTCCTCGGATCCCACGGATCCCTACCACAAGGGATCCGGCTAGCACAAAGCTAGGGATCCGTGGTCCGCTCCTCTTTACCCATGGGTATTTTTGGTTATGGGTTATGGGTTGATCCATGGTTTTCTTTCTAGATACAATGTACCTTAAGGATATATTGAACTTGGTTAAGTGGTATATATAAAACCATGGGTTATGGGTCAAAACCATTTGCTAGTTTTTATCTATTTAGTATATACTTGTTTTTACCCATTTTAGTATATACTTGTTTTTACCCATTTTAGTATACTTAGCTTAAGTATGTGTTAACTCAATATGTAAACACTAGTTGTTGTACATATATATCTAAATCATAGAAACACTTATACTTGTTAAGCCAATATGTAAACACTAGTTGTTGTACATATATATATATATATATATATATATATATATATATATATATATATATATATATATATATATATATATATATATATATATATATATATATATATATATCTAAATCATAAAATCACTTATCCTTGTTCTAGTGTTTTATGTGAATATGTTAGAAAACTATTAGTTCAAACCATTTACGTATTTTATTTGTTTCGTTAATATGATTTTACTTTTATTATCGACAAAACATTAGAAGATCGTAAAATATAAATAAACGTTTTTACGGCTTATTTGTATTAACATAAACATTCACCACCAAAGCTTTCGAGGCTCCAGAATTGAGGTAAATTGAACCATCTGAAAGTGAGACTTTGGCAGCTTCCCCCCAAACCGTAAATCCTTTTGTTGAGCAGATTCAAAGCTCTATTTCAAGCTTGCCTTAGCTAGGAGCACAAAGAAGCACACCATTATCATCGATCTTTCTGCTCTTTTTTAAGAATAATCATCGTGATTCTTCGTTCGAGGTTATATCATCAAGATAAAAGAACAAAGAACGTATCATCCCACACTTGAATAACTCTTCTCAAATTCCTTTTCCACTGAAGTCAGAAGCGATCCATTCCAAAAGGTGTCAAGAGAACAATTCCCACAAGTAGTTGAATTGATGTCATCAGTCTCTTAGAATAGAGCTCACGAACCCTAATACACATATACCCAAAGACAGAGAAACTTATAACATCGAAGTAACAGATTAAGTCTGATAGCCAAAGAATAACTCCGATGTATACTTTTCTCTCCCCTGAAGAAAGTGTATGAAGCCCAAGAACCCGAAGTACCCGAATGTCCAAAGAGAGGATAACCGATAACATTGAAGTAGCAGGCCGAATCACTGATTATCTCTGCGGATGTCAACTCCGGAATAAGTGATTATATCTTTGAATCACTAATTAAGCTCTCAAGTGAAACAGCTGAGCGCCCCCAATGTACACAATCTCTCTCCCCTGATGATTGCGATATCATCAAAATCATCACACACTTGTGTACCTCTTTTATCACCAGAAACTAACTCTTCCATCTCTTCCCCCGCATAGTTGGAATAAGATCGCTAAACGCCATGAGTCAAACCTTGAGTTTCTCTGCGGTAATGACATTTGTCTTCCCGAGATATCTTCAATCACTTAGAAGTATTAAGTTCATCAAGTTTACTCGCGTTTAGATGCGTGTCTCCTTCACCCTTGCTGGTTTTGATACTTCAGAATCAGCAACACGTAATAAGCCCGTATACAAGAAATCTGCTGAGAAGAACAAATGAACTCATGTGAGAATCAACTTGCTGCGGAAGAATGTGAGCAAGTCTAATTGGGGATTAAATATGGCTTTTCACTCTACCCCAATTAGTGCTCTCCCCTAAACCGACAATCTTTTAATAAATTCCTAGAATAAGAAGAAGTCTTTTGATAATCAAATGCAACTCGTATTTTAGTCTTCTAACATACAGCAGAAAATGTAGAACCGACTGTAGACTCGACCTTCTTCTAGATTGTCTATTTGGAGAATAGAAAGTTAACATCTTCAACTCATCAAATGCATTCCCGTTAACTTACAAATAGCAAATCCCCTTAACTCAAATCTCTCCCAATCAAACAAGAACAGAAAGATGTTCATTAAGGAAATCAGCCCCGCAACTGGAAGCACTTTGTCATTAATCAACTCAGCCAGTGTGAAGATGTTAACTAACCGCTCTTAGAAGAAAGCTCCATGTGCAGATGACCCGATAAGAAGAAGCTCGGTTCTTACATAAGTTTGGAGCCGTTTGACCATTTATTCACAGATATCAATCAACCATGCAGTAAATTCACACTTCTTCTCCCCCTCAAGAATTGCATACGGAGTTGCCATTCTTGATTGAATAAGTTAAAATCGTCCAAATGTATTCTATTCATACTTCTCCCCCTCAAAGGTAGCATATGATGTCGCCATCGTCATCATAATTGAGCAAGTGGAATAAGAAAACAATCAACAGTAGTTCGGTTCACTTGATGACTGAAAGCGCATGAAAAAAGTATGAAGCATGTTGATGAGAATGGTCATAAATAAGAAAATTTATCTTCTTCCAAAGATAATGTGCACTGAAGCGTACACATTTCTTTTTTTTTAGAACGAGGCTTGAACTATTGTGTTCAAACGTCATAAGAAGATTTCTCTTCTTTAGAAGATAAAGCGCACTGAGACGTACACTTTTCTTTTCTTTAGAGAACGAGGCTTGAACTGTTGTGTTCAAATGTCATAAGAAGATTTATCTTCTTCAGAAGATAAAGCGCACTGAGACGTACACTTTTCTTTTCTTTAGAGAACGAGGCTTGAACTTTTGTATTCAAATGTCATAAGAAGATTTCTCTTCTTGAGAAGATAAAGCGCACTGAAACGTACACTTTTCTTTTCTTTAGAGAACGAGGCTAGAACTGTTGTCTTCAAACGTCATAATCTCTCTCTTTTCATCTACTCTTGGCAAACTTGTAATCAACCCCATTATCATTCAGTAGGCTCTTTGTCGTGACAACTGATGGAGAAAACCCAATATGATGAATTTGACCCTGAAGTAAACTAACCCGAACTCGTGACTTAAACTTGCAAATATGTAACAAAGAGCGGTGCCGAGAATTCATACTCTTTTGAATCTCTAAGTAGTCTGTACTCTTCAACCAACCAACCATCAAGTATTAGACGTACATCGCCTCTTGAAAATCCACAATTCAATGTGACACTGAGCACTACAACGTAACTCCTTAAAGTGATAGTTATTTTGTGGTGGTAAGAGACAAATTCCCCCAAGTGGTAAAAAGAAAAGGAAAAATCACCCAAAAATAACTAGATTTCCAAGTCTTCGTTTTTGAAAATATTAAAAGCTCGAACAAGGATCTCAAAGAATCTCCATCCAACCATCCCCGATACCTTCAGATACTAAGTACACTTGCCCGTGACATTTCATTTCAACCTCAAATAGATAATACTGAATTAACGCCGTTGTCACATCGTGTGGTTTAAAGCTCAAATCTAGCCTCCTTTGACTTTTTAAGTAAACTATGATAATGGTCTCATCCCGACCATGGTTAAAAGCACATAACCCCATAAAACCATGTAATAACCAAGCTGCCATGAATTAAATCCAAGTAGCCATCCAAGATATAAAGTACACCCTTTATCCCTTCTTCGAAGTAGAAACTGTAGCACCAGCATCAGATAAGATCCCGATATACACTTTCCTTTCTCCAGGATGGTTCCATAATTACGGGATTTGACAATTCTATGGTTTAAACCGAGAAATAGTTTCTTTCGCAGAATTTCAGAAAACCAAGAATAAACCATAAGATAGATCCGAAAATGCATCGTTTCATTTATCGGGATGTTTCCATTGTTACGAGATTTTACAAGTCTATGATTTAAACCGAGAAATAGGGATTTTACAAAACCAAGACTAAACCATAAACAATATAACCTTTAAAATGTAATGACAACTTTGGTTTCGGTGAATACCTATTTTAGGAGAACATGCAACGGTTCATCAACGATTCTTTTCCATCATCAATAATTCTTAACCAAAATGTAGACAGCTTCACAAACCATACTAAGTCAAGTAGTATACGCTACGTTTCTCTGAAGGTTGACCTTATCACATCAAAGTACACGTTTCTCCCCCATGATGGTTTTGAAATTTCGGAAGCATCATAACGTGTACGATTATTTGCACGAGAAGTTCTTGTCATAAGCAAACATCTTGAAAAATCATGACTGACGCTGACGATTCATTGAAAGATTTTGCTTAGACTATGAAGTATCATTGACATTATGTGGCGTCGAATATCACGTGGGAATTGCTGATCACATCCTTACACATCAAATGTCATCATCAAATCGCTTCAACAAATCTCATCAATCCAAATCTCATAAATCCAATCTCATACTGAGAAGCCCATCTGACCGTCATCCGAATCTAAGCTTCATGGCCCAATGTTCAAACGAACTTGTATATTAATCACTTATACTCCCATTATGATAAATTTGAAATTGTATATTAATCTCCAAATTGTATATAAACCTCAAAATGAAAAGTGTGATTTTTCATTCAAACTCCATAGCCCAAGTGATGTCACCTACTTCAATAATCCTTTTCTCAAATATTAAGCTCAAGCCGTGAATTTGTATCCCTCCGTGAAATTAGCAATACCAAATATACCAATCAATTTACCAAAATATTGTAACCAAACTTTTGTAAAAAATTCGGTTAGCAATATTTGGCATGTCCAATTATATCCAAAAGATCTTGTTTAAGCCAACATTTGAAGCATTTTAATCAAGCGACCCAACCGATTACATCAACCCATGTGTGATTAATTAACAAAAACCCAAATCCAATATACCATTGGGATATAGCATCGAAGAAGCCCAATTCATGATGAAAGCCCAAGATAGTCCAAGTAACAACCCGATCCACTTCTTGAAATACTTATATCCGGTTATAAAACGATTATCACAACTTTAACCTAAACCTAACACACATCCTGATAAACTAACGCCTACCACCAATCTTTTCTCTCACCAAACACAATATCTACTTTAACAAAGATCTAAACTCATCTCATCATATCTCAACATCATCACAACATCAATTTGAATTACAAACTCAACAAGAATCTTTCGATTATAATCAGCCCACAAACATAATAAAAAACCCACCTATATCTTTCATTGTGTTAGCCACAGGGTTGGCTCCAAGATTGTGACTCGTTTGACCTCGCCACAGGGATGGCTAGAGGTATGGTATCAAGATCTTTGGACAAAAATCACGGGTAGGTTTCGAAAATATTTTTCCTTTTTGTACAGAGTAGTATACTCGAATGAATGAAAAACGATTTAAAATTAGTTGTTAAACTGGTTTCATATTTCGAACATGAAAATGAAGTCGAAACTTTGATCTTAGTTCTATGAAGAATATTTATTTCATGCTATGGACCCTTGGTCTTGATGTTACACTTTAAGTACCACGAAAAATATAAATCTGAGAACAAAAGGATTGATTGAATTGGTCTTGAAGTCCTTGATGTTTATTATTTTTTTATTTTTTTATTTTTTTTATGAAAGAATCAAAGAGAACCAAGTATAACCCATATGTTATCACTCGACTTGAGATTCGGATATTAAGCAAGATCTATGATGAGTTATTATTTCGTGTTTATAGACTCTCGAAAGTCATGATAATTTTCTTTTTGAGACCCACGAAATATGAAGTTGAGATTCTTATGCTGAAACTTCTTATTGAGGTATGCTATGATGTAGACTTGAATGGTTGAGATTTGAACCTTCGAGTTGAATAAATTGAGACTGTTTATGTGGATTTGCAATACGAGTTGAATATTTGTGATATATATGTAGCGATTATGTAGAAGTATTTAATCTCATTTGATGTAGTTAGATGTAGTATGATTATGGTTGATGGTTGAAGATTGTTGAATGTAGATAAGAATCAGTAGAGTCTGTTGTTGATGATGTATAATGTGTTATGTTTGATGAATGTCGATTGAGATAGTGATCTTAGGGAATTTGGTCAACAAAACGCACCCTTCTTCTTCATCACAGTATTTCTATTTTAGCATACAAATCGCAGTCTTGATCATCTTCTTCTCCTTACTTGTCAAAACGCAGCAAGTTTTCCTTTGAGTCAAAACGCAAAGTGATTTCCATGACAAACCGCACCCTTTTTTGCAACACAAACCGTTTTTGACTTAATAGTAACAAACCGCATATTTTTCAGTATACTCAAACCGCATTTTTTTTTTTTGCATGACAAACCGCATCCCTTTTATGTATCAAACTGCATAAGTAAGAGGCGTCAAAACGCACTTCTTGTTGTAATCAAACCGCATATCTTTAAAGGTCAACAAACCGCAGTTGACTCAAAAGTCAAACTGCATATATGACAAACCGCATAATCTGGAAAAAAAATGCTTTTGACACAAACATCATTAGGTACGTTGAATCTGGACGAGTCGCAGTCAAAACTGTCAAACCGCACATAAGAATTTGACCAAATCACAACGACGAAAAGCATGCAAACCGCACCAAAGAAGGATGAAAAACCGCATCCTAGAACATTAGCAGAATTGCAACCTTCTTCAAACAGCATAAAACTACTTATCAACACATAAAAACCAACAGATTGGATATGTTTGAACTATATAAAACAACATAGCAAAGGATGATAAAAACTGTTATAAAATTTGTAAAACACAGTTTGACCACTTCATTTTTAACACCCATAGCTATTTTCAAAACAGTTATCAATATAGAAACACAATCAAGCATAATGCGTTTTGAGACCAAAACCACGTCAAAAACCACGACACAAACCGCAACTAATTCAGCCCTAAAACATCAACGATCAACAAACAATAAAACCAAGTTATCACACACCATACGACTCAAACCACATCTAAACATCAAAAACCATAACAAACCACATGCAAAAATGAACAAACCGCATGAAGAAAACCGCTAAAACCCATACGAATCATCAAAACAACAAAGGTAGGCTCTGATGCCAATTGTTAGGATCACACTTTTTATGTTGTTTGATGATTCGGGTGGTCTAAGATTATGATGAATCAAGAAAGCCATGTTAGAGAGATGAAGAGAGTAGAGAGGGAGTTCTAGAGAGAGAATTAAAACAAAAAAGAAATGTTAGATTAAGAAGCTCCACCCCTTCCAAGGATGGAAGGGGTATTTATAGTTACAACCTACTTGTCCTCGTAACGGACTGTGGATCAGGTATTGGGTAAAGACCCGTCCTTCCTCCACGATGTTACTCTAAACTAATAACTAACAAATAAACACGTAAACAAAGATATGTCTACGATCTAACTTATGCTAGATTATATTTGGGGTGACCGACTCTTCACTATGGAATTTCTAATTCCTAACAATAAAGACTCAAGTTTAAGGAGTCGCCTCAAATTACTCATATGAAATCGTCGTGGAAGACGAAGATCCCATAGATCAGGTTGATAGTTCTTATGGTTCAAGGCATGTCTTGGATCATACAAGTACTTTAATGTAAACACTTTGTAATCGTGTTTCTTTGTTAATGATATTAGTTTACTGGGTAACAGCCCTTTACCGCGTATAGTCCTTCTTTACTAACCTTTAATGCGTAAGAAGAACACCGGGTGACTTCTAAAATAAAATAGAACGACTACTATAAAACTTACAAAACAATCCGAGAAACTAACAAATGCTTATGATCTAACATAAGATTAAAAATTGAATGAAACACAGTAAGTCTATTCGACGATAGATGGTTCAAAGCCTGGTTGTTGACTTTGGGTCTGTTAGAGTTTCAATTATGTTTTATGTAGTTGCATTATAAACATCGTATCAATAATACAACTCTCTTACAGGATTTACATCATTTAACATCGTATCCGAGCAAGTTGACCCTCTGACATAGTCAGCTTTGAGCCACCGCCTCTATGTCATCCCGTCAACGCTAGTCGTCGTTGTATCCCTAATCTTAAAAAAATGAAAACCACGCTTTCGACTGTAACTCACAAATTGTAAGGAGTTAATTGACACCATTGGCTTCGTATTGAAATTTCAAAGAAAAACATTTCGGAATCTCCACTGTAGCCTCCGCCATGCGCCGTAACAAGTTGTCGCATCTTTTTAAATACAATCGGTTCACTATTTTGCTTATACTCTCAACCGTTTAGAGTCAACTGATGCAACTAATTGCCGTAGATTCGTAATTAAAATGTGAAGAAAAGCATGCCGGAGTCGCCTCCTCCACTGGTTGGAAGCTCCGTCACGTGCCATTATAAGTCCAGACACTCGCCAAAATTAATTATTCTTTTTTTTTTTTGGGTACATTTAGCCGCTGTGACTAAGTACCTATCAAAGTCTTGATTTTCTCATCAAGCTAGGTTTTTTTTTGAGTCGAGCTTTTCGTGATTTCATCCCTCAAATTGCGATAGAGTATTTGACGATAGACGAGCAAAGCCCAGTTGTGGGCTTTAGGGCCGTAAATGTTTCTATTATGTTCTACCTAATTACATTATAAATATCGTATCGATAATACAATATCTCTGACGGAATTTACATCACTTAACAACATATGACCTTGCAAATCAACACCTTAAACGGACCATTATAGCTATCATAAAATACATAGAAGAATGCAAGCTATAGCAGTGAGAATCTCGAGACTAGTCTAATGTTGTACATATTGGTCCAAAGTTCCAAACACGGGACAAAAGGCCCCTACAAAAGAACCCAAAGCGGCAAAGCGTTCAAGTATCGCCTTTGCTGTTTTCTTGATGAGCCTTCGTTTCATCTATTAAATTCATGACAAGAAATTACAGTGATAGACTAGTTTCTCGACTTTTAAAGGCAACTCGGAAACACATATTATTATAACAGGACAACATCAAGCAGCCAACCGACAAGACCAATTTTTCTCCGGAACATGATCAAAAGTACGTAGACCCGCATACATAGACTAAATGTCCATCTTTTCGAACCAAACTATATGGCGAACAAAATTGCTAAAACATATAAAAATTTAAAACATGTTTCTAAAACCTTTTTATAACAAAATTTGAGCAAGTACTTGATGCTGATTAGTATAACATATTGAACCACGTTGATCGATTTTATGACATTTATTTACAGGGGTTTTAGTGTTATGATTTCTATCTTTTTTTAAACATCTTGTAGTATCTCTTTTTTCAGGTTATTTTAGTTTAATTCTGTAATGCCAAAAAAGTATACCTTTGGATCAGTTTTTATTTACACTTTTTGACGCGATATATACAGTATACTCACTCTTGGTGCATGTATGGCTATACATATAAAATTCATGAAAGGGTAGCCTCCAATGCAAATCTTCCAAAGGTTGCCTTTTAATATAATGATTTATGAAACTTGACCAAATCAACCTTGTCTCTTTTAGATTGGATATTCACATTGGTTGATGTAAATAAATCCTATTTGTGTTATAAGACATGACAAATAAATAAGATTTAAAATTCATATGTAAGAGATGACATACTTGTCTCTTTCATATGTGAATCTTTCCTCGTGGTAGTGTAACCGAAAAAGAAAACATAAAAAATATGATGCTCTCATAAACTTTTTCTATTAGGTTTTGAAAGAATAGAATTAATAACTTATTCATTATTACAGTAATAAAAATAAATAATATCAGCAATGTTGTGAAATGTATAAATGTAAAAAATAAAGAAAAAAAAATAATCCAGTGTGTTTTTTTACAATTTAATATTGTCATCAAAAGTATTTGAGCAACTGGCTTATAAGATTATCTTTAAACGCTTGAAGAACATATATACATTGAAGTGAGGAGTTGCATTCTTTTTTCCTCAAGTTTTATCGTATTTGGTTTTTCTGGATTATGTTTTTAATAAAGCCAATTTAAAGACAACATATGAAGCACATTATTGATAACGTATAAAAATCAATGAATATTATAATAGGAGTGTTGTCAAATATTATGTATCATAAGTATAAATATGAGGAGAGTTATTTTACATACCAAACTTTTCTCACATATAGGACTATCTCCACTATCCATCTAAAAAAAAATCAATTGCTGAGATTAAAAGCATTTTATTATTTCACATATTTTTTATAATTTAAATATCTCTTACACCGTTAATCGTTAAGTGAAAATATTTATACCACCGCGACGAGCATTTAATTATCTTTCTCTAGACGCAAGACTTTGATATACATTCGAAAAAAGAAAAAAATTTCGTTTTTTTCACGTTTTTTCGTTATATTTTTCGTTTTTTTACGTTACTGAAATTTGCATGAAAAAAATCATATATGATAAAACACTAAATTGAATATCACATGTGATATTAGTGTTAATCATATATATTACGTAATATCATATGTGATATTGCCCTAATCCCCATTACTGATGGACAAATCTGTTTGGAAACATAGCTCTTTTATCGCGGAATATCACATGTGATATTACATATCATATATGATATTACACTAATATCACATGTGATATTCAAATTACTGTTTTATCATATATGATTTTCTAATGCAAATTTCAGTAACGTAAAAAAACGAAAAAACTTTAAAAAAAAATGAAAATACGAAGAAAAAAAATTGTCGAAATTATATCAAAGTGCCTATCTATAGAAAGATAATTAAATGCTCGTCGCAATGATATATTTTTTTTCGATTAACGATTAACGGTTTGAAAGATATTAATATTTGAAAAAAAATGATGAAAGTGAGTTTTTTAAATTGTTGTGATTAATCTCATCCATTAGATCAAATAAAAATGGATGGTGGAGATTGATCCCTTAGTATGTAAATAATTTTTTATCCACACCTGTGACGATATATACTATTAGTATTAGATATCTCGTTGGTACAAACCCGAATGTGGGACAATTATGATATCATATGCAACACTTGCTATGGTCTTTAAGCCCAAAGATTAAGAGACATCTACCATAACGCCAAGGTTATATCTTCAATTCTCGGCCTCATTACGTACATGACGTTTCTGTAGTCATGGTATTATGTGGTTTGCCTCTTGCATATTGACAATAAGATATAGAAGTCGTCGTCGATCAATGTATAGAACTACTAGATGCATGTGGGTCGGTTTCCTATGACAAATTTTTGTCAAACGAAAACTATATATACGTACGAATACTACTACTTAGCTAGTTTATAGTATAGTACAAATACAATAAAATCTGACACTAGTAAAATTAATTAAATTTAAAATGAAGACAATACTATTGGGGAAGAGGAGACATGCAGCATCTCCATCCTGATTTACTTAAGAGTTATGAGATTGAGATGAGTTAAGTTTATTAGGGGGTGGCAATGGTCACTCACCATATCTCACCATACCTCATCACCCACCAATAATATCATTCCATTTAATCTCATACCTCACTCATACCTCATCATATTTTTTAGTGGCAATGGTAATTCCATATCTCAATCATTTTTTTTTTTTTTTTTTAATTCATAATTATATTAAACAGTTAAATAAAAACATAACATTTCATTAATAATAATAAAAAAATTAAATAATACTTAAAAAAAATTACATAATACTAAAAAAATGTACGCATCTAAATATCCGTCGGCCATCCATATTTCTCCGCGTACTCACGTTTTTTGGCAATAGTGATCTCTCGCATTCTCGGATCATTTATGTGATCGTGAGGTTGGTTATAGAACTTCAGTGACCGATGATAAGCCTTTTCTTCAACATTACGGATTTGTGCCGACAACAACTTTTCGGCCAAGTCATCCTTTGCAGACCTTTTCTCAGCTATCGATTCCAATATTTGTGTTTTGCTTATCACGTAGTTGTCGAAGCTCTCAACAATACTTTCATTTGTCGAGTCGAAGCTCTCGTCCTTCTTGCCTTTTCTTTTCCGTGTAGGAGTTGTGTCGTCATTCAAGTCCGGAAGTACAGTCTCAACATTGTCATTGCTACTCGTCTCATAATAGCTAGATGACGACGATTTTCTTCGTTTTTCGGAACTAGCCGAAGCTTCTTGACCCACACATGGTTGTTCCAAACATTTGTCTTCACCCCTAACAACCTCCCATGCTATCCTTGCCCTTTGTTTTCTTTTCATAATCGGCCAAGGCATTTTTCATGACGTCAAGATCGCTACACCTACTCTCACGAAGACGTTTCTACAATTAATACAATTATATAAATTAATACAAGTATATAAATTAATACAATTATATAAATTAGTACAAGTATATAGATTAATACAATTATATAGAGCTTAAAAATAATACCGATTGGATGTATAGGCCATTAAAGACACCCATGGCGGTGTTCAAATTTCCTCACTTTGTGTTCAAGCTATGATGACTTTGAGTAGTATCTTTCATGTTTGTCTTGTAATGCTCTAGAATTCTTTTCCAAAAACCATCTCTAGTTTGTTCATTACCGACTTTTCGACATGTGGAAATATGAACCCACGCTTTTGCCAAGCAACCTCTCCGTTTGTCGTCAAATTTCTTTTCTCCGCTCTAGTCGATGTTTTTTTTTTGGACTTCTTGAACTTCTTCATCGCCTAATATATAGTATACAAAATAAAATTATAACAAATAAAATTATAACAATTAAAATTATAACAATTAAAATTATAAAAATTAAAATTATAACAAATAAAATATAACGAATAGATTATAACGAATAACAAAAAAAACATGTATACCGATTGGATTTTCTTGTTGCGTTTCGGGAACATACTCAACGTCGTCATCCTCGTAATCATATAACGGCAGTGGTCGTTCGACACTCGGTTCACGCCGCGTAGGAGCGTCACAGTATTCACTGAACGGGTCGAAATCACTAGTCATCATGTACGGAGGTGGTTGGGGATAATATTGGTGTTGATGTGATGGAAGGTTCATCGGTGGAGGTTGAGGATAATAGTGACCGGCTTCAGGACTCATTTGGGGATAGTTGGGAGATGGTTGTGATTGAACTTGCGGATGAACGGGTTGTGATCGAGAGTCTCGTCCACGACCTTTGGATGAGGTGGAACCATTTTTTGCTTTCCTAGCATCCATCTTTTTTATAAATATAATTGTTGGAAGAAGAAGATGAGAAGAATGTGATTTGAATTGGTGATTTAAAATGTATATTTATACGGGATTTATTTATTTATTTATATTTTTTATGAAATTCAAATTAGCCAAACGGCTATTTTTATTACCGTTGGCCACGCTCCTCTTCCACCTTTCTTTGCAAATCGCTTCGGCAATACAAGCCGCCTACCCATGCCGATTGAACCATACCGCACGACTGGCAATGGTGTTATCGTGTTGTATGGCTTCATACCTCACCCATACCGTGACCATTGCCACTCCCTTATTTCCTTCATGAGTTCCCATATGCAAGTGGGAGGTTGTTTTTCATACCGTACAATTATTTAGTACGCAATAGTTAAATTTAAGATCATTTGAGAATAAAATATTTTTTACATATTAAAGGATCAATCTTTACCCTGATTTAATGGATAAGATTAATCCTTCAACAATTTAAAAAACCCCATTTCATCATTTTTTTTTTCAAATATAAATATTGTTCAAAACGTTAATCGTTAAGTGAAAAAAAAAATATATCATTGCGACGAGCATTTAATTATCTTTCTATAGATAGGCTTTTTGATATACTTTCGATATTTTTTTTAGTATTTTTCACGTTTTTTTTATAGTTTTTTCGATTTTTTTAGCTTACTGAAATTTGCATTAAAAATCATATATGATTAAACACCAATTTGAATATCACATGTGATATTAGTGTTAAATCATATACGATATGTAATATCACATGTGATATTAGTGTAATATCACATGTGATATTAGTTCAATATATATATCGAGAAACAAAATCGTTGAACAATTAGAATGACATTTGATCCATGTCTAATGTTCAACAAAGTATCTTCAACAAAAGGATTACTTATTTATAAACCATTTATAATGAGACGTTTTAGAAACCATCATCGCATGTTTCTAGGGGCATTGGCATGTTGCTAGATGCTAACATTTGCTTGTATAATTACTTGTTATTATGACGTTCGCAAGTGGGAGCTGTTGGAGTATGCTCGGGTCATAATAAATAATCATACGGATAAACAGATATGAGCCTACGGGGTCTCACACTTTTACACTGAGGTACCATTTAATATATCGTGTCTATTGTATTTACGTTATATAAATAGCCTATGTTTAATGGGATCAAGTATTCGGCTGCTAATCGCTAAATATGACTTAGTGATCCGGATTCGGCCAAACCAGTATGGCAAGCCCATAAGGCTTTCATATCGCCGGTTATGAGGGGAAAAGGATAGGAGAAAAGTGCTTTGGTGATTAAGTGTAACTACACATTGTTATTATGGAGTGAGATAATCGTAATCGCATAACACATTAACAATATCCCAAAGATCTCTCTCCCTCATCTCTTCTCCTTTTTCCAGCCAAAACCCTAACACCATCTAGGGGTTCTTCGTTTTCTATCTTTAACCTTCTCCCAGTGTAGAATAAGGATACGTGACGCGTTACGGGTTATTTGGACTAGCATCAAGGTGGTATACGGTGAGGTGTAGTGTGTTTCTACATAACGGCGGTCTACTAATTGATCACTTAAGTTTCTAGTATAGATAATGGTGTGGTGATAGTCTCCTTACGATCCTACCGAATCACGTTATAAAGGTATACCGTTATTTGTTTATCTTACGATTAAGCATACGGCAATATGGATCCGTATTGGTGATTTAATATCCGCTGCGTTTTTTTATTTAATTTCATTATTTATTTATAAAATCACCTTTACTTTCATAACTTTCAACCGCTTAAATTTAGCTGACGTTGTCAGTGTTCGTGGATTCATAATTAATTTATGAAGAAAAGCATACCGAAATCGCCTCCTCCACCGGTCGGAAGCCTTGTCACGTGTCGTTATAAGTGCAGACACTCGTCGAAAAAAAATTACTCTTTTTTCTTGGTACGTTTATCCAATGTGACTGGTACCTATCTAAGTCTTTATTTCTTCATCAAGATAGTTATCTTTATATTTACTTATTGTGTAATTATAATTTATTCTTCGATTCGAGCATTTGTGATTTTGTCGATCGAATTACGAAGGAGTATTAGACGATAGATGACCGAAGTCCGATTATGGGCTTTGGGTCCATTAAGATTTCTATTATGTTCTATGCAGTTTCATTATAAATATCGTATCGATAATAAAATATCTGTTATGGAATTTACGTCACTTAGCATCTTACGGAATTTTACATCACTTAACAACATATGACCTTACCAACCAACACCTTAAATGGGATCATTATAGCTTTCAAAAAATACATAAAAGAATGCAAGCTAAGAGAGCAGGTGCAGTGGCTGATGGCTCAAGCCATCAGCGATGATGCGAGTCGATGGCACTAGCAACCACACCGGATCTTGGCTGGTGGGCTGTGGCGCCGTAGCCACCAGCTCACGCGAAAAGGTTTTTTTTTTGTTTGTTTGTTGTGGTTTGTGTTTGTGTTTGTGGTTTGTTTGTGGTTAGTTTGTTATTTGTATTTTCTTTATGCTGCAAGTATCAGAAGAAGAAGAAGAAGAAGACCACCAATAATTCAATAAAGAAGAAGACCATATCATTTATGACCATTTTAATATGCTCGTATATTTTCTTTTTTACTTTAACAGTTTGGTATTTACAATTTAGTCCTTGACTTTTTAGGTAACTAGCATTTACTAGCATTCATTTACTAAAAATTATTTATGCAACGGGTTTTTTATTAATGAAATTAATATTTAGTTATATATTGTTTTATTTAAAAAAAAAAAAAGAATCAATAAATAAATAAGCATGATGGCATCAGAAAACTGGTGTTATGCTAGGGAGGGGAGTTTTGGTACCATAACCAAAACTGGTGTCATGGAGAAAAAGTGCTCAGGTGGCACTACTTTTTCTCATGGCACCACCTTTAGCACGAGACGATACCTAGTGTTCTAACAGTGAGAATCTCGACAGTAGTCTAATGTTGTACATATTGGTCCAAACACATGAAAACCGGCCCCTACAAGATAACCCAAAGCGGCCAAGCGTTCAAGTATCACCTTTTTTTTTTTTTTTTTTTTTTCTTTTTTGACGAGCTTTCGTTTCATCTATTAAATACATGACAAGAAACTACATTGATAGACTAGTTTCACGACTTAAAGGCGACTCAAAAACACATATTATTATAACCGGACAACATCAAGTAGCCAACTGACAAGACCAATTTACTTCAAGAACATGATCAAAAAGTACGTAGACCCGTATACACAGACTAAATTTCCATCTTTTCGAACCAAACTATATGGCAAACAAAATTGCTAAAACATATAAAAATATAAAACATGTTTCTAAAACCTTTTTATAACAAAATGTGAGCAAGCTAAGTACTTGATGCTTGATTAATATAACATATTGAACCACCATGGTTTGATGTTATGATTTCTATCTTATTTTAAACATCTTGTAGTATCTCTTTTGCTGGTTATTTTAGTTTAATTCTGTAATGCCAAAAACTTATACCTTTGGATAGGTTGTTATATAAACTTTTTTGACTCGATGTATACTCACTATTGGTGCATGTGTGGCTGCATATAAAATTCATGAAAGGGTAGCCTTCAGTGCAAATCTTCTAAAGGTTGCCTTTTAATATAATAATAATGATTTATAATTAACTTTAGTTAAGTTTAACATCTGCACACTTTAATTATAAAATTCGACCAAATCAACCTTGTATCTTTTAGATTGGATATTCACATTGGTTGATGTAAATAAATCCAAATTTTGTGTTATAAGACATGCCAAATAAAAAAGATTTAAAATTCATATGTAAGAGGTGACATACTTGTCTCTTTCATATGTGAATCTTTCCTCGTGGTAGTGTAACCGAAAAAGAAAACATAAAAAATATGATGGACTCATAAACTTTTTCTATTAGGGCATTCGCATTGCACCAAGTCTTTCAATGACTTGATGCATTTATGGCATTAAATGCTAATCTATTTTGTTTTGAAACATTTATCAAGAATGCTAGTAAGTAACAAGCTTTTGCTTCAAACGCTTGGCTAGTGCCAAGTGTTTCTTTCAAACCAAAAGAAAAGTCTTTCACTACACTGGTAAAAAGCTTTTGAAAAGCTTTTGCAAAAACTCTCCATTGCAGATGCTCTTAGGTTTTGAAAGAATAGAACTAATGACTTATTGATTATTACACTAATAAAAATAAATAATGTCAGCAATGTTGTGAAATGTATAAATGTAAAAAATAAAGAAAAAAAAAATAAATAAAATAATCCAGTGTGTCTTTTTACAATCTAATATTGTCATCAAAAGTATTTAAGCAACTGGCTTATATGATTATCTTCTAACGCATGAAGAACATATATACATTGAAGTGAGGAGTTGCATTCTTTTTTCTTCAAGTTTTATCGTATTTGGTTTTTCTGGATTATGTTTTTAATAAGCCAATTTAAAGACAACATATGAAGCACATTATTGATACAATCAATATTATAATAGGAGTGTTGTGAAATATTATGTATCAACTTTCTAACTATATACTTTATTCTCTTCCTAGTTTAGTCTATTAATAATGTGCATATTGTAACATTTGAAATTCATCTAATTAATAATGAGAATTCTCTTCTAGCTTTTTTTTCTTATTTTTTTTTTTTTTTTTTAGAACGGCAACTTTATTAAAACTACTATCAAGATGCTAGAACATTACAAAGAAAGAAGAAAAGGGTGTTGCATCCAGCGATCCCAACAAATTGAACTATTACGCTTAACATTATACCAATTGAACGAACGCATAACTATATCATCAAATAACACTTCTTTCTTTGGCTTTTTAGACGCGGACAAAAGTTGATTTCTGAAATTCCAAATGCTCCACCACGTAATGTAAAACACACCTTCCAAGACTCCTTTAGAACGAGAAGGCATCCGAATCGACTTGAACCAAGAAAGCCACGCCTGATAAGAATCAAGTGGAATCCTCACAATGTTCCATCATCTACAAACTAAACACGAAACACTTGAAGCCATGTCACAACGAAACAGGAGATGAGCCAAGTCCTCTTGAGCAGCACAACCAATCGGGCAAGAATCCGAAGAAACTAACACTCCCCTACGAACCAAGTTGGAACGCGTCGGAAGCCGATCGAGCGAGACCTTCCAAGTAAAAATATTTTTCTTGATCGGGATCGACTTAACCCATCGAGTATGCGAATCAGACATAGGAAGGAAAGTTTCATCAAGAAGATTACGAACATCCTTGACGTGAAATTCTCCATCCCCACTCATGTCCCAAATCCATCTATCTTCCGAGTTAGATAAAATAACCGGACCCAGGATGTCTTTAACGTGTGCGAGTTGAAAGGATTCAACTCCTCCTCTGACCGCGCGACGAAAAGACGAAGTAACAATAGAATGCATCTTACCAGCCACATTACATTCTTTGTCACCTTCTAGAGCATATAAGCGCGGAAACTTATGGCACAACCGAGAATCACCAATCCACAAATCTTTCCAAAAACTGGTACTCCTACCATTTCCAATTTTGATTTTACAATGTGATATAAAATCAATACATTGAGTCTTAAGAACATTTACTTCCTTGATAATAGAGCTCCAATTAGAAGAATAAGCGGCTGACGGCTTCTGCCCATTGGAACCATGAGAAGCACAAATATATCGAGACCAAAGAGACTTATCACGAGATAAGAATCGCCACACCCATTTAAGCAAAAGAGCTCTATTAAGAGCATAGAAGCTAGAAACTCCTAATCCTCCATATTTCTTTGGAGCAAGAACCTTGGCCCATTTAACCCATGCGATTTTCCTTACATCATCTTGCGCACCATTAAAGAAATTTCTTCTAATGGCTTCCATTAAGTTCAAAACCGTCTTAGGGGCCTTGTATAGCGACATGGCGTAAATTGGAGTGGAACCAAGAACAGTTTTAAGGAGAGTAAGACGGCCCCCAATAGATAGGGTTTTGAGCTTCCATCTAGAAAGCCTCATCCTGAGCTTGTTAATCGCCTCGTCCCAAGACTTAACCAAAGCTGAATTTCTGCCTACACTAACGCCCAAATAATTGAAAGGCGCTTTCATGATTGAACAACCCATCGAAGAAGCAACTTCAAGAACTTGGGAGGAAGGAATACCCACACCAAGCAGATGGCTTTTCTTTATGTTGATAGATAAGCGAGAAAAAATAGAAAAACAATGGAGCATGTAAATAATACCTTTGAAATTCTTTTAGGACCACTCGCCGATAAAAACCGCATCATCTGTGTAGAACAAATGAGAAATCATAGCCGAAGAATCGATCTTGACTCCAGAGAACATACTAGCATCAATAATACGCATGAAGGAGAGGTGTAGGGATTCCATAACAAGAATGAACAAGTAAGAGCCAACGGATCCCCTTGCTTCAGCCCTCGATGAAATTGAAACTCCGATGTTGGACTTCCATTAACAAGAACAGATGCCATACTCGAGGTAAGGCAACCTCTAATCCACGAACACCATTTAGCTCCAAACCCAAAAGAATGAAGGACGTCAATAAGATAATCCCAAAAGAATGGCACGCTGATTTTTTACCCGACAACCAGCTAACAAATCGTCAATAATAAAAGGACCATCGAGAATTTGCTGATTAGGGAGAAAAGCCGATTGAACATCCGAGATAAGATCAGCAATAACCAACGAAAGATGAGTCTGAAGGATCTTCGTAATAACTTTATAGATACTGCCAATAAGACTAATAGGACGAAAGTCACTTACAAATTTCGGATGCAACGATTTCGGGATAAGCGCTATAAACGAAGAATTACATCCAATAGCGAAAGAAGCATGATCAAAAAACCATTCAACTGCCAAGCAGAAATCAGCCCCCACTACATGCCAATACTTTCGGAAAAATTCGAATGTGAAACCATCGGGATCGGGAGATTTATTTTCTCCACAACCCCAAACAAAGATCCCGGATTTCATCTTTCAAAATAGGATTCTCCAAATCAGCCGACTGATCAGAAGTAAGTCGATTAGGAAATGTAAAGTTTAACTTACCATTACATGTACCTAGATCTTGGAATCTAGAAGCAAAATGATCACAAAATTAGTTTTTCACTTGACTAGGATCGTCAACCCAATCGCCATTGACCATAATACCTTTGACAACAATTCTAGCACGCTTTCTATTCACTATACCGTGAAAAAATTTGGAGTTTTCATCTCCCTCCACCGCCCACTTGATTTTTGCCTTTTGAATATAGTCTCGGGCAACAGCAGCCTTATTGTCAAGAAGAAAGTTCATATATTCTGTTCGGGCTAGGAGAATATCATCAGTTACGCCACCTTGATCCAGGATAGTATCAATATCAGAAAGCTTGGTTTTCAGCTCATTTACACAGCCCATCTGTTTCTTCTTTATATTCGCAACAAACACATGAATTTCTTTTTTCAAAATTTGTAATTTCTTTTTAAAGCGAATCATATCATTACTATCATTAAGAGATGTGGATTGCCATACATGAGATACCAACTGATCAAAACCTTGGAAACTCAACCAAGAATGATAAAAACGAAACGGAGTAGCTCCATAGTCAGTAAATACCTCGCGAAGTAAGATAGGTTGATGATCCGATAAATGCCTATCAAGGCAAACTGCCAAAATATGGAAAAGAAGAAATAAAACCGTCTGACACAAGAAAGCGATCCAATTTACTCATCTTTGTAGCTGAAGGATGTGCCCAGGTAAAGGAATATCCCTCTAGTTGAACATCAACTAACCCCACATTAGAGATAAAAGTATAAAACCTACGTGCATCATTAACATTAAAAGAAGACCCCCATCGCTCCTCCATTCTCCTAACTTCGTTAAAATCGCCCATAATAATGCACTCCGCTCCAGCGATTCACAAGAGATTCTAAATAAGACCATAAAATGCGCTTATTAAAACCAAACGAGGGGCGTGACCTAAAAACATAGTCTTCATCTGATTAGGTATCCATGATACGAACAAAGCAACAAAATTATCAGAAATGGTATGATGCTCTTTTCGAAACACAATATGATACCAAGCACACAAGATACCCCCCGAATTACCCAGAGCTGCACTAAAAAGGAAATCAAAATTAGAATTACCCCACAACATCTTAACATCCAACGTTGAAATAGATTCCATCTTAGTCTCTTGAAGAGTTAAGAAAGAGATTTTGTGCTTAATGTTTAACTCCCTAATCCAATCTTTTTTGGCCTTGGATCCTAGGCCTTGTATATTTAGAGATAGACAATTCATCAGAAAACCAAATTGTCTCCTTGTGAACCTATAATTTTCTCCAAATCTTTATTACATCCATCCATGGAAAAACCCATGGTTTGCCCTACCTTGATCATCTCTTCTAACAACTCCAAGATGGAACCACCTTCTCTCTTCTTGACAACCTTCTTAGTAACCTCCGAATGGGAATGCTCATCAATTTCTTGTGAGCTTTCTAAGATGCGAGAACTACAACCTGCTGACTTACCAGGGGGCAAGTTATGACCCATTTGCGAGTCTAGATTTTCACCTTTAGACAAATCATTTAGAGGAGTGAACCCAAGAGGGTAAGGGATACTAGCATCCGAATCAATAGCCTCTATTTCCTTTTTCTTACTAGCATCCGGATCAATAACCTATGTTTCCTTTTTCTTGTTATTGAGCAGATCATATATATTAAAAGGATCATAAGAAGTCACCTTGTCTGCAGAATTGATGCCGAATTCAATGGGCTCCCCATCTTTCTCAGAGTTAGCGCCAAAATAAGTATCCGAAACAGCTTCATCATCGCTTTCCATTTCTAAATTTTCCTGTGGACTAGTATCCATCTGAATCCCTTCCATACCTTGCGACGATTCATCATCAGAATGAACGTCCGTCTCGTGCACTTCTGTTAAAGTTGGGGACCAAGTAAACAATTCCTTAGCACGGACAACAAAAACCTTTCCTTTGACAATAATCTTAAACTTTTCGAGAATATTGTCTTCCTGCTTGGTCATAATACATATACGCTTTCAGGCAAATAAATCATCTTTACCTTCTTCCAGGTCTAAAATTTCTCCCCATTTAGAGCCTATTTTGAGGAAAGTGTTTCTAGACCAAGCATGGAGAGGGACCCCTTCGATGTCAACCCATACAATCCTTTCAAGAGACACAAAGTATGCTTGAGCATTTATCAGACACTTGAACCACGAGGCCACTCCAATGTGTTTCAGGAACTTTTCTTTAACAATGCGAGAAGGTAATTCAATGAGGATCCACATCCCCCCAAGGTAAGCAATCTTCACATTTGCGAACCCCTCTTTAAGTAAAAGATTAGCCAGGTTATTGATTGATGAAAAATCTTTCACCTCTCCCATTACAGGACACCCAAGATCTCTTGTCGCAACACAAGTGTCATCAAGAACCAAAGCTGGTGAGGCAGCTAATTGAGAATTCACAACACCTTTCACTGCTGAAGCAAACGAGGGAGCAACTTCCCCTTTAGTTCCAACTCCATTCTTGCTACTAACGCCCTTATCATTATAACTACCATTCGTATTAGCCTTATAACTCCGTTTATTCACTGGAGCTCTTTGAAATCGAGCCACATTAGCGTGGAGTTTAGTACGCCCCACTCAAACCGTGCACAAATTACTAATCAAACGCTCCACATCAAAAACATTAATGAACCACACAAAAACGAACCACTTACCTGCTTTGGATCTTCTATCCGGTATATAGGCATCGACAACAATTCCATACACCTTACAAGAATTCCATAAATCTTTCGCACTGAATTGATCCGGAAAATATGTGACAAAAGCCGACGTCGATATCTTCCAGACATCGTCCTCCTTGGATCTCTGATTACCCGCAACAACCACGACACCACAAAAGCGGAAAACGAAAATAACAATGAAATAAATCAATTTTTTTTTTTTTTTTTTTTTTGTGAAAATCAATCAAGAATAGAAATGAAAATTGAAAAAGGTTAATTGGATTGAAGGGAGATCTGAGGGTTGAATTGATTTATGAAAAAGAGTTTGATTTAGGGGAAAAAAGATAGGGGTTGGGGATGACGAGATCCAGGAAGAGGATAATCGCCATGGTCAAACTTTCATGGCTTCTATTAAATAATTGCTTCTAGTCGGTTGTAGCTCTCTTGTGTTCTTATTCTTTGTTTTCGTTCGTTACATTTATAGTAATAAACTTTGTTTATAAAGCTAACCGAAATTTAGAATTACGGAGTAATACTTTTACAAGAATGCATGACTAGTGCTTGAATGATTATTTGCATTCAGTACATTCTTTAAATACAGTCAATAACAATAAAACAAGGAACCTAACAAACATCAAAATACGATATAACAATTATTTTACAGAAAATCGGAATAACAAAGAAAGGAAAAGGGACAATGGCATTTTGTTGCTACAAATTACATGCATCATAAATTGATTAAATTCATAATCCCAGAAGTTGCCATTTTGACTAAATTTTCTTTTTTGCAGAGTGCATTAGGAATGGGCCACTGAACTAGGGCTGAGCACAAAACCGATCGAACCGAGCCGAACCGGACCGAACCGAACCGGACCGACCATTTTCGGTTCGGTTTCGGTTCTATGTCTTATCGGATGTCGGTTTTCGGTTCGGTTCGGTTCGGTTCGGTCTGACCCAAAACCGACCAAACACGCACATAAAGCATGTAAACCGGGCCGAACCGACTGAACCGACACAAAACCGAACCGAACCGAACCAATTCGGTTCGGTTTCGGTTCATGTTTTTTGTGAAATCGGTTCTCGGGTCGGTTCGGTTTTTGTCGGTTCCGGACCGTTGCTCAGCCCTACACTGAACATGCATATGTTCCACGGGATTTAAATTGAAGCAATTTGATTTCCACATGGACAGCTCTGACACAACAAATTTAAATTAATAATTAAAAAGTATTTCACACCTGATGTGACGATATATACTTGTTGAAGCAAATTCCTGCTACCCGACCTTAATACGGAGGTTTGAGCTTCCATCAATCGTTCCGGAGGAAAAGATTAGATCCTGTTGGAAATGTATATATTTACAAACACGTAAATGTCCGGATTCGAACTCGTGACCACGGGATTGCACACATTAGCGAATGAGAATTAAAGTTAAATAATTAATGTTAATGTTTACGATTAATTATTGCACATTAAGTCCGTTTAACGATCGTTAAGTATTTAACGGAAAAATTACTAACGACCGTTAAATGAAAAGAGAAAGGACTAGTAATGGAAAATCTTGAAATGGAAAAGTTTTGGGTTTCTCTTGGGCTTGTCTCATGGCCGGCCATAGGGGGTTATCCAACCCAAATCCTTAACTTGTTCCCAAAGGTTTCCATGCACTATATAAACAAGGCTAGGTTCTAGGGTTTTTGATAACTTTGTGCATTGAATTAACCCTAGATCTCTCCTCTCCTCTCTCTTGCAATTCTCAGCCGAACACCCCATTGTTAGGGAGTTTGGTTTTGATTTTTTCCATTAAACGAGGACTTGTGTTAGATCTAGCAATCGCTTGATTCGTTGGTTAATTCGTGTGTACAAGAACGTGGTAGTAAGACACTATTCTTACACCAATTGGTTTGAGTTGTAAAACGGTAAGGGACAACTCTTCAAACCACTTCTTTGTTTTGTTTAAGAGATCTGACATTCGCAAGAGGTACGTTACGCATACTTTCAGTTAATTAATTTATTTGTTATGATCTTTAGTCTTCCGCTGTGTACTCTTGATGTCTACATGTTATTATTGTATGTCATGTATTATAAACTCAACAGTGGCATCACGAGCCTTGTATAACAAGTAATTAATTACTGAAACACATAAATAAAATAAACATGTTGTGTTATTATTTGTATGCGTAGATCTAGGGTTTGCAAAACCTAAACCCTAATTATTTTAGGGGGCGTTTTATTTTGGTGCCCTAATTAGGGTTTTGTAAACTAAAGTTTTAATTGGATTAGAAACCATAGGATGAATGCAACTTTATGTGTATTGCGTAACTCTGTTTAATTGCATTAATTGTTAAGTGTAATTTTATGTCCATGATAATTATCTGCATGTTTTATCATGGATCTGCTTTTATTGTATGTTCTACTTGTTTAAGTAATATACACTAAATTATGATAGATCTAAAATTGGGGAAGACCTCAATCATTATTAATTTAATCAATTATGTGCTATGTGGTATATATTTTAATTTTGACTTACATGTCGATGAATCGATGCATGTGGCTCACCTTGTACATAGATGAAAACGGGTGAAAGTCTTAATTAAATATATGCATATTGACAGATCTAGAATTGATTATTATTAGGATTTATCAAAAGGTTTGCATGTGGCTATTTGATATGCATGACTTATTTTTTTGTTATGCATTCATTGTTTATTTGTTTATTTTTTCAAATACTTGCTTGTTTGTTATGTGTAACAAGGGTATTTCTACAAGAAAAATAAACTGACCTAAACAATGGTGAAACGTGTATTTTTAAGCATAGTAATCATAATCGTTTAATTGATTGGTGACTTTGGTACAAATGGTCTGAACGGCTCACCCATTAGAATGAACTATAAATGGGTTAATAAAGAAGTCGCAGTCACTGAAAGGATGTCTAAGGTTATGCTTTAGCGCTTACCTAGTCCTCTGCCCTCTGTAAGTTCAAATGGAGCTACTTAGTAAGCCATAAAATGTGCAAGCTCATCTTAAGGGCGAATTAGTTTTAATTCCATGCGCCACTTCGGTGGTAATTACCTGAAACACTAAGTGTTTACACTTATGCAAAAGTACGGTATAATGGATGATAATTAACACTAAATTCCTTGATTGGTGAATCCAATACCTCAATTAAAGTTTGATGATGAAAAGCTTATACATTAAAACAAGATATAAATGTTTTAATAAAACCTATGCTACGAAGATGAATGCATGACATCTTTGTACATATTTGATTTGACATCAAAAATTATTACCCTTTAATTTAAGTTATATGCCATCCAACGAAACGGAAACACCTAAGATTACCTTTTATTTGCGTGAGAACGTGACTTAGATCGTAATCAAAGGTTAAAATGTCCACGTGTCGTGAGAACGGGCATGGACGATTTTGCAGTTTCTTAAGTTGGACAACTTAATTGAGTTAGGCGGTGAAAACTGAAAACTCAAGGCATAAGATGGGATAAAACATGTTTACATGGCGATTGATATTGGCTATATGTAAATCCCATAAATTTAGGAATTGCAATTGAAATTGGCAATTGAGCAATAGCTCTACCATTTTGTATACGGTTCATTACTAGCAGATCAACTGACGTAATGAAATTATGACAATTTCGATCCTAGTTTTCAATAATAATTAATTGGTTATATGAATATGAACCTTGGGTATTTAATTGTTTATTGAAAAGGAAAATTGTCAAAATACTAATTATGGTTTTTTGAACTTTTTCTGTAGATGGCTCAACCAGAAAACACTATGAGCTTAATGAGTGCTGCTTTCAAAGATATGATTGGAAGAGACAAGCTGACTGGCCATAATTTCAATGATTGGCATCGTTCACTTAGGATCATCCTTCGTGTTGCCAAAAGGGTTGAAATTTTGACTACACCTCTGCCTGATGCTCCTCTCAATACGGCTACTGCTCTTGAACAAGAGGCATATCGTGTTGAATATGAGAAGCACAACGATGTGGCGTGTCTAATGCTTTCGGGGATGTCTGCTCAATTGCAAAAACAATTTAAGCGTTATCCGCCTATGAGCATGCTAGACGAACTCAAACGTATGTTTGAGAAGCCACCTGCAGCTGAACTATATGAACTAATTGAAAAGGTTCATAGCTGCAAGCAGGAAGTTGGCAAATCTGTCTCCGACCACGTTCTCGAGATGAAACATCACTTGGACCAATTGAAGAAGTCCGGCTGTGGTTACTCGAATGATGTATGTGTCGGTCTCATCAATCACTCCCTTAATCAGGAACGATTTGGTGATTTTGTCAAAAAATTTAACACGCATTGCACGGGGAAGACAGTGAATGAGTTACATGCAATGCTTGTAGACTACGAGAAAAGATTGCCAAAGAAGGCTCCTACACCTGTTGTACTAGCAATACAAGGTGGTAGGGTGAATAAGCCAAAGCCACAAGCAGATAAGAAAGGGAAAGGAAAAAGAAAGGGGAAACAAGTTGTCATCCCACCAGCTCCTAAGAAGAACCCTGCAAAGAAAAAGGAAAATCCTAAGAAGGATTTAACTTGCCACCACTACAACTCACCGGTCACTTTGCGAAAGCGTCCGGTTTATCCGAATGAGTGCCTTCGAATAAAAATAAGATGGTGCCTAGCTCATCAGGTATTTTTATGTTTGAATTATTTTATTGTCCTCATAAGCAAAATTCACGGATATATGATACGAGGATGTGGTACTCACATCTGTAATACATCGCAGGGTCTTAGAGGAGCAAGGAAAGGCGACCTATGAGAGAGATACTTATGTACGTTGGAAATGGAAAGCGTGCAGTTGTCGAAGCCATAGGGACTTTTGATTTAGTGTTGCCTTCGGGCTTAATTTTGGAACTAAATAATTGTCATTATGCACCCTCCATTGTTAGGGGTGTTATTTCAGTTTCTTTGTTAAAAGATATTGGCTTTGTGCACACTTTTACCAGTTATGGAATTTCAGTTTCTTTAAATAATGTTTTTTATTTTAATGCAATTCATATGCTTGGTGTGTTTGAAATTGATATGGATGGTTGTGTATCCAATGGAAATAATTCGTTGTATAGCATTAAGAAGAGCAAGTTGAACTGTGACTCTTCTTATCTTTGGCATTTTCGCCTTGCCCATATAGGCAAGAAACGCATGGAAAAGATGCAACACGATGGGCTTTTACAAACGGTCAATGATGAATCATTTGACAAATGCGAGTCTTGCATAGCTGGGAAGATGACAAGGAAACCTTTTCACCAAAAGTGGAAAGGGCTTCCGATCTACTTGGATTGATACACACTGATGTGTGTGGTCCACTTAGACATGTGTCAAAACGTGGTGCTTCCTACTTCTTAACCTTTACGGATGATTTCAGTCGTTATGGTTATGTTTATTTACTTAAACATAAACATGAAGTCTTTGAAAAATTTAAGGTTTTCAAAAGTGAAGTAGAATTACAACTCGGTAAGAAGATTAAAGCTCTTTGATCCGATAGAGGTGGTGAGTATATAAGTCAAGAGTTCAAAGATTACTTAGCTGAGTATGGAATTATCTAGCAACTCACATCTCCTTATACTCCACAACAAAATGGTGTATCTGAAAGGAGAAATCGTACCTTACTTGACATGGTACGATCAATGTTTGAACTTATGACTCTTCCTTTTACTTTTTGGGATTATGCCCTTGAAACTGCTATTCGCATTTTGAATATGGTTCCAACAAAGAAGGTTGTTAAAACTCCATATGAAATATGGACAGGAAAAGCTCCCAACTTTTCTTACTTAAAGGTCTAGGGATGTGAGGCGTTTGTTAAACGTGACACACCGGATAAGCTCCAAGCCAGATCTGTTAAGTGTATCTTTGTAGGATACCCTAAGGAAACTATGTTTTACTACTTTTACTACCCAGCTGATAATAAAGTCATTGTGGCTAGGTATGGAGATTTCCTTGAAAGGAATCTCATATCTCAAGAACTCAGTGGGAGAGTATATGATCCGGAATATGATCAAGAAGATACAACACCTTCTGAAAATACTAGCCAACTTCAAGAAGAGCACGAAAGCTTAGCGCTCCTCTGAAGTTGTTCCCATTCGTAGGTGCGAGAAAGGACTATACGTGCACCTGACCGTCTATGTCTTAACGTGGAGGTGGAGGAAAATATGGTTGGGGATCTTAATGAACCACCAACTATAAGGTGCCATGGTGATCCTGAAAAGGATACATGGCGGTGCTATGAATGGGGAAATGCAATCCATGAAGGATAATGATGTTTGGATTGAAGTTGACCTTCCTCCCAATGTGAAAATCGTTGGAAGTAAGTGGATCTTCAAGAAGAAAACTGACATGGATGGCAATGTACACACCTACAAGGCTCGTCCGGTGGCTAAAGGTTTTACTCAAACCTATGGCATTGACTACGAGGAGACATTCTCTCCTGTAGCGGACATAAGAGCTATTAGGATTCTCATAGCTATAGGTGCACACTATGACTATGAGATTTGGCAAATGGATGTCAAAACCGCTTTTCTGAATGGTCGTCTAGATGAAGACATCTATATGGCACATCCGGAGGGGTTTGTGAATCCATTATTTCCCTAACCGTGTATGCAAGCTTAAAAGGTCCATTTATGGACTGAAGCAAGCATCAAGGCAATGGAATAAAAGATTCGATGGAGAAATCAAAGGTTTTGGATTTACTCATAATCTTGATGAGCCTGTGTATATCACAAAGCTAGTGGGAGTCATGTTACTTTCCTTATTCTGTATGTCGATGACATATTAATCATTGGAAATCATATACCAAGTCTAAATGAGGTGAAAGCCTATCTTGGTAAATGTTTTTCGATGAAGGACTTAGGGTAAGCAACATATATCCTTGGAATCAAGATCTACAGGGATAGATCAAGGCGGCTAATTGGTTTAAGCCAAAATGCTTACATTGACAAAATATTGAAGAGATTCAATATGCAAAATTCCAAGAAGGGATTTTGCCAATGCAAGTAAATCATGGTTTGGCGACCAAGGCTGTGCTTCAACACCGAGGTGCGCATGAAGAAAGTTCCTTATGATTCGGCTGTAGGATCTATCATGTATGCGGATACGATGCACAACTGATGTTGCGTTTGCTCAAAACTTGACCAGTCGGTATCAACAGAATCCGGGTGAAATTCACTGGACTTCTGTTAAACATATTCTC
Organism: Chrysanthemum makinoi; assembly: GCA_910596185.1. Taxonomy (NCBI): domain Eukaryota; kingdom Viridiplantae; phylum Streptophyta; class Magnoliopsida; order Asterales; family Asteraceae; genus Chrysanthemum; species Chrysanthemum makinoi. Next base: position 21,435,650 of record OU343218.1, on the reverse strand, counting down.
AAGTACCTTAGGGCTACAAGAGATATGTTCATAGTGTATGGGAAATCCGAAGCGAATGCATTTACTGAGGTTACCGTGATGCATCTGGAAGTGTGACAAAGATGATCGAAGTCTCGGGCGGGTTTACATATTTGTCATCAATGGAGGTGCTGTGGATTGGAAGAGCAAGAAGCGACAACACTTGCGATGTCGCTCAGAAAAGTGAGTACATAGCGGCGTCGGACGCCATAGGCTGTTTGGATAAGGAAGTTTGTTTCGGGGCTTGGTGTTATGCCGTCGATTGAAAATCCTATTAAAGTATATTGTGACAATTCTGCTGCAATAACTTTTGCCCATGAACCTAGAGTCATGAAGGGCACCAGACACTATCCTAGACAATATCACTATGTTCGAGAGCAAGTCGAAATTGGTGAAATTGAGTTGCTCAAAGTTCACGCAGATGATAACCTAGCAGATCCTTTAACGAAGGCCTTACCTGGTGAAAAACTTAATCATTTGTCTGATAAGTTTGGACTTCGTTTAGCTAGTAATTTCATGCCCATCTGTGACTAAGTATTTTAGATAAAAGGATATTGTAAACATTATTATTGAAATGAAATAAAATATTTTGTTATGTTTATTATTCATTTATAATGATGTTGTCCTATATTTGCATGTTTAAATCCTTGAATAACTTAAGTTATTCTAAATAGTCCGTTGTCGATCAATAACATGGGAATGATATTGAATTAAGACAAATCTGAGTATTAGTTAGAATATACTTGAAAGTATATTGATGCATAGCATGACTAATTTTAGATGATATTCAATGAATTGAGTATAGGACTTATCCCACCCGCATGATAATACTTTATGGATCTTTGTCATTAAGTATATCATGAATATTTATCCTCTGACTTGAGATACCAGAGATATGTTATGGATATAGTGCATTTTTGTGAAGCAATCTAACGCTATACGTAACTGGTGGTTATAAGGGTTGTTTTCAGAAGTGTTGCGAAGTTTATGAATCCTGCTTGTAGTCAAAATGGGATTTGTTTCCTTCAAATTTTGAAGTATAATCTTCTTTGGGCCCTCGTAGGGTTGTTAAGATGTTTGCATGGCCATACCCAGGTCTTCGGAATATGTTGAAGAATTGGTAATCTTAATCAATCATATAAGCGAGAAAGCAGAATAGTTAATTAAGAAATGAGTGAGATCCATATTCTTATTAACATGGTATTAGAAACAAAAGGATGAATATGATGATGAATCATCAAAACTTGGTTTTCTCCAGAAAACCATACACGAGTTGTACCGGGGCATTGGCGTGTTGCTAGACGCTAACCAATGTCATTTCACGTTTTGTATACATATCCAAGTGGGAATGTTGGAAATGTATATATTTACAAACACGTAAATGTCCGGATTCGAACTCGTGACCACGGATTGCACACATTAGCGAATGAGAATTAAAGTTAAATAATTAATGTTAATATTTACGATTAATTATTGCACATTAAGTCCGTTTAACGATCGTTAAGTATTTAACGGAAAAATTACTAACGAGCGTTAAATGAAAAGAGAAATGACTAGTAATGGAAAATCTTGAAATGGAAACAAAACGCCATTGTCCCTTTTCCTTTCTTTGTTATTCCGATTTTCTGTAAAATAATTGTTATATCGTATTTTGATGTTTGTTAGGTTCCTTGTATTCACTGGTATTTAAATAATGTACTGAATGCAAATAATCATTCAAGCACTAGTCATGCATTCTTGTAAAAGTATTAGTTCTAAATTTCGGCTAGTTTTATAAACAAAGTTTATTATTATAAATGTAACGAAGAAAAACAAAGAATAAGAACACAAGAGAGCTAGAAGAGAATTCTAATTATTAATTAGATGAATTTCAAATGTTACAATATGCACATTATTAATAGACTAAACTAGGAAGAGAATAAAGTATTTAGTTAGAAAGTTGAATCATTCACGATCAATACTTATGGATTTAAGATTATTTGAGGATAAAAAATTATTTACATACAAGGGATAAATCTTCACCATCCATTTTTATTTGAGCTAATGGATGAGATTAATCCCAACAATTTAAAAAAATCACTTTCATTATTTTTTTTCAAATATTAATATCTTTCAAACCGTTAATCGTTAATCGAAAAAAATATATCATTGCGACGAGCATTTAATTATCTTTCTATAGATAGGCACTTTGATATAATTTCGACAATTTTTTTTTCTTCATATTTTTCACGTTTTTTTTAAAGTTTTTTCGTTTTTTTACGTTACTGAAATTTGCATTAGAAAATCATATATGATAAAACACTAATTTGAATATCACATGTGATATTAGTGTAATATCATATATGATATGTAATATCACATGTGATATTCCGCGATAAAAGAGCTCTGTTTCCAAACAGATTTGTCCATCAGTAATGGGGATTAGGGTAATATCACATATGATATTACATAATATATATGATTTAACACTAATATCACATGTGATATTCAATTTAGTGTTTTATCATATATGATTTTTTTCATGCACATTTCAGTAACGTAAAAAAACAAAAAAAATAACGAAAAAACGTGAAAAAAACGATTTTTTTTTCCCGAAAGTATATCACAGTGCCCGTCTATAGAAAGATAATTAAATGCTCGTCGCGGTGGTGTAAATATTTTCACTTAACGATTAACTGTTTAAGAGATATTAAATTATAAAAAATAGGTGAAATAATAAAATGTTTTTAATCTCAGCCATTGATTTCTTTTTAGATGGATAGTGGAGATGAGTCCCTTGGCATGTGAGAAAAATTTGGTATGTAAAATAACTCTCCTCATACTTATGATACATAATATTTCACAACACTCCTATTATAGTATTCATTGTATATATGTTCTTATGTTGTCTTTAAATTGGCTTTATTAAAAACATAATCCACAAAAACCAAATACGATAAAACTTGAAGAAAAAAGAATGCAACTCCTCACTTCAATGTATATATGTTCTTCAAGCGTTAGAAGATAATCTTATAAGCCAGTTGCTCAAATACTTTTGATGACAATATTAAATTGTAAAAAAACACACTGGATTATTTTTTTTTCTTTATTTTTTACATTTATACATTTCACAACATTGCTGATATTATTTATTTTTATTACTGTAATAATCAATAAGTCATTAATTCTATTCTTTCAAAACCGAATAGAAAAAGTTTATGAGAGCATCATATTTTTTATGTTTTCTTTTTCGGTTACACTACCACGAGGAAAGATTCACATATGAAAGAGACAAGTATGTCATCTCTTACATATGAATTTTAAATCTTATTTATTTGTCATGTCTTATAACACAAATAGGATTTATTTACATCAACCAATGTGAATATCCAATCTAAAAGAGACAAGGTTGATTTGGTCGAGTTTTATAATTAAAGTGTGCAGATGTTAAACTGTTGATACAAAAGTTGGGCGTTCCTTGTTCGGGGCTCTGACTCTCGTACCAATTGCTGATTGTTGCTTGAGACCTGCGCACTAAGAGACAGAAAACACCGTTAGGCTTACCGTGGGATTGTCTCCCACGATTATCCTCCGGCGTGAGAGTAAGTAAGCGGTTTAGGTTTAAAGGAGAGTTAGGGTTTGAGATCGTACCTTTAACGAGGGATGGGATTCCCTTTATATACACACGGAATCCTTGTTGGTTCCGTGTTCCTCAACCTTCGGCGTATCCCGCCTAAGTCGGTTGGTAATGATAATCTCCATAATTAGGAGATATCCGATATCTATTCTATGAATAGCTTTGGGTTTGGGCCTTCGTGAGCCCAAACATCTAGTCGGCTTAGCCCAGTTCGTACCGGGCTAAGTTAGTATTGGACTTTAGTCGGGTTCGTGACCCAAATATAGACTATACGTCATCATGTCCTCCCAGTCTAGTATGCTTAGTGACGAACTGCTGATGCTAGACTAATAACCGTTGTCATTAAAAAAACTTCGAAGCGTAGCCAAGAAGCCATAAAAAGATACCCGCCGGTACATTGTATCTAGACATTGGATTAAAGAATGGGCGCCTCGTAAGTCGGGGGAAAGTTACTGCACCCGTGTCCCATCAAGCAATCTCAACCACATAGTGAGGGCTGGTGGGGTCCATGTGTCACTCATCGCGTGGATGAGGAAAAGTATATAACCCTTCGCTTCATTTTCACAGTGTTTCTCACAGTCAAAAGAAAACACAATCCGCCATTGTTAAAGACTACTTGCAGTTGCAATTCAGAAACTAACCTACTTCAAAGGTAGCCGCGCGTGCGCTTTCTCAAAAAATAACAACACCATGGTCAAACAATTGTCTGACTTCACCTCCCACCTCACCGAGAGTTATCTCTTAGAGTTCACTTCAGATTACTTTATACCCCTTGACGTGCATCCGGTTGTTCCGGGTGCGCGGGCATCGATTGCGGACTTCCCGAGAAGGTGGGGTATATACACGCGTTTTTCAATTCTCGAATCAGCGTGTGCCCTCATCCGCTTTATGTGCGATGTATTAAACTATTATGATCTGCACATATCCCAGTTGCACTGCATCGGGGCGGCTAAAATAATTAATTTTGAAGTGAATTGCCGTTTACTGGCAATTAACCCAACCATCCACCTATTCCGCGCCTTCTATCACACGACCTAGGCGCATGGGTGGGTATCCTTTGCTAAGCGCGCGGGTAGACTTCAGTGTTACACTGAGAAAATAGACTCGCTTAGGAATTGGAGGGATATCTTTTTCTGGGTAGATGACACATGCTTCCCATGGCATTATGATTTTTATACCCGGGGTACGTTAGAGAGGGATGAGTACCCCTTGCCTGGATCTTATATGCGCTGAGGATGCGGGCGATAAATTCTAACCGCATCCACATTAGTTCCTACCCCGAGGAATTTTTGGTGCATATGGGCATCAGCCGTAATTTCTTTGGTATGCCGGATGAGATGCCAATCTTCTTGGGCACCAATGGCCAGGGTGGGTACTCCTTCTTCCGCACCCCTTTTGTAATTAATGTAAGAGCTTTCTTCTTTTTTCCGCGCATTATATAACTTGTGTTATTTGTTGTCTTGTATTGCGCAGAGATGGATCTATTCACCGTAGTGCATCTAGCAAAGCCCGTGGAGGTAAAGACAGGGGTACGGCCCTTGAAAGAGGGTAAAGAGCCGATACTTGGCCTTGTGGCGTACGCACAGGCTGAATGTAGGAGAGGCGGGGACAAGTTCCTCTGTTGCGTGGAAGGCAGCCGCTACAAAGCTTGCCAAGCCCTCGGTGCCCTCCCCAATAGCGCGCCACCACCCATAGCGATTGGGACCATGGACGAGGAGGTAGAGGAGCAAGAGTCTGGGTTAAAGCGTAAAAGGACGCTCGGAGAGGATGGCGCGAGCTCCTTGAGGACGAAACGCCCGGTGATCTTCAATGTGGAATCATCTGCAAGTGAGGCTGCGTCATCGCAACCATCGGCGAATGTATCTGGCCCACAGTAAGTAATCTCGACAATACTTGTTTCCTTTTCTGTTTGCTTTTTCAACTGCGCATATGGGAAACCGACAATTCGATGTCTATGCGTAGGTTTGAACAGAGTCGCGAGTCGACCCCCATAATAGTCCTGTACATTCCTCTCACTCTGCGTGGTCCGAACCGCGTAGCCACAAGGATGAGGATGTATCTGCTGGAGATGCATCAGTGGGGCACCTGGTTGAAGAGTTGGTGCAAGCATCTGGGCATCAAGCTGCGCTGGTAAAGAAGCTAAAGGCTAAAATCTCCTGTGAAGATAGCCAAGCCGCTCAAAAGGATCAGGCAATTGCGTTGTTGGAGGCGCAATTAGCCACTGCCCAGACTGAAGTAGAAGCGGCAAATGCGTATCTGGAGAAGCTTGCAGGAGAGAAAATGTCGCTGCTATCCCAAATAAACCAGGAGCGTGTTGAGGCGGTGCAGTATAAGGCGTCGTGTCAGTGGGCTCTTAAGTATCTTGAGGAGGGTAAGAAGGAGTTGGTCGCACAGCTGGAAGATCTTGGCGCTACTGTGGGCAGTGCATTGGAGGTGCAAGAGGCCAAATTGCGCAAACTTAGTATTGAGTATGTTGATCCCAGTTGAGCAAACGATCTAATATAGAAACTGACTTGTAACAAAAGCTTACCAAGTATTACGCGGAATTTAATACTTAATCTTAAGAAGAAGAACAGTAAACATTCAACACCTCAATATTATTTATTAATACGAATACTCTTACAGTATTAGGGTTTTGCAACCTTGAAGTGTATCGACCTTAGATATAAAACATACGTATATCTAACCTAACCTAGGACCTCCTTTTATAGGCTAAGGAGTCCTATACAATATACAATACGTAACCTACAAGATAAATATCTTTTCCATATTTATCTAATACAATAAACTAACCGACTATACAAGACTAGCAGTGCTTACTATATATTATCCGTGGTTACACAATACTACTAGCCGCGGTTGTCTTCAGTTATACTCTTCAGTCCGTGGTTACATCAAGCCTGTCCATGGTTCCAGTACTTATAATAATTCTTGATCTAAGGAACCTAAAACCCAACAATCCTCCCCTAAACTTGATAAATTCTAACAGAATTCTCAAGTTTTCTTTAAGCTCAAAACATCTGAATTGGAGGATGTAGCCAAACACTTACTAGCTTTAAGTATCTTCTCATACTTCATCAACAAATCATAAGCTTGACCATCATAAGATACTATCATCTTGATACAACCAGGCTTCAACATCTGAGCAATTATTCCTGGATGCTTATTCAGTTGAGGATAATCACCTTCTACAAGCATATGAATAACCTTTCCAGAAACAGTTAAGACATGAACTCCACAAGTTTGATATAAAAACCATCTAGTAACTTGACCATTGTAGAGTCCTTTCCATTCAGGTTCATCATGAGTAGGTTCAAATAGAATCTTCAAATTATGATAAACCAGCCTCTCATGATAATCATTTGGATGTACTTCACCAAATTTATTCTTGTAAAGTATCCAAAGATTTATCAAATCATCTCTATCAAAATACTGAAGCATCTGTGAAAATTTATTATACTCAAAAACTTCATTGTTGAGTCTTTGAATTTTCCAAACTCCTTCACTTCCAATTAAAAGCTTAAACTCATAAGAAATGATTTGATTTACATCTTCAACAACTTTCAATCTCTTAGAATCAGATGTCTCCTGAACCTCAGATTTTCTCTTTCTTTTACTTTGAATCCATTCATCATCCTTTTTAATCCACTCTTCTTCCTTTTTAGAATTCATCAGACAGAAATCATCTTTATTAATTCTCATACATCTCTCATAAATTTCCAAAATTCTTTCAAATGAGCACCTACTGAGATTATCAGAAACATATATGCCTGAATTCTTAATAATCTTCATCAATACATTCCTCATCTAAGCCATAGTAGGAGGTTTCTTTCTTATAACCTGTTTCTTTGTTTTGCTCACATTCTTTGCCCATTCATTCATCAGTCTAGCTTTCTCCTCATCATCCAACAGTTTCCATTCTTGCGCAGTAAACTCATCAAGTATTTGTAAAGAAGCTTGAAGATAGTTTTGTGAGTTATACCATATAGCTAACCATTTCTCACTAGCTTCCTCCTCTTCTTTCTTTCTTTTATCCAAAGCTGCTTGGTCTTCAGCCAATAAGTTTCTTCCATACTCTTCATCATAAGCTTCTTGTTCTGCTTTATTTTTAAACTTCAATACTACCTCTTTACCTTTCCCAACATCAGATTGAACCACTTTCTTCTTCAAAGGTTCACCAATAACCAAACTTTTAACTCTAGGTTTAGTAGCAGTAGACTGAACAGATAAAGCAGGTGCAATGATAGGTGTAGGAATAGATGATGTTTTGCTCAGATTAATCAATGTACTTTGACTTCTTTCTCTACTTCTTTAGGTTTAGGTGGTAATATAGAGAGAGTTGTGACAACAGTGGAAGTGGTTATGATAGCAGTGGGTGTGTCATGATGAGTAGGAACAATAGCCAAGTCTGAAACTGCATCAGTGGTTACAAAAGTACTAACCATGGTTTCAGGTATACTATCAGTTGTTGTGTTCTGCACTACCTCAACATTATTCAATTTTTCAAGAACAACCTCATTCCCATCTTTATCATAAACCAAAAAATCTTGATCTCCACTATCAACATCTTCTTCCATAGTTACACCAACAGATACATCCACAGCCTCCCCTAAATTCATGCCATCACTCCTCCCCTGTTTGGATACATCCTTGCATTGAGCAGAGGAGTCCACCTTCTTTTTCTTTCTTCTCATAGCTTTCAAAACAGCAACTCCAGGTCTTTTCACTTTCTCCAAAACCAATACTCTATGCTTCAACCTCCGAATATCATTACCTTGAAACACAGTCAACTTCTGTAGACCTGAAATTTTATCCTCCATTTTAGCACACTTAACCGTTAATTCATTTAAACGTTCAAGAATATCCTCCCACCGACTGTAAAGCGGTCCAGAGGTGGTTCATTGGAAAAGTCATCATGTACAAAGTCATTAACCGTCAATTCATTTTCAGGTTCCAATCTATCCTCATCACGTCGAGCTGTGTTAACTGCTCCGAGAGGTGAATCCTTGGATATAGAAGACATAGCACCAGACCGAGCCTGATCATCTATGTACCCTGTAGCAGCCAGTTGGCTAGGGATACCTCCACCTGTGTTAAGTTCCAAAGAACTTTCCACATTAGGAGTTGCCAAAGGTTGGGTCTTATTGATGTTTCCACTATCTTGACCAGCATCAAAGCTTGAATCAGTAGTGGAAGCCCTTCCAATCATGTCACCTCCACCCCATGTGACAGCCTCATTAACTAAACCACTAACACTAGCCTGAGGAAGCTTAGTGCCCTGTGTTCTCCTAGTCCATGATGCAAGACCTTCATTAAACTCCGATCAAGTAGGCAAAGTAAGCATGTGAGGAAATAAAGGAACATCTCTAATGACAACATTTTGTGGCTGATTCCTCATATGTGCAAAACCTCTAGGAAGCATATAATGTACTTCATACTCTCTAGCATGTTCAACAGGTTCCACAATTTGATGTTCCACAAGCAGTTGAACAAACCTAGGATACAAATAGTATTTACCCTTCTTCCTAATGTTTTGTACTAACCCCTCATATATCATCTTAGACCAGTTAAATTTCCTTCCACCAGACAAACAAATAATAGCAGTAGCAATTTTTGAAGGAAAGTCATTAAAGCCTGTGGTCTTGTTACTCATACACATCAACAAAGTGTGAATCAAAAACTTCCATTGTTGTGAAAACAAACTCTTAAAAAATTGTACCTTTTCACCTCTGTGTGTATATCCTAATCTCTCTAAACCAGCAACAATCTCAACATCTGAAAGATTATCAACACCATCAGCATCATCAAGCCTTAAAACTACTCTAATGATCTCCTCAGAAACAGAAATAGCATTCTCATCCACAACAGTACTAAACACCTCCAAGCCATCAACCTCTTCAAGTTTAGCATTCCTCCAAAACTGATGGATGTAGGCTCTAAGAATGGTAGGTTCAACCGTTAAAGCATAGTGAATGGGACTGTGAACTAGGAAATCAATCATTTGATGAAACCCTTCAGATCGAGCATCCTTAGTGAGTATGGCAACAAGGTTATGTGAAGTGGAATACGTGTTAGCCATTGTGATTAATGAGATATATGAAGTGGGTTTTGTGAATAAACCAAAGAAAGTGATTAGGGTTTAAGTGTATTGCCAATTTGAAATGGTTAGAAGATCAAAGAAATTGATCCATCCGTGATTTTGGGGAGAGATATATAGTTTTGCCAAAGTGTCGAAACAACCCCTGTAGTATCCAAAACACAGGATCATTCTATCCGCGGTTCCATAATAGCTATCCACAGTTGTAACAAACCATCAGTGGATACAGATGATTACTCCTCCAAATATCCAAGAGATAGAGCAAGTAAGGCAGTGAAAGAGCACACACAAATATGAAGGATTACACAATTTTTTATTTATTTATTTTTTTTTAACAAACACAAGCAGCTCACACACCAGCTCCTATGTATACAAATCCTTCATACCTGCAAGTTCAAAAACACAAAACAAACAAAAAAACAAAGATTATGGTTGTCAGTGGTTAGAAATAGCCAGAAGTGTTTACAAAAGCCCTATCCGTGGTTAGAACAGGAAGTCAATATAGTCAACTTCTAGAACTTATCTCAGTCCAATACCCAAGAAACTCATTAACTTTCCAACCACATTTAACCTGCCCCATATTTACTTCAATAACCCTAAACTTCACTTATAAAAAGAACCCTTAACCTCTTAGAACGCACACTCAATCCAAATCAAAACCCTAATTCTTCCAAAAATCCCAATAATGAGCAGCTCCAACCCAATCAATCTCTCATCAGACGACAAGACCTCCTCCAACAGCAGTCTGGAGAGATGGAAAAAGAACTACTTAGCAAGCAATCCAAGCGAAGGAGAGAATATCTCATCTTTAAGTTCGTATGTATCACCCTATGAAGATACATACGAAGAAACATCTCCCATGGCAGTCAGTGCACCTCCACAAGAATCCCAGCCATGGAGATTTGACATACCTCCACAAGATCCACGACCATTAAAATCTCCATTTCTTCCATCATCAGAAGATGATAGTGTAGTGAATCCAAGTGATGCCTCTGAAGACTCTGATGACTCTTCTAAGAAGAGGACTTCAAACCCCAAACCTTCATCATCTAACCCCCAACCAAGACCATGAGCAAGAAACCCACCACTCCCTAAGGATAGAGAGGTGATTCTTGGTCTTAGTGCACCAAGTCATGGTGCTTCTTCCCACATCGTAACAAGGAAAGGAAAAAGGAAGATGGAGTAAGTTGTTGAATGGTGGAAAGAGAAGATGGAGCACAAGAATAATATTATATCATCCATCTATCTGCCACAATCAGCTTCAGCTTCTTCGTTTTCATCAATCCATCCTTTCCATTTTGATCCTTAGCTGCTTCGTCGTACTGGTCATGCATATGATAAATGCATATCCAGCATTCAAACGATATAAGCAAGGATAGTAGTAGCAGAAATATTAGTAGAAAATCATGTATAGATGTAGTCTTTATTTAGCATTTGAAGTTTCATTGTAAGCTGTAAGCTGTAAACTATTTTGTTGAATGAACAATGCAACTTCAGTACTTCTTGAATCTCTATAATGACTTGTCTTGTATCTGCACAATGGTTAGTGGAAACACAGAACAACTAGCAGTGGATATATCAACTCCATCAGTGGTTAGAAGCAACACTATCGATGGATAGAAACGAAATAGCAATACTAAGATTTCATAATAACAGGCCAATTATTTTACAGACTTATACAAAACAATTTGAGAGTTTAGAGATTAATCATTCCAATACTAACAACAAGATACTGAAACCTCCCCACATCAAAAGCTTTGGTGAGAAGATCAGCAACATTGAAATCAGTATGGATTTTTACCATTTGAATCAACCTTTTCTCATTACAATCTCTAATAAAGTGATGTCTTATCTCAATATGTTTAGTTCTAGAATGTAAAACAGGATTTTTGATAATGCAAATTGTACTGTTATTATCAATGTAAATCTTAGTATGCATAAAATTGTACCCAAAATCTAGCAATTTATTCGAATCCAAAGAACTTGACCACAGCAACTAGCAGCAGCCACATATTCAGCCTCAGTTGTAGAATTAGCCACAATAGTTTGCTTTTTACACTGCCAAGAAATTAATCTGCTTCCCAAGAAGCTGACATCCTCCGGTGGTAGACTTCCTATCCAGACTAGCTCCAGCATAGTCACTATCAGTGTATGCCACCAAATCAAAAGGGGAATCCTTAGAATACGGATGACCTTTCAAATATCTAAAGATCCTCTTAACAGCATTCATGTGTGAGGTATTTGGTGTTACTTGAAATCTTGCATACACACAGACTGAGAACATAATGTCTGGCCTAGATGCAGTAAGATACATCAAAGATCCAATCATGGATCTGTACAACTTCAAATCAACTTTGGGACTTCCATCATCTGGTAGCATAGGTTTCTGAGTCTCCATAGGTGTACTTGCACTCTTTACATCTTGAAACCCAAACTTCTGCAACACATCTGCTACATACTTGTCTTGACTAATGAAAATACCATCAGTCCTTTGTTGGACCCGTAGCCCCAAAAAGAAAGTGAGTTCTCCCATAGAACTCATCTGAAACTTATCATGCATAAGTTTCTCAAAATCTCTGCATAGCTCCTTGTTAGTAGAACCAAAGATGATGTCATCTACATAAACCTGAACCAGTAAAATATCATCTTTGTGCTTTCTAATGAACAAAGTTTTATCAATCAGTCCTCTTTTAAACCCATTGTCCATCAAATAAGTAGATAGGCATTCATACCATGCCCTAGGAGCCTGATGCAAGCCATACATAGCCTTCCTCACCCTGTAAACCTTGCCGGGATGATCGGGATCTTCAAAACCAGGAGGTTGACAAACATAAACCTCCTCATCAATAGTGCCATATAAAAATGCACTTTTAACATCCATCTGATACACAACAAAATTCTTGAATGAAGCATAAGCCAAAAAAAATCTAATAGCCTCTATCCTTGCAACTGGTGCAAATACTTCATCATAGTCCAAACCTTGGTTTGTGTGTATCCTTGAGCAACCAACCTTGACTTGTTCCTCACTACAATTCCTCTTTCATCTCTCTTTGTTTCGAACACCCATTTAGTCCCAATAGCCCTCTTCCCATTTGGAAGATCAACCAATGTCCAAACTTCTTGAAGTTTGAACTGAAGAAGCTCCTCTTGTATTGATTCTACCCATCCTTCTTCTGTTAAAGCTTCTTCCACTCTCTTGGGCTCCTTTTGAGACAAAAAACAAGCAAACAAGCAATTTTGCGATCTTTATGACTTTTCTTTTGTGAAGAGATCTTGCAAAGAACCCATGTTCAGGAAAGGGTTACGTGTTCTTTATCTTGCTTCTTGTTTGAACTAGAGTATTCAAATTTCCAAGAATCTGTTCCTTGGGATGAATCTTGTGAATTCTGGTAGTAGTAATTGGACTTTCATTAATTACAGTTTCCAAATTAGACAAATCAGCATTGAAGAATTCATCCATGTCTTCATCATCAGTAGGAGTATCAATCTCTATTAAATCAGGCATATTAGGATCATGTGGATACTCTTCATCACCAAATAGTGGCTTTGGATGAGGTCCAAAGAAAGTACTATCTCGATTACTTGTAGCCGAATTTCACTTGAACTATCGGTGGTAGAAGATGGCTTGTCAGCGATTCTGATTGGCCTATCAGCTTCAGGTAGGCTTAGCGGTGCTTTTGTAGACTTTTCTTCTTTTCAATTTCTTCTACCGACACTGAGTTATCTTTCAACAACTCATCCTTATTTTGATGATGATCAACATTGCCTCCAGTATTCAGTACATCATTATCAGAGGGACCTTGCTTGTGAATGATGGAAGGAACATAACCAGCTTTCCACTTTTCAACCAAATAGAACTCCTTTGGAGAATCAGCTTCTTTTGAAGATGTATCGCCTCGAATCCTTTTGTGTTCTAACAACATTAGTGGAAGTTCTGCAATGATAGGCTCATAATTCATAGATTTGGTTAGCATATCAATGTTAAACAACCATTCCGGTCCTTTGGTCTCAACACTAGGAGTCTTTTCACTGAATTGAACATGTAAGTTCTCTTCAACAATTCTAGTCCTCCTATTGTATACTCTAAAGGCTTTGCTATTAGTGGAATAGCCTAAAAGTATCCATCATCTGCTTTTTCTTGAAACTTGCCTAGGTAGTCTATGGTATTCAAGATAGTAACAGGACACCCAAAGGTTTTAGGAATGCAATCATTGGCTTCCTATCATGTAATAGCTCATAGGGGATCTTGTTATGAGGCTTCACTACCTTACTTACATTTGCACATAACATGCAATTCCTCTGACCCAAAAGGTAGTTGGTAACTTAGACTCTGATAACATTGTCCTAGCAGCCTCAATTAGTGTCCTATTTTTCCTTTCTGCTACACCATTACATTTGTGGTGTTCTAGCAACACTAAAGCGTCTTTCAATACCTTTAGCTACAGGCGATTCATCACATCATTCTTAAACTCAATTTCATTATCACATCTGATTACTTTGACCTTTTGATTTACTAGATTTTCTATCTTAGTAATGAAACTCTTAAGAATCTCACTAGTCTCACTCTTAGTAGCCAAAAGTATACCCAAGAAAATCTACTATAATCATCGGTGATAACTAGGCAATCACGCTTATGGTTCAAGCTTCTAACAAAGGTAGGTCCAAATAAGTCCATATGAAGCATAAAATTGGTTGTGTTATGGTGTTTACAGTTTTGGTCTTACAAGAAGCTCTATGTTGTTTTCCTTTTTGACAGGCTACACACAGTTCCTTACACTCAAAAACCTTTGAAGGTAACCCTCTCACTAAGTTTCCTTTTACCAGTTTATTGATTGTTTTGTAATTGAGATGACCTAGCCTTCTATGCCACAATTTTGACTCATCAACAGATGCTTTAGCAAACAAACATAAGGACCTTTTAGGAAGAACATCTTTAAGATAAAAACAATATATATTTTCCTTCCTAGGTACCCTAAGTTGTATAAACTTCTCATCAGGCATCTTAAACTCAGGAGATAACACCACACACTCAGTTTCCCCAAAAAGTACCCAGTTTTCTTATCACACATTTGAGAAACACTGAATAAATTGTACTTAAGTCCCTGTACCAAATAGACCTTTTCAAAGTCTAGATTCCCTGTTCTGATTGTGCCTCTGCCAAGTATCTTTCCTCCCTTTGGATCATTGCCAAATGCCACATATCATAAGCTTCAAAATCTTCCAAGTTGCTTCCATCCCAAGTCATGTGCCCAGAGCAACCACTATCAAAAACTCCTTTATCTTTTAGCTCGGTTTGAAAATTGCCACGCACATAAAATTACACAAGTTAGTTCCTTCTTGTGGACCCAAGCGATCTTGACTTGGAGTGCGCCTGCATGCATCATAATATTCAAATTTCTTTAGGTCCATTGATGCACGCTTGACATGTGGTAAAACCTTGGTCTTAGGCTTCCATTGCCAACTTGCTGAGGCCTTAACAACATAGAAATGATTTCCAACCACCGTATCGGTTATCACCTTTGGAATTTTAAAACTTCTTTTGAATCGGTGGTGATATTTTGCTTATGCAATGGTTTGATTACCTGCTTAGCCGTGTTTACATTTTGCTTAGCAGTGGTTGGAACCCATTTAGGTGTAGCAGTGACAATAGATTTTGTATTCCCATTCCTCATCAGCACTGCTCTTGGTATCATGTTCTTTGTTAGGATGAGGGTTTGTTTTCTTTAAAAGTTTTGATGATTTACCCTCCTCCAATGATTCCAAACTTGTGGTGCTTTTTATGACAATTTCTCTGTAAGTGTTCAAAACTACCACACACAAAACAAGCCTTTTTAACACATTGAAACTCATCACCTAATCTTTTAGAAATTAGACCATTTAAGCTTCTTTGATTACCCCTAGGTTTATATTGTTTCATCTGGTCCTTAGGAATTTCCCTGTACTCTACAACTGTCTTGGTAACTTTAGCTCCAAATCTAGGTACAAGGTTGACTTGCTGAGAATCAACTTTCTTAACTTTCTCTATCTCATCAGACTTAGTTGATTCATTCTATCATCCTCGAATCGATTCCCAATCTTCTATTATGGGAGCATCGGATAACTTATCGAGAACTTATCTTAGGTGTTTCATCTTATTTATCTCTTCAACAGGTTTGTTAAAGCTGAATTCACTACTAAATGACAGTTCTTTAGCAGGTGGTGCATGTTTCATCAAAGGGGGTGGTGGCATATCATTGTATCCTAAACCAGTACCATCTTTGAACAGTTTTTGACCTATTGGCTTCTTTACTAGATCAGAAGCATATTGTGTTTTAGCAACCCTAACAACATGTTTTTCTTTTTCATCTAGGGCCTTTTGTTTTACACTCTCTGCCTCTGCTAGTTTATCTTTAAGCATTTTAATCTCTCTGTTTTTAAGATCAATTTCACCACCTAGTATATTGATCTTTTCTACATACTCAAACTCACATTTAATACATAATTTTAGCTTCTCTTCCACACCTTCTAGACCAACTCTATATCCTAAGTTATCTAGAGTCAATCTCTCTACTTCTTTTCTCATACTCTCAGTGATAGCTTTTTGAGATTCTAAGTTATCAGAACATGATTTAAAAGAACAAGTAGATGTTTTAGAATCATTAGATACCTCGAATCTGAACAGAAGATGAAGCATAGGCCATTAGAGCAAAGTTATGCTCTTTTGAAGCTTCACTAGCAAGAAAAGCTGCATTTGGACCTTCTTCAATCTGATCACTCTAATCATAATCACCAATCCCATCTTGAGCAACCAAAGCTGAAGAAGCGTGAGCTCTTCGATGTTTTCTGAATGCCTTCAATTCTTTTAGGAGCTCGACATTCCCTAGCAAAGTGACCTTTCTTTTTGCAGTTAAAGCACTCCATCTTGCTTTTGTAGCTCTCCTTTGACCATCATACTTGACCTGTCTTCCAGTCCTCCTCAGAAACTTCCTTGCTTGGAGAGTCAACATAGCCATTTGCCATTGAAGATTGATCTCATCAAGATCATCAGGATCAATTTGATCCAGATCTTGATTCAGCACAGTAACACTTGTAGTTAAATCAGACAGAAAAGCACAGATTGCACCATCACTGATATTATCACTAACAGTGGTAGTATTTGCAATAGCCGTGGTTATTCCATAGGCAGCAGTGGATACATCTTGTGAGCTTTTGTGATTAGTGGATACAAAAGCAATGTTTTGATTAGCAGAAGATGAGTGAGAAAAGTTATTCTCAGACTCATAAACCTTCAAGTTATTGAAGAGATTTTCAAGAGTCATCGTAGCAAAGTCCTCTTTATTTCTCCACACAATTGTATGAATAGCCCATTCAGATGATAAACTCCTAATGAACTTCAAATTAATATCTTCTTGAAGGAACTTGTAACCCACGACTTGGTTGGTGATAAGTTTTGAAGTCTATTGTAAGTACCATCAATCTTTTCTCCACTAAGAGCAGTGAAGGTTTCAAACTGATGCTTGAGCATATTCATCCTTGACTTCTTAGTAGCTTCATTACCAGCAAACCTTAATTCAAGAGCATCCAATAATTCTTTAGCAGACTCATATTGATCAAAGTCTAATGCAAACTCATTAGGTATTCCCATTGAGAGAATACTGTGAGCTTTGATCTCCATTTTCCTCTTAGCTTTATCAGGTTTACTAACAATAGCAATCTCCAGTCCATCCTCACCCTTCAAAGGAAGAGTGTCTCCCTTTTCAACTACATCCCAGAGAGCATAATCAATCATACGAATGTATTGCCTCATTCGCATCCTCCAGATTTGATACTCACCATGTTTGAGCATGGGCACTTTTGAAGCAGTCACCATGTGAGTTTCGTCAAACATCTTAACTTTCTTGAATAAAGATTAACAGACTTCTTCTTGGTTACAGTTTCTAGATCACAAGCTCTGATACCACTTGTTGATCCACTTGTTGATCCCAGTTGAATTTAACACGCTCTTATACCACTTGTTGATCCCAGTTGAGCAAACGATCTAATATAGAAACTGACTTGTAACAAAAGCTTATCAACTATTACGCGGAATTTAATACTTAATCTTAAGAAGAAGAACAGTAAACATTCAACACCTCAATATTATTTATTAATACGAATACTCTTACAGAATTAGGGTTTTGCAACCTTGAAGTGTATCGACCTTAGATATAAAACATACGTATATCTAACCTAACCTAGGACCTCCTTTTATAGGCTAAGGAGTCCTATACAATATACAATACGTAACCTACAAGATAAATATCTTTTCCATATTTATCTAATACAATAAACTAACCGACTATACAAGACTAGCAGTGCTTACTATATATTATCCGTGGTTACACAATACTACTAGCCGCGGTTGTCTTCATCCGTGGTTATACTCTTCAGTCCGTGGTTACATCAAGCCTGTCCATGGTTCCAGTACTTAGAATAATTCTTGATCCAAGGAACCTAAAACCCAACAGAGTACGACGAAGAGTTGTATCCCCAACTCTTGTCTACTATAGCGGAGCGCCGGTGGCTCATAGGGCATGGTCTTCGTCTTGCTGCTTGTGAGTACTCTGGAGTCGCCGGAAGTGGTTACTGCCTTTGGTGGGGTAGTTCAATGCGCACGGGCGTGCATGTTTGTGGAAGCTCATGAGGCGGAGCTTCTAAAGGTGCCCGTTGACAAGGTACCGGGGTACAATGCTAATGCTTATGATGATCTAGTTGCAGCTATGCAGAAGATGAAAGTGTTGGAATTGCCTTTGATTGCCTAGAATTAGAAGCAGCGACCAGATTACCCTATGGGGTAATAATGGAGGGGCTAACATTGGCTAGGCATCAATCCTAAGATGACATGGCAGGACCATTTCTTGAAACCCCAGGTCTCGATTCTTGCGTACATGTATTTGTGCGTCCTCATGATATCTTGAATCCGTTTGTCTTTGGAGAAGGAACTTCCATTTGAAGGAAGTCTTAGAAGCTGCGCCACTAGGGCGTGCCAAGAAGGGTGTCAGGGCAAGGCCATCTTGTGTGGTGTTGGTCTTTGCTGCACCTTCCCGCTCGGACGGGGTACCTGTCGGTGTTCGCGTGATATCTCGGCAAGACTCGACCGATTGGCGAGTGAGGCCAAGGATGCAGCGAGTCACGCGAGTAGCTCTTCTATTAAGCGATGTAATAGTTGGTAGTTTATACTTTGTAAAATAACAATCTTTTTGTAATAACTCGTAGTTATTAATAAAGATCTGCTTTTGTGTATTAATATTGTTGCAACTTGTAATGTACATACTTGTCTGTTTATTTAAAGTTTTACACCAGTGCGAATGGCATGAGAAGTCCATAATCATGTATGAAAATTGTGATATACTTGAGAGATTGTTCTAAGTATTTTGTTTTTAGCATAATCGTGTATGTTATGATATGCAGCGTACTGTAAATATCACACTAAGGAATCAATTATCTTGGTTCCCAAATTGTTAAACGTGCACCACATGCGTTGTTGCGCACCCGTCGTGAGATGCGCAAAAACTTATTCCAACGTCTTGAGAACAAGGTGTTTAACAAGGACGCGTGATCCGGTGTTGATGGGTTTGCAACCCTCTCACTCAATAAGTTGTTTAGTAGGTTAACTTATCCTTTTACCATCGTGGGTTTATTTAGTGCATGCACGCCATGTAGGCAAGAAATAGAAAATTGTTAAGACATATAGTATATGGAAATGACAAATTGAACTGTGTCACGGAGTTAGCTAGAAACACGTTTTTTATTAATACTTGCAAGTTTTTATGAGAAACAAATAAGACATTATACTAAGGAAATAAAAAGTAAATACATAGGTGTTTATTGGGTACTTTAGTAAAGTGCTGGCGGCTTGTCTGCTATTGGGCGTAGCCACTCTCTAGGTAGCACCTCTTGAGGTTGCAAATGTTCCATGTCTTGCGGCAGTTCGACCATCCAAGCCTGCACTTATGCGGCGCCCGTTCCTAATGCTTGATAACCTCGTGAGGGTCCTTCCCACTTTGGTCCAAGCTTGCAGTGTCTTCGCATGGCTCGCATCATTGGCGCGGTAGCACAAAGTCACAGTGCAGATGAAACACTGCGCACTTTAGCGTCATAGTATCCTTTCATCCTTGACTTTGATTTTGCCTCCGAGTATAGCTACGGCGTTAGCGCCTTTCTTCTAGCGGTCTAAGTCGACGTCTCTCGTCATCATTGGTTGCCACATGATTTGGCGGTCACGGAATGGTTGGCATGCCGATCTCGTTTGGTATGGCGGCTTGTCCGTGGAGCTAGAGAAGGGAGTGTCTCCCATCTGGATTTGATTGAGGTGCGATCGCTATAAGACATGTAATAGCTCTTCCACCCACCTTCCTTTGTGCTTGTCTAGGCGTGCCTTAATTCCTTCACCTAAGCTTCGATTCGCACGTTCCACTAAGTCGTTGGTTTGTGGGTGTTTAAGCGGCAGTCGCGTGTGATGTTCAAGTTCTCGCACGATCTTTGAAAGGGTTGTCGCAGAATTGTTTCTCGTTGTCGAGATGATTTCCCGAGCGGTCCGGCGGCATACAATACTTTCCTAGACAAAGCGCTTACCGGGTTGCCCGTGATTGTCACTCTTGCCTTTCTTGATCCACAGTGAAGTAGTCTATAGCTACTATGAGGAATTTTAACCCTCTGCTGCGGTGGAAAAGGTCTTGCAATGTCGATACCCCACTTGTAGAATGGCCATGGTGATGTAATTGGCATTAGCTCGTCTTTGTGGTTGGCGCGGGACGGTCTATGAACTTGGCAATCGGTACACTTCCTTATTAAGTTCGCGCATGCGATGCATGGATTGGCTAGTAGTATCGATCTCATGGCGCGTGCCACAACGGGCGTGTCACGAGTGCATCTTGCATGACCCTTC
The DNA here is from genome assembly GCA_910596185.1 of Chrysanthemum makinoi. Classification (NCBI taxonomy): domain Eukaryota; kingdom Viridiplantae; phylum Streptophyta; class Magnoliopsida; order Asterales; family Asteraceae; genus Chrysanthemum; species Chrysanthemum makinoi. The sequence goes on along the minus strand of OU343218.1, from coordinate 21,415,013 downwards.
ATGGATTTCTCGCGGACGTAATTTGCTTGTAGGGGCCACACATGCCGGAGCCACGCGGTTGGAGGAAGGAGTGTCGTGCAGTATGTTGTCTCGAAGTTTGAATCTACGTGTTTGTGCGCCGTATCCTGCGAGCTTCCTTACGCTCTTGGGGTAACGTTCCTTTGCTTAGGAATTCCGTTATCGGTGTCATCCATGTAGGACCTTCCTCCTCATTCTTGTGGAGACTTCCATCTCCGATATTGATTTGCTTTTAGTGTTTCCACGGCACTTGCTTTGATAGGTGTCGCGAAGCTTGTCGAGGCGATCTTGCTTAGTGCATGCGCTGCGATTTTCTCCTCTAAGAACTTGCTTGATGGTGAATCTGTCAAAGCCTTTTATCAGTGTCTTGGTCTTGTCGAGATCTTGAATCATATTTTCTTCTTTGCACGTATTCCCCAACACGTGGTTGGCCACTAGTCAGGAGTCCACATTTGCTTCTAGGTTACGTACACCCATCCGGCTGCAATCGTAGTCGGCGATTAGAGCTTCATATTACGCCTCATTGTTGCGTCATTTGTAAATTCAAAGCGCGTCGCGTAAGTGAATTCCATTCCCTCACGGGTTTGTGAGAATGAGGCCGCTCGAACCATCAACGCGAGGACCCATCGTAAACAAGATCCATGGATCATGCGATTCCGTCCTACTTGAGTGGGGTACCTTAGGTTTTGGCTTTTCGATGATGAAGTGCGCGAATCGTCCTTTGATTGGCGATGCGTTGATGCGTAGAGATGTTGTGCTCACCCTAGCAATACACTCCGTTCGCGCGTCGGCACGATCGTCGGGTTTGGAGATGATCTGCTTGATCGGTTGGTGCGTGATTCTGCTATTGGATGCGCGGAAGTACTGCGTAGCGTTTAGCGGCAAACACCAACGCCGAACTAATTTTCCATGGCTATAGTTCATCTCCGTCTTCTTGAGTGCCTTGCTTACAAAGTAAGGCGGGGTTTGTCTTGAATCCCTATCACATTAGTAACTAGCTAAGCGCTCCATCGATTCGCGGATAGATACATAATTAACTCTTCCCACGGTCGAGTGCGACAAGCGTGGGGGCGTTGTCGTGTTGTTTAAGTTGTGTGAAGGCTTCTACGCCTCCGTAGTCCACGAAAATCTCCCTTTTTGATACACTTCTTGAGTGTTTTGAAGAGAGGTAGAGACTTGTCTGGTGACTTAGACAGGAACATTGGAACTAGCTAGCTTTCCATTGAGAGACCGGGCCTCCTTCATTGTGCATGAAGGAAGTTCGATGACGACCTTCGTCTTTTCCGGACATGGCTTTTATCTGAGTGGGAACTCTATTAGGTATCCGAGGAACATGCCTTCGATGTGGCCGAAGGTACATTTTGGGATTCAGCTTCATATTGATCTCTTGTAGAGTTTTGAACGTTTCCTCAATATCGCTCACTAACTCATCTTCAGTATGGCTCTTTATGACCAGGTCATCAACATAGACCTCGGGTTGCGGCCCACCTATTTTGAAAGCATTGTCTACTAACCGCCGGTATGTGGCTCTGCATTCTTCAAGCCAAAGGGCATTTTGTGTAACGGTAGAGCGCCTTGGCTTGTGTGAAAGGCGTTTTCCTCATCCTCCTTAGCCATCCGGATTTGATGGTATCCTTTATGCGCATCGAGGAAACACTTCAATGGATATCCGCAGGGACCCTATTTTCCGGTCTATCTCACGGTAATGGGTATGATCTTGTGGATATGCTGTTAAGATCGGTGAAGTCCACGCACATTCGCCCGACTACCGTCGCTCTTTTTGACCATTCTTTGGGTTAGAAAGCCGGTCATGGTAGTAGACTTCACGCATAATTCCGCATCCACGGTTGTGTACCTCTGCTAGAATGCTTTACTGCTTTCTCGGGGCTTGGGCGCTTCTACGGCGTGGTGAGTACCCTTGTGGATTCTCGGTTTATGCTCTGATTGGCGTGGTACCCGATCATGTGTTTTGGCTCTCATGCAAAAATGTCCAAGTTCTTTTGCAAGCGCGCCAGGTACGCTTTGCCGTTGTCCGAAGCTGACCCTCAGATGGATATTTCTGTTCGGCTATTCGGGTGAATCACACAACCTTGATTTGGAACTTTGGTTCTGTACGTGCGGGATTGGTGCCGTTTACATGTAATGCGTGTTACATTCTCTATCTTGATGCGTGGCATTGTAAAAGTAACAATGCCCCCTTCCCTTCGGAATTTAAGCATCCCGTCTTGTTGTTGATGGCTAGCGCGCGGTGATATCCCAGGTCTCGATAATGCCGTTGTATGGCAGGGAGATTTGATCACCATAAATTCCATCCGAGCCGTCGCGAGTGTTTTTCGGTGTCTTATCTTTGGTAATCGTATTTGCCCCATAGGCCATATCTTTTCACCCGTAAAACCGGTCCAGCGCCGTTCGACCGGGCTTAGCCGATTGCGTATTTCGGCGCGGTCGCTTGAAGCGGTGCTTCATACATGATGTCGGCGATGCTCCACCATCGACATACATGCGATGGATGTCGTGACCCCCCGCACTAATCTCAATGGTGAGTGGCTCAACCACTGTTGTGCTTGATTAAAGCGGGAAGAGATTTCGCTTCCTGGAAAACTCCCCGTGACCTTCTTAAGTGACACGCCATGATTGTATCATGTAGATGGTGTCGGCCTTTTCCTTGGGTGTCTCCTTCTTGTTCCCCTCTTACTCTATCCTTTCCCTCCTTGATATTTTTGACCAAATGGTCCAATCTGCCTTCTTTAAACATTTTGTCAATGAGTCGTTGATTGGACACATTCGATTAGTGGTGTGGCCTTTCACGTCGTAGTAGTCACAGATATCCACTCCCCTCCGAGATCCTCTGGAGTGCGCATTTGTGGCGTCTTGGAAAGTTTGCACCCTCATTTGCGAGTATTTCCTTCGCATTTTTGTCGGCGGGGTGTACTTGTCATTGTCGAGCCCACTCCCTTGGTTGCGATAGTTCCCATTACGGTTACTATTCGGTTAGGTGGATTGTCTCCGGTTGTTCTGTGGCGTGTAGTTTGAATAGCTTCTCTTGCTATCGCATGACGGCTTCTCCTTGGGCGAAGGACGTGTGAGTTTCATGACTTCATCAAAGGATTGGGGAATCTTGTCATTCAATCTTTTGATAAGTTACGGTTCTTGATCCCATTCATAAACCACGAAATTTTGAGTACCGGGACATGCTTTAACTTGCATACATTAGATCCTGGCTCCATGAAAGCGCCGTGGATTCCCTTGGCTGTTTGACCCTAGAGTTCAATGGGGTTTTAGCACATTAATGTTTAGCGTGGAAGCTTGTTGAACCGGTTCAGCGCTTCCACTAGTGTGGAATTAAACATGTGGCACCACCGCTTGTGGCGATTCTCAATAGTTGGTGATTTAAAATTTTTAGGTGATCGCTCGAGTCACTGTTCGTCATAGGTTTTGACATTAGGGCATGCGCCTCTTCTTGTTTTTAGAATCAGCGATCGTCTAGTGAAGCATCCACCTTACAACGGCGCCACGAGAGAGACATATCTTCCTCCTCTTGTCACGGTATTTCATACGGACTTCCGGTGTCGATCCTCGCTATCCTCGTTGTCAGGAATTCGAGATGAATCTTCCCTCCGCGAAACTGCTTGCGTGTCCCTCATAATTTGTGCTTGAAGGACTTTACTTGGGGAGTATCGTCGCCTTCGTCTGGAATCTGCGACTACCAAGTGCGGCGTGACATTGGTGCGCCTTTCATCCTCCTCACTTTCTTCCCATCTTTGTGGTCGGATGTATCATCTTCCTCGACTCTCCTTCGATTACATTTGAACACGGGGGTTGCGTGACTATCCCTCCCGCGCTTCTCTTACGGCGGCAGCGGTGGGGATGTCTCAAACTCAGGGCCAAAGTAAGTCGAGCATGCATGACTCAGACACGGCCTTTTCTTTGCTTCCTCTTGCATGAGAATAGCTAAGGCTTCGTAGTTTTGAGAGACAAAACTACTTGGCTCTAATTCCGGTATGACCCTCTCTAGAACAGGGTATCTGTTTCCATCAATATGCCCTTGTTGTTCTTATGGTCGTCGGTGCTTTGTGAAGTGAGCTTCTACAAGATTGAGTGGAGTAAAAGGTCGCGGTGGATCTCTAGCAGCGGTGGTGGTGGTGGTTGCACGGTTGTCCCGGCGCGGTTCCACTAGAGGGAAGACCGGAGTCGGCACGATCCACGATTTTTAGCGTACTGGTTGTCCCGAAGTGCGCTTAGGAGTTGATCCAGCGTCGTCTTTTTTCCGTGAGGTCTGTTTGCGATCGCTGACTTCCATGCTTCGTCATTCTAGTTCTTGGTTCTTAGTGAATGGTCCCATGGATGGCGCCACTTGTTGATACAAAAGTTGGGCGTTCCTTGTTGGGGCTTCGGCTCATTACCAATTCTTGATTGTTGCTTGAGACTGCGCCTAAGAGACGAAAACAATTAGGCTTACCATGGGATTGTCTCCCACGATTATCCTCTGGCGTGAGAGTAAGTAATCGGTTTAGGTTTAAAGGAGAGTTAGGGTTTGAGATCGCATTTTTAACGAGGGATGGGATTCCTTTTATATACACACGGAATCCTTGTTGTTGGTTCCGAGTTCCTCAACCTTCGGTATCGCCTAAGTCGGTTAGTAATGATAATCTCCATAATTAGGAGATATCCGATATCTATTCTATGAATAGCTTTGGGTTTGGGCCTTCGTGAGCCCAAACATCTAGTCGGCTTAGCCCAGTTCGTACCGGGCTAAGTTAGTATTGGACTTTAGTCGGGTTCGTGACCCAAATATAGACTATACGTCATCATAAACTTACTTAAAGTTAATCATAAATCATTATATTAAAAGGCAACCTTTGGAAGATTTGCATTGGAGGCTACCCTTTCATGAATTTTATATGTATAGCCATACATGCACCAAGAGTGAGTATCTCGTATATATCGCGTCAAAAAGTGTAAATAAAAGCTGATCAAAGGTATACTTTTTGGCATTACTGATTAAACTAAAATAACCTTGAAAAAAGAATACTACAAGATGTTTAAAAAGATAGAAATCATAACACTAAAACCCTGTAAATATATGTCATAAATCGATCAGCGTGGTTCAATATGTTATACTAATCAGCATCAAGTACTTGCTCAAATTTTGTTATAAAAAGGTTTTAGAAACATGTTTTAAATTTTTATATGTTTTAGCAATTTTGTTTGCCATATAGTTTGGTTCGAAAAGATGGACATTTAGTCTATGTATGCTGGTCTACATTACTTTTGATCATGTTCAGGAGAAAATGGTTTTGTCGGTTGGTCGCTTGATGTTGTCTGTTATAATAATATGTGTTTCGAATTGCCTTTAAAAGTCGAAACTAGTCTATCCTTTGTAATTTCTTGTCATGAATTTAATAGATGAAGCGAAGGCTCATCAAGAAAACGGCAAAGGCGATACTTGAACGCTTTTCCTCTTGGGTTCTTTTGTAGGGGCCTTTTGTCCCGTGTTTGGAACTTTGGACCAATATGTACAACATTAGACTAGTCTCGAGACTCTCCCTTTGCTATAGCTTGCATTCTTCTATGTATTTTATGATAGCTATAATGGTCCGTTTAAGGTGTTGATTTGCAAGGTCATATGTTGTTAAGTGATGTAAATTCCGTCAGAGATATTGTATTATCGATCTGATATTTATAATGTATCGGTAGAACATAATAGAAACATTTATTTCACCCTAAAGCCCCACAACCGGCTTTGCTGCGTCTATCGTCAAATACTCTATAATTCGAGGGATGAAATCCGCAAAAGCTCGACTCAAAGAATAAACTAAAAATTAAAAAAAACCTAGCTTGATGAAAATCAAGACTTTGATAGGTACTTAGTCACAATGGGACTAAATGTACCAAAAAAGAATAATTAATTTTGGCGAAGTGTGCGGACTTATAATGGCGCGTGTGACGGAGCTTCCAACGATGGAGGCGACTCAGGCATGCTTTTCTTCACATTTTAATTACTGAATCTCGGCAATTAGTTGCATCATATAACTCTAAACGGTTGAGAGTATAAGCAAAATAGTGAACCGGTTGTATTTAAAAAGACGCGACAACTTGTTACGGTAGCATGAGGCTAAGAAAGGAGATTCGAAATGTTTTTCTTTGAAATTTCAATACGAAGCCAATGGTGTCAATTAACTCCTTACAATTTGTGAGTTACGGTCGAAAGCGTGGTTTTCATTTTTTTAAGATTAGGGATACAACGACGACTAGCGTTGACGGGATGACATAGAGGCGGTGGTTCAAAGCTGACTATGTCACAGGGTCAACTTGCTCGGATACGATTTTAATGATGTAAAGCCTGTAAGAGAGTTGTATTATTGATACGATGTTTATAATGCAACTACATAAAACATAATTGAAACTCTAACAGACCCAAAGTCAATAACCAGGCTTTGAACCATCTATCGTCGAATAGACTTACTGTGTTTCATTCAATTTTTAATCTTATGTTAGATCATAGGCATTTGTTAGTTTCTCGTATTGTTTTGTAAGTTTTATAGTAGTTGTTCTATTTTATTTTAGAAGTCACCCAGTGTTCTTCTTACGCATTAAAGGCTAGGAAAGAAGGACTATACGCGGTAAAGGGTTGTTACCCAGTAAACTAATATCATCAACAAAGAAACACGATTACAAAGTGTTTACATTAAAGTACTTGTATGATCCAAGACATGCCTTGAACCATAAGAACTATCAACTTGATCTATGGGATCTTCGTCTTCCACGACGATTTCATATGAGTAATTTGAGGCGACTCCTTAAACTTGAGTCATTATTGTTAGGAATTAGAAATTCTATAGTGAAAAGTCGGTCACCCCAAATATAATCTAGCATAAGTTAGCTCGTAGACATATCGTTTATTACGTGTTTATTAGTTAGTTATTAGTTTAGAGTAACATCGTGGAGGAAGGACGGGTCTTTACCCACTGTATACCTGATCCACAAGTTCACGAGGACAAGTAGGTTGTAACTATAAATACCCCTTCCATCCTTGGAAGGGGTGGAGCTCTTAATCTAACCTTTCTTTTTTGTTTTAATTCTCTCTCTAGAACTCCCCCTCTACTCTCTTCATCTCTCTAACATGGATTTCTTGATTCATCATAATCCTAAACCACCCGAATCATCAAACAACATAAAAAGTGTGATCCTAACAATTGGCAGCAGAGCCTACGTTTTGTTGTTTTGATGATTCGTATGGGTTTTAGCGGTTTTCTTCATGCGGTTTGTTCATTTTTGCATGCGGTTTGTTATGGTTTTTGATGTTTAGATGCGGTTTGAGTCGTATGGTATATGATAACATGGTTTTATTGTTTGTTGATCGTTGATGTTTTGGGGCTAAATTAGTTTCGGTTTGTGTCGTGGTTTTTGACGTGGTTTTGGTCTCAAAACGTATTATGCTTGATTGTGTTTCTATATTGATAACTGTTTTGAAAATAACTATGGGTGTTAAAAATGAAGTGGTCAAACTGTGTTTTACAAATTTTATAAAAGTTTTTATCATCCTTTCCTATGTTGTTTTATCTAGTTCAAACATATCCAATCTGTTGGTTTTTATGTGTTGATACGTAGTTTTATGCTGTTTGAAGAAGGTTGCAATTCTGCTAATGTTCTAGGATGCGCTTTTTCATCCTTCTTTGGTGCGGTTTGCATGCTGTTCGTCGGTGCGATTTGGTCAAATTCTTATGTGCGGTTTTGGCGGTTTTGATGACTATCGTCGATTCAACGTACCTAATGATGTTTGTGTCAAAAGCATTTTTTCCAGATTATGCGGTTTGTCATATATGTAGTTTGACTTTTGAATCAACTGCGGTTTGTTGACCTTTAAAGATATGCGGTTTGATTACAAAAAGAAGTGCGTTTTGACGCCTCTTACTTATGCGGTTTGATACATAAAAGGGATGCGGTTTGTCATGCAAAAAAAAAAAAAAAAAAAAAGAATGCGGTTTGAGTATGCTGAAAAATATGCGGTTTGTTACTATTAAGTCAAAAGCGGTTTGTGTTGCAAAAAAGGGTGCGGTTTGTCATGGAAATCACTTTGCGTTTTGACTCAAAGGAAAATTTGCTGCGTTTTGACAAGTAAGGAGAAGAAGATGATCAAGACTGCGATTTGTATGCTAAAATAGAAATACTGTGATGAAGAAGAAGGGTGCGTTTTGTTGACCAAATTACCTAAGATCACTAACTCAATCGACATTCATCAAACATAACACATTATACATCATCAACAACAGACTCTACTGATTCTTATCTACATTCAGCAATCGTCAACCATCAACCATAATCATACTACATCTAACTACATCAAATGAGATTAAATACTTCTACATAATCGCTACATATATGTCACAAATATTCAACTTGTATTGCAAATCCACATAAATGTCTCAATTTATTCAACTCGAAGGTTCAAATCTCAACCATTCAAGTCTACATCATACCATACCTCAATAAGAAGTTTCAGCATAAGAATCTCAACTTCATATTTCGTGGGTCTCAAAAAGAAAATTATCATGACTTTCGAGAGTCTATAAACACGAAATAATAACTCGTCATAGATCTTGCTTAATATCCGAATCACAAGTCGAGTGATAACATATGGGTTATACTCGGTTCTCTTTGATTCTTTCATAAAAAATAAAATAAAATAAAATAAAAAAATAATAAACATCAAGGACTTCAAGACCAAAAATATTCAATCAATCCTTTTGTTCTCATATTTCTATTTTTCGTGGTACTTAAAGTGTAACATCAAGACCAAGGGTCCATAGCACGAAATAAATATTCTTCATAGCACTAAGATCAAAGTTTCGACTTCATTTTCGTGTTCCAAATATGAAACTAGTTTAACAACTAATTTTAAATCGTTTTTCATTCATTCGAGTATACTACTCTATACAAAAAGGAAAAATATTTTCGAAACCTACCCGTGATTTTTTTCCAAAGATCTTGATACCATACCTCTAGCCATCCCTGTGGCGAGGTCAAATGAGTCACAATCTTGGAGCCAACCCTGTGACTAACACAATGAAAGATATAGGTGGGTTTTTGATTATGTTTGTGGGCTGATTATAATCGAAAGATTCTTGTTGAGTTTGTAATTCAAATTGATGTTGTGATGATGTTGAGATATGATGAGATGAGTTTAGATCTTTGTTAAAGTAGATATTGTGTTTGGTGAGAGAAAAGATTGGTGGTAGGCGTTAGTTTATCAGGATGTGTGTTAGGTTTAGGTTAAAGTTGTGATAATCATTTTATAAACGGATATAAGTATTTCAAGAAGTGGATCGGGTTGTTACTTGGACTATCTTGGGCTTTCATCATGAATTGGGCTTCTTCGATGCTATATCCCAATGGTATATTGGATTTGGGTTTTTTTTAATTAATCACACATGGGTTGATGTAATCGGTTGGGTCGCTTGATTAAAATGCTTCAAATGTTGGCTTAAACAAGATCTTTTGGATATAATTGGACATGCCAAATATTGCTAACCGAATTTTTTACAAAAGTTTGGTTACAATATTTTGGTAAATTGATTGGTATATTTGGTATTGCTAATTTCACGGAGGGATATAAATTCACGGCTTGAGCTTAATATTTGAGAAAAGGATTATTGAAGTAGGTGACCTCACTTGGGCTATGGAGTTTGAATGAAAAATCACACTTTTCGTTTTGAGGTTTATATACAATTTAGAGATTGATATACAATTTCAAATTTATCATAACGGGAGTATAAGTGATTAATATACAAGTTCGTTTGAACATTGGGCCATGAAGCTTGGATTCGGATGACGGTCAGATGGGCTTCTCAATATGAGATTGGATTTATGAGATTTGGATTGATGAGATTTGTTGAAGCGATTTGATGATGACATTTGATGTGTAAGGATGTGATCAGCAATTCCCACATGATATTCGACGCCACATAATGTCAATGATACTTCATAGTCTAAGCAAAATCTTTCAATGAATCGTCAGCGTTAGTCATGATTTTTCAAGATGTTTGCTTATGACAAGAACTTCTCGTGCAAATAATCGTACACGTTATGATGCTTCCAAAATTTCGAAACCATCATGGGGGAGAAACGTGTACTTTGATGTGATAAGGTCAACCTTCAGGGAAACGTAGCGTATACTACTTGACTTAGTATGGTTTGTGAAGCTGTCTACATTTTGGTAAAGAATTATTGATGATGGAAAAGAATCGTTGATGAACCGTTGCATGTTCTCCTAAAATAGATATTCACCGAAACCAAAGTTGTCATTACATTTTAAAGGTTATATTGTTTATGGTTTAGTCTTGGTTTTGTAAAATCCCGCGAAAGAATCTATTTCTCGGTTTAAATCATAGACTTGTAAAATCTCGTAACAATGGAAACATCCGATAAATGAAGCGATGCATTCGGATCTATCTTATGGTTTATTCTTGGTTTTCCGAAATCATGAAAGAAACTATTTCTCGGTTTAAACCATAGAGTTGTAAAATCCCGTAATAATGGAACCATCCTGGAGAAAGGAAAGTGTATATCGGGATCTTATCGTCTTTGGTGCTACGGTTTCTACTTCGAAGAAGGGATAAAGGGTGTACTTTATATCTTGGATGGCTACTTGGATTTAATTCATGGCAGCTTGGTTATTACATGGTTTTATGGGGTTCTGTGCTTTTAACCATGGTCGGGATGAGACCATTATCATAGTTTACTTAAAAAGTCAAAGGAGGCTAGATTTGAGCTTTAAACCACACGATGTGACAACGGCGTTAATTCAGTATTATCTATTTGAGGTTGAAGTGAAATGTCATGGGCAAGTGTACTTAGTATCTAAAGGTATCGGGGATGGTTGGATGAAGATTCTTCGAGATCCTTGTTCGAGCATTTAATATTTTCAAAAATGAAGACTTGGAAATCTAGTTATTTTTGGGTGATTTTTCCTTTTCTTTTTACCACTTGGGGGAATTTGTCTCTTACCACCACAAAATAACTATCACTTTAAGGAGTTACGTTGTAGTGCTCAGTGTCACATTGAATTGTGGATTTTCAAGAGGCGATGTACGTCTAATACTTGATGGTTGGTTGGTTGAAGAGTACAGACTACTTAGAGATTCAAAAGGGTATGAATTCTCCAGACCGCTCTTTGTTACATATTTGCAAGTTTAAGTCACGAGTTGGGTTAGTTTACTTGTGGTCAAATTCATCATACTTGGTTTTCTCCATCAGTTGTCACGACAAAGAGCCTACTGAATGATAATGGGGTTGATTACAAGTTTGCCAAGAGTAGATGAAAAGAGAGAGATTATAACGTTTGAAGACAACAGTTCAAGCCTCGTTCTCTAAAGAAAAGAAAAGTGTACGTTTCAGTGCGCTTTATCTTCTCAAGAAGAGAAATCTTCTTATGACATTTGAATACAAAAGTTTAAGCCTCATTCTCTAAAGAAAAGAAAAGTGTACGTCTCAGTACGCTTTATCTTCTGAATAAGAGAAATCTTCTTATGACATTTGAACACAACAGTTCAAGCCTCGTTCTCTAAAGAAAAGAAAAGTGTACATCTCAGTGCGCTTTATCTTCTAAAGAAGAGAAATCTTCTTATGACGTTTGAACACAATAGTTCAAGCCTCGTTCTCAAAGAAAAGAAATGTGTACGCTTCAGTGCGCATTATCTTTGGAAGAAGAGAAATCTTCTTATTTATGACCATTCTCATCAACATGCTTCATACTTTTTTCATGCGCTTTCAGTCATCAGGTGAACCGAACTACTGTTGATTGTTTTCTTATTCCACTTGCTCAATTATAATGACGATGGCGACATCATATGCTACCTTTGAGGGGAGAAGTGTGAATAGAATACATTTGGATGATTTTCACTTATTCAATCAAGAATGGCAACTCCGTATGCAATTCTTGAGGGGAGAAAATTGTGAATTTCTTGCATGGTTGATTGATATCGAGAATAAATGGTCAACGGCTCCAAACTTATGTAAGAACCGAGCTTCTTCCTTCGGGTCATCTTCACATGGATTTTTATTCTAAGAGCGGTTGGTTAACATCTTCTGGCCGAAGTTGATTAATGACAAAGTGCTTCCATTCTTGGTGATTTCCTTAATGAACATCTTTCTGTTCTTGTTTGATTGGGAGAGATTTGAGTTAAGGGGATTTGTTATTTGTAAGTTAACGGGAATGCATTTGATGTGTTGAAGATGTTAACTTTCTATTCCCCAAATAGACAATCTAGAAGAAGGTCGAGTCTACAGTCGATTCTACATTTTCTGCTGTATGTTAGAAGACTAAAATACGAGTTGCATTTGATTATCAAAAGACTTCTTCTTATTCTAGGAATTTATTAAAAGATTGTCGGTTTAGGGGAGAGCACTAATTGGGGTAGAGTGAAAAGCCATATTTAATCCCCAATTAGACTTGCTCACATTCTTCGCAAAGTTGATTCTCACATGAGTTCATTTGTTCTTCTCAGCAGATTTCTTGTATACGGGCTTAGTATGTGTTCTGATTCGAAGTATCAAAACCGCAAGGGTGAAGGAGACATCTAAGCGAGTAAACTTGATGAACTTAATACTTCTAAGTGATTGAAGATATCCCGGAAAGACAAATGTCATTACCGTAGAGAAACTCAAGGTTTGACTCATGGCGTTTAGCGTTCTTATTCCAACTATGTGGGGGAAGAGATGGAAGAGTTAGTTTCTGGTGATAAAAGAGGTACCTGCGAGTGTGTGATGATTTCGATGATATCGTAATCATCGTGGGAGAGAGATTGTGTACATTGGGGCGCCACCGTTTCACTTGAGAGCTTAATCGGTGATTTAGAGATATAATCACTTATTCCGAGTTGACATCATAAAGATAATCGTGATTCGACTGCTACTTCAATGTTATCGGTTATCCTCTCTGGAAATTCGTGCCGGGTTCTTGGGCTTCATTCACTTTCTTGTGGAGAGAAAAGTATACATCGGAGTTATTCTTTGGCTATTGGACTTAATCTATTACTTCGATGTTATAAGTTTCTCTATCTTTGGGTATATGTGTATTAGGGTTCGTGAGCTCTATTCTAAAGAGGCATGACATCAATTCAACTACTTGTGGAATTGTTCTCTTGACACCTTTTGGAATGGATCGCCGACTTCATTGGAAAGGAATTTGAGAAGAGTTATTCAAGTGTGGGATGATACGTTGCTGTTCTTTTATCTTGATGATATAACCTCGAACGAAGAATCACGATGATTATTCTTAAAAAAGAGCAGAAAGATCGATGATAATGGTGTGCTTCTTTGTGAACCTAGCTAAGGCAAGCTTGAAATAGAACTTTGAATCTGCTCAACAAAAGGATTTATGGTTTGGGGGAAGCTGCCAAAGTCTCACTTTCAGATGGTTCAATTTATCTCAATTCTGGACCCTCGAAAGCTTTGGTGGTGAATGTTTAAGATATGATGACTTCTATCTTCTACAACGGGGTTGTTAGTATTAGATGACTATAGTTTGATAAGCACATTATTCCCATGCTTTACATGATCTGATTGATATGTTGGATTGACTTTTATTAGTCGATTGCTGTTTGGGTGTTGTCGACCACCATATATCTGTATGTATGTCCACTTACGTATGCAGATATCATGGTTCATAAAAATATTCCCGATCTGGATCCCACATAAGCACATGATTGGATGCCGAAAGGAAAGGGTAACTATTTCTTGGGTCGACAAAAGAAGAAACGAAGCTTAATTGGATCTCTTTATGAATAGTTGGCACGATAGATGCAATTTCAAAGGTCTCACTGCATCACCAGATGGTTTTTCTTCCAGCCTTACAACAACAACAAAAGCAGCTTAACCACCTAACGTATCTTTGTGGAGGACATGTAGTGGATGATACCAATTTCTTAACAATTTTGAAAATATTGTTTTAAAAATGGAAAAATATTGTTTTGAAAATTAATTGGGCTTAAATTATGGAAATCAACCGGACTTCATTTTGATAAAACATAAGTCACTCAATCAAATACTACGGTCATGGATTGAGGGGGAGAGTGATTTCAAACTAAATATTTTCAATCGATATTTCATCTATCAAGTCCGTTTGTACGATAATAAGTGGTGATCTAAAGATTTAATGTTAAGTCATAGTATGATTTTTTTTTTAAACTCAAAGATCTTTCAAAATGAAATTTTTTCTGTTCTTGTTTGATTGTGAAATTGTTTTATTTTACTTAAAAATCTCTTAAAAACTACCATACCTGACACTAACAATCTTTAATGTCGAAAACCTGTTTCTTATCAATCATTTTTCAAAATTAAATCAGGCCACATATTCTCCCATGTTTTCTAAACCCAATTTAATCACTTGGGATCCAAATCTCAAATGGTTTGACATTTTTAATCGGGGGAGAATTTGTGATTTAATATGAAATCTGATAAAAGATGATCATTTTGACTCAAAGTGCAGGCTGCTCTCCCATATTATATAAACTTTCGAATCTCGAAGCACATATTGAGAGGGAGCATTTCAAAAGTGAATAAACTTTCAAGGTACAAAGATTTTTATGTTTCAACATAAGTACCTTGATTGATTTTCTAATGGTTTCTTAATGGCAAATGTGATCTTGGAAGTTCTTCAAAAACCTCCTTCCTCTATGTGTTAAATGATTTTAAATAACTAACGCACATTTTGAGGGGGAGAAATTACCAAGAAAATCAAATGGCTTTTTTCACGGAAATTGTGATCAATAAATTATTTCAAAGAACTCTTGCCTCCATGTGCTAAACAATTTCAAATCATATGCACATGTTGAAGGGGAGCATTTCTAAATGATCAAAACAATTAAGGTACAAAATGCTTTGATATTGTATCACAAGTACCTTGATTGATTTTCCAAATGATTTTTCAATTGGTTTCGAGAAGGAATGAACTATACAAAAAGACCGACCAATTTACTTTATACATGGTGTTATAAGGATGGTTAGGTTAGGTATTCGTTCCCCGATCACCAGAGCCGGAGGGATCTACCCGGGACAATCCACTAGATAGTGTAGAGTCCTTAGGTATGATGAAAAAAGGAGAAAAATGAGAACATGGGAAGAATGTCTTGAGACGAGCTAGTCTGGAACAAACCCAACAAGGTTCTAGTAATGAAGTCTCAGTAAGCACTGAAGGGTTGAAGAATGAAAAAGAAATAAATGTTAAAAGGGTGAAAAGAAATAGCCCTCCATTAATTCAACCTTAGGGCAGAAACCGGGTACAATACATATGCTACGGTGTGTCTACTAAGGTAACACTGGTATTGAAGACAAGACGTCATGGACCCAGTGACACATTGTACCTAACTTCCCAAGCCACTCAAGTTCCTCTTAAAAGGACTTGTTTCATTCTCACAGGGAACCTACATAATCTATCGACAAACTCTTAGAGATTGTTGATATTGAAGAAGGAGACCCTCTCTCTAGTCTCCAGCATAGGAAACCAAAATGCATGATTGAGTCTAGAGTCAAGAGATCATCCACAAAATATCATTAGGACACAAAAGTAATGAAGACTTGTTTGTTTCACACAATGTGGAAAGTGAGTATATATTGAGAGTCCTATGCATTATCCTTGTGATATTTGCAAGAACATCCGAATGATATGTAAAGTATTCACGATGAAGATGGAAATCCTTCTAGAGCCAACATCAAACAAGCTCTTGGTGGGTGACATGTGAGATGTTTTGCAAACGATCAAGCTTGTGACAACTGGATAGAAACAATGGAACGATTCATTCTTGAATCAACCTTGGTCCAGGAAATGAATTGACGAATACTTTTGAAAAACGTTCGATGTGCAAATCTTCTTTTCTCTAGCACATCGAATGTGTATTCATATTTTCAAACACAAAAGTATCTCTGATTGAAAAATACTTTTGGAAAAACCATTCGATGTGCAAATCTCTTCTTTTCTCTAGCACATCCAATGTGTACTCTTTTCAAATACAAAAAGTATTTCTGATTGAAAATTGATCTTTCTTATAAAACATTCGTTGTATTGCAAAACTCTTTCTTCTAAGCAATACGCGATTGTTTTCAAATCAATTTTTCATCAATCAGTGAATCTCAATTCGCTTGTTCACTCACTCCGTGTTGTCTACTTTGGGACGCTCCGGTTTGAGAACGGCTAGATCAAGCTGCGAAACCCCAAGAAATTTGAACTCTACGATCACTGCGGTATTTATAGTGATCAACGGGGAACCGTAGTTCTTGCAACTATCTTCAACGAAAGTGAACAAAGACACTTTCATGTGTTTTAGTGCTAACTGTTGTTTGCAGGAACATTGGACGGTTGCAGCTGATCGATATTGAGAAGGCAATTCACAGCCGCATGCTCACAACATTCACACTTAATTGAAGAAAATGATGAAAATAAAAGATATACAAAGATGCTTCCGACACTCAGATGAAAAGATGTCATAATCCAGAAAGTGTGAGCATGTCGGTCCAAAAGTCACAACATCACATGAAGGCAATACAACAAAGGGTGATCCAGAGATTTACTGTGGCTGATGATCTCAAAGAAAGCTCGAAAATCATCAAGATGTGGATCAGTTCAAAGACCTCCACTGAAAGTACAAAATAATCGGACTATGAAGAGTCACTGCTTAAGCAAAAAGATTGCGGAAGTGAAGAATTAAAGTCTACGAGCTCAAGACTGAAGATAAAACAAAATGCTATGATTTGAAATGTAAAACATGGGGTGACCTCCCTTAGGGGGATTTGTTAGGTATTAGAAATTCCATAGTGAAGAGTCGGTCACCCCAAATATAATCTAGCATAAGTTAGCTCGTAGACATATTGTTATTTACGTGTTTATTAGTTAGCTATTAGCTTAGTTATTAGTTTAGAGTAACACCATGGAGGAAGGACGGGTCTTTACCCACTGTGTAACAATTCGCATTTTCAGGATTTCTATCCATTCTCAAATTTTTACTATTCATCTCGAGAAATTACTATTCATTTTTACTATTCACTTTCACTATTCATCCCGTAAAATTTTTATTTCACATTCTCGTAAGCTAAATTATTTTAGTAATATCCTGAGAGTTTAACAATCGTCAGATCATCTTCGCAAAAGTTATTAAGAAAACATCGTTTTAAAGTTTCGTTTTGGTCGAAGCACCAATTAAACATCCCGCGCATAACGAAAATCAGCTCGGACAATTTTCCTCACATCAGATTAATTTTTAGGTCACTCATAATCAATATGAGAATTTTTAAAATTTCATTTAAATGTTACCAAATAAACCTGAGCCGTACGAGACTAAACTTACTTTTTAAACAATTTTACTTAGACCCAGACTTAACCATTCCTGCACTGTGTTTTCTAAGATGTTTAGACACTTTTACATTTTTTGAAAAGTCAAAATATTTCCCTCATCCTTTGACCATAAAGAAATTAACCTTGTACGTTCTACATTTTTGCTTAAATCGCGTAACTTCTAGACTTCACGTATAACTATTAAGTTATCCCACGTATGACGAAAACCACATTTTGACATCTCATATCACTTTTATACTAATTTTAGTCTACTTTAAATAAATTCACGGTCATTTCCCTGAAATTTCGTTCTTTTCTGATAAATTGCGAATTATGCGTTTTTTGACCCGTGTTTCCAGTTTTAAGCAGCGTTTTTGCACCCAATAAGACTTATCACCCATTTTATATTTTTAAATAGAGTATAATGATGAGTTGCATCATTCCTACAAGTTTCTTATTTTTACGATACCCGGTTTTACGTTTTATGGCTTAACAACTTACGATTGGCATTTAACGAAATCAAATCATGCTCTAAACTCAAGATAAACCAAAACTATCCACCTAAGTCATCTTATCTTGTTATGGCCTACATAGGGGGGGAGTCATCATCTTGGTGTCATAATCCTAACCATGGTTCATTTAGATCATTACATGTGTCCTAACTTAACCATGGTTAATATTTAACCCAATATATGGTTAACCAAACTTACCCTCCTATAAATAGCAAGAGAAATACATTCTAAAGACCTTCACATACTGATTTTGGTCGTTCAAACACTAAAACATTCATATCTTCCATAATTTGATCTTTAAACTCCAAGTTTATGCAAAGAAGTTTCAAGTAGTAAGTTACTACATCAAATCTTTAGCAAGTTTAAGTGATCTTCTTAAGTTTAAATCCAATCAAGTCACTTAGTACTTCAACACCAACTCTTCAAGATCACAAGGGTGCCAAGGTGTAGGAAGCTAGCTCAATCCGAAGTCCTAAGTGATCGATCAAAGTCGTATCCTTACTTGTTACTCCTTTCTTAATTGAATGCCAAAAGTTGTAAGCAACTAATCACTACCATCATCTCATCTTTACTATTCATAATCTTAACAATTTCATGCTATATATATAGTTACTATGTTGATTCATGATGTACATATACTCAATCACATGTTTTAATTCATATATTGTCGTAAATGTAACAAACTAGTAAACTAGTCATATTCTACACATTTGAAACCATTAAAAACAGTCACATATGGACTTTCTAACTTACATAATATGGTAGAGAAGATAAAAAGGTAAACATAGCAATTTGAATCACCCAAAACGGACAAACGAGTCAAAAGTTATAGTCAAAAGTAGTTAGCAAAACAAAAATGCCGAAACTGCCAAATTAAAGTTGTTAAGGGTCTGTCCGTGTCAAAAGTGGCATTTCTGGTCCAAATCATCAAAAATTTAAACACGAAAGTTGTCCAGAACGACGTTTTCCTGCAACATTATAGAAGCTCGGACCTTGAAAACGCTTAAATAGGCCATATTCTTTCAAAAACTGAAACTGCCCTATATGTAGTTTCACGACTATACTTTTGTCACAACTAAAAGCGAAACCAAGTTATTTTCATAGCTAGTTACATGTTAACTTAACAAAACTTTATTTAGTCTTTGAATTAGTATTTTCACAAGTAACGGAAAAATGACCATTTTACCTTTTTCCGACGATTTTTGCCAAAACTTCATTCTTGAACATGTTAATAAGTTGTAGTTACTAGTAAGCAATGAGAACTTGTAAAAACTAGATATTTACTAAAATCATGTTAAACTTTATGATATAACAATCTTCACTCAAAACATATGTTTTATCTATTAAGTACTACAATACTAGGGAGCTTCATGTGAGGGGTTTCATTTGGGTAAAACGTATCGACGAGTTGCTGGATTTACGATTTAAAGTGTCCTAGCTCCTCGAACGTTTACTACATGACCTCTGAATTGTGATGGCCCGAACAGTAGTACGATACATATAAACTAAACACGTTTTCACAACTAGACCATTTCTATAAACGACATATACAAAAACCATGTACTACATCATGATCAACATAGAGACGTATATAGGATGGTTTATGTTTTCCTAAACATTATCCCAAACCTAAGTTGCAACATTCTATTTTAGGTTGCTCGTAGAAGTTCTCACGGCATATCCATCATTCTGATTATACATTTGATATCATTTACTCTAAGGTGAGTTCATAGCCCCACTTTTTACTACTTAATTATTTTACAAACCCTTGGGGGGAATACATGCTTTATTTTAAATCGAACACATTGCTTTGAAATTGTACTTGAATGTATTAGTTGCACTAAGTACACTATTTCCAAAGTCCCTATTATCATGAACCATTAATCACTTGCGAGTGAACGTGAATAATGTGGATAGATCTATCGGGAATGACAAATCCCGTTTGTGTTGACCGGGTAGGCAAACAAACGCACTCTATTTGAAGATCCATAGGTTTAATGGCAAATTAACTATTAGGGCATCGGTTACTATTATATAACAGTTGTTAACATTTCGGTATCATGAGCTTAGTGCAATAATATTTGTTTTGTTTTCAAACCATTGGTGTGAGTCTATAGCTCACACTACCAACATAATGTGTTCAACCATCAAACAAACTCTATGAATTTCACTCAACCTTTATTTTGACAGTTTTAAGCATGTATTTCAGGTCCATAATGTCGGAAGCTGGCATGGAAGGACTAGATCAAGAAGGCTATAATTATTTTATCATTCACAAAACATCAAAGAATTTATATTGATGTACTTTGTAAACAATGGAACCAACTGGGACCTATTTTGTAAACTCTGATATATTTAAATAATTTTAATGATAAATCCTTTTTAAAACGACTAAATTAGAGTTCATTTTCTATTGTTATGACTGTTGTGCCATGAAGTAACACCCAGTTTGAATTCCGCTGCATATCCCGAAGTTGGGGGTGTTAATTGGTATCGAGAGCCCGCTTATAGAAACGGGTCTAATTGAGACTTAAACTATAACCACTTTTACAAACAAAACATTTTATAGCCTTTCGTTCTCCGTGCCTTCCATCCTCTAGACGATTATGTGATTTCTAGGTAGTTTATGCTACACAAACATACTAGTATATTGATATATACGCTCGACATAATTTCAATCATAAACGATAGACTAAACATATCTGTGTATGCCTATTCTAAGGCATTAAGGCACAATCATATTTTCCCAATCATGCATCTACTCATGCATTTTAGGATTACGAAACTTCCTCCAAGACATTGTTACAGACTGCAATGGTCTTTCCTACTTCCCAGACATTGTGAGATACAATGGTCTCATTCATTTTTCAAGACACTGTGAGATAAAGTGGTCTCTATTACACTATCGAACCTTTATCAAATCCTATAGTGGTCTATTATATTCTCGGACAACATGAAATCCTAGGTGGTCTCTACTACATTCTCGTACTTTATAAATCCTACATTGGTCTCTATTACATTCTCAGACACTGTAAATCCTACAGTGGTCTCATTTATTTCTCAAGACATTGTGAGTACACAATGATCTCTCCATCATTTCTCAAGACATTGTGAGTTACACAATGGTCTCTCCATCATTTCTCAAGACATTCTCTCCATCATTTCTCAAGACATTGTGAGTTACACAATGATCTCTCTATCATTTCTCAAGACATTGTGAGTTACACAATGGTTTAATTTACTTCACAGACATTGTAAGTTATACAAAGTCTCTAAAACTTATCTTATAAACATTATATGACATTGTTTTACATGAAACCCGTCACAGTCTATCAATTTCCCTAATGGAAATACAAGAAATGGGATTTCTAAAAGATAAACTAATTCATCATCTACAAAAGCTGAAGTTCAAAAACTTTCTCTACATTCATCAAAATTCTCTTCTGAAACCTTCATTGTTAAAGGTTCGTGATTCTAGCCAAGTATAGACTATTTTAAACTTACTTAAGATTTCCTTTCCACACGTATCTACCCATACTATCTTCTATGCAATGGAATGTGAGAACATAGGTTACAAGTTTTTATGGCCGGACTTGCAACCGGATGGTTTGATATCGCCTTTGCTTAGTGGACAATTTCTCAAAAGCTATGGACATATCACAGGTATACCTAATTTAGGTATTTGAAAATTTTATCGAACCTCGGCTAAATATAGTCTAGTCACCTATATTTAACCTAGGAATAGTGGAACATAGTCGACTAACTATGTTCAGACTTAAAAATTTTCAAAATCACGAGAATAGTTGTACTAGCGTTCTGTTCAGATAAATTTCCTACTTTAACTCAATAAACCACTAGAATTCATTAAAAAGATCTAGAGACGCGATAGTGTTTTACCACTCAGCGAGATCTTAACACTTATTTATACTACCTAATTTCATTCTTGAAAGTTTTCATTTATGAAATAATCCTAACTACTATCTTGGGATAGTCATCATATTTTCTCGTCATTCTTAGAAGTACTAGCTTGATTAGATTTCAAGGATATCATTCCGTCATATTCCTTTAAAATTCACTTTTGATTTTAAAACAAACTTGACATCTCTACCTAAGAATGATGGTAAGCGTACGTTACACTCTTCTAATCGTCAACATATCACATCATTATCTGAACCCCATTGAAATTCAAATGTAAACATCCACAGTCCACGTTTCTTTCAAACACTAGTAGACATAAACACTATACTATATAGCCTTCATCGAAACCACCTAAGACATGATCAACTTTGGAAATGGTTTGGATAACCACCTTGCCAGCAAAGACTTTCCTACAACATCATTACAAACCATTTCAGATCAACAATATCTTACACCTTTGATTAACAACAGTTACCCTAACAACAACAAAACTATTCCATTTGAGGCACTATATCGATGAAGTTTTAGTTAACCATTTCTTGAACTAAGGTGTTTAGGATGCGCCTTGAAACAATTAAAACTATACAAATACAAATTCGCTCCATGCCGCACACTATTACCGTAAACAAAAGTTACATAGATGTAAGCATGCTAAAATTTACAAAAACTCTATGTTAGAAATTAAGGTTTTGTTGAAAGCCTCGATACAATAAGATATGATTCATTTTAAGAATTGGGAAAAGCCAAACTTGAGGTATATTGAACTCAATAAGATTTTAACAAAACCCTTTAGGTTATCAACTTAAGCCACATGGTACATAATACATTCTATGACCAGAAACTTGAGAACGTAAAGATTAGAATCTCATGCATACATCCACATTTTCTAGACACTTCAACATCTAACACACATTGAATTGGACGAATTCCCATTAAGGTGGTGAGACTGTAATAATTCGCATTTTCGTGATTTCTATCCATTCTAAATTTTTTTACTATTCATCTCGAAATTACTATTCACTTTCACTATTCATCCCGTGAAAATTTCTATTTCACATTATCGTAGTTAAATTATTTTAGTAATATCCTCGAGTTTGACAATCGTTAGATCATCTTCGCAAAAGTTATTAGAAAAATATCGCTTTAAAGTTTCGCTTTTAAGCACCATTTAAACATCCCCAAGATAACGAAAATCAACTCGAAAAATTCTACATTCGATTAATTTTAGATCACCATAATCAATATAAGAATTTTAAAATTTCACTTAAATGTTACCAAATAAACCCGAAAGCCGAGACTAAACTTACGCTTTAAACAATTCTACTTAGACCCAGACTTAACCATTCCTAAGACTTGCTAAGATGTTTAGACACTTTTACATTTTTTGTAAAAGTCAAACATATTTCCCTCCTCCTTTGACCATAAAGAAATTAACCTTGTACGCTCTACATTTTTGCTTAAATCGCGTAACTTTTAGACTTCACGTATAACTATTAAGATATCCCAATGATGACTAAAACCACATTTTGACATCTCAAATCACTTTTAATTTTAGTCTACTTTAAATAAATTCACTTTCCCTAAAATTTCGTTCTTTCCTCATAAATTACGAATTACACGCTTTTGACCCGTGGTTTCCAGCTTTTAAGCCTTTTGCACCCAATAAGACTTATCACCCATTTTATATTTTAAATGGATTATAATGATGAGTTTCATCATTCCTACAAGTTTCGTATTTTTACGATACTCGGTTTTACGTTTTATGGCTTAACAACTTACGTTTGGCATTTAACGGAACCAAATCATGCTCTAAACTCAAGATAATACCAAAACTATCCACCTAAGTCATCTTATCTTATTATGGCCGACATAGGGGGGAGTCATCATCTTGGTGTCATAATCCTAACCATGGTTCATTTAGATCATTACATGTGTCCTAACTTAACCATGGTTAATATTTAACCCAATATATGCTTAACCAAACTTACCCTCCTATAAATAGCAAGATAAATACATCCTAAAGACCTTCACATACTGATTTGGGTCGTTCATACACTAAAACATTCATATCTTCCATAATTTGATCTTTAAACTCCAAGTTTATACAAAGAAGTTTCAAGTAGTAAGTTACTACATCAAATCTCTAGCAAGTTTAAGTGATCTTCTTAAGTTTAAATCCACTCAAGTCACTTAGTACTTCATCACCAACTCTTCAAGATCACAAGGGTACCAAGGTGTAGGAAGCTAGCTCAATCCGATCTTAAGTGATCAATCAAAGTCTTATCCTTACTTGTTACTCCTTTCTTAATTGAAAGCCAAAAGTTGTAAGCAACTAATCACTACCATCATCTCATCTTTACTATTCATAATCTTAACAATTTCATGCTATATATATCTTTACTATGTTGATTCACGATGTACATATACTCAATCACATGTTTTAATTCATATACTGTCGTAAATGTAACAAACTAGTAAACTTGTCATATTCTACATGTTTGAAACCATTAAAACCAATCACATATGCACTTTCTAACTTACATAATATGGTAGAAAATATAAAAAGGTAAACATAGCAATTTGAATCACCCGAAACGGACAAACGAGTCAAAAGTTATAGTCAAAAGAAGTTAGCAAAACCAAAACGCCGAAACTGCCAAATTAAAGTTGTTAAACCAGTTAAAAGTGGCGCTTCGTTCAATCATCAAAAGTTAAAACACAAAAGTTGTCCCAACGACACGCTCCTATAGCTAAAGAAGCTCGGACCTTGAAAACGCTTAAATAGCAACATTCTTTCAAAAACTGAATGCCTCTATATGTAGTTTCACGAATATACTTTTGTCACAACTAAAAGTAAAACCAAGTTATTTTCATAGCTAGTTACATATTAACTTAACAAAACTTCATTTAATCTTTGAATTAGTATTTTCACAAGTAACGAAAAAATGACCATTTTACCCTTTTCCGACGATTTTCACCAAAACTTCATTCTTGAACATGTTAATAAGTTGTAGTCACTAGTAAGCAATGAGAACTTGTAAAAACTAGATATTTACTAAAAACATGATAAACTTTATGATATAAAAATCTTCACTCAAAATATATGTTTTATCTATTAAGTACTACAATACTAGGGAGCTTCATTTGAGGGGTTTCATTTGGGTAAAATGTATCGACGAGTTGCTGGATTTACGATTTATACTTGAATGTATTAGTTGCACTAAGTACACTATTGCCAAAGTCCCTATTATCATGAACTATTAATCACTTCATGAAAACGTGAATAATGGATAGATCTATCGGGAATGACAAATCCGCTTCAGTGTTAACCGGGTGCTAACAAGCGACTCTATTTGAAGATCCATAGGTTTAATGGAAAATTACCTATTAGGGCATCGCTATGACAAAATGAACGTTTCGGTATCATGAACTTAGTGCAATAATATCTGCTTGTTTAAACCATTGAGAAATAGCTCACACTACCAACATAATGTGTTCAACCATCAAACAAACTCTATGAATTTCACTCAACCTTTGTGTTGACAGTATTAAGCATGTATTTCAGTCCATAATCGGTGGCACGGAAGAGCGAGGACTAGATCAAGAAGGCAATAAATATTTTATCATTCACAAAAATCAAAGACTTATATTATGTACTGTAAACCAACCCAACCTATTTTGTAAACTCGATATATTTAAATAATTTGAATGATAAATCCTTTTTTAAAACTAACTAAATTAGAGTTCGCTTTTCTATTGTTAAGAATGTTGCAGCTACAAGTAATACCTTTAAATTTCGCTATGTATCACGAAGTCGGGTGTTACATTAATCGTGATAACCTGATCCACAACCACCGAGGACGAGTAGGTTGTAATCAGAATACCCCTTCCATCCCTGTGGGTGGAGCTTCTTAATTTAACCTTTCTTTTTGTTTTAATTCTCTCTCTAAACCTTCTCTACCCCCTTCATCTCTAACATGGCTTTCTTTGATTCATCATTATCCTAGACCACCCGAATCATCAAATAACATAAAAAGTGTGATCCTAACATTTATGAACTAATATCTTTTCTCAAAAGGTTTTACCGATAAAAACCTTGATTTAGTGTATTTTTTTTGTGCAGCTTCCCCCTTTTTAAAGACCTACATTTTCTCAAGGACCACCTCGCATAATGAACACATTTTCCAAAGGTTTTAGCCTAAGGTGGAAATGAACCCACTTATTTCAAAGAGGAAATTACCAAATTAAGCAAAATAAAACCCTTTGTCCAAATTTGGTCAATTTTTCATCTTCTTTCCATTTAAACATGCTTGACCGACCACCTCGATGTGACCCTTGCAAATACAAAAAGTTGTGGTGAAGCCTGTATTGAAATTGAGAATGACCAAAATAAGAAAAGGGTTAATAAAAAGATTTAAAAATGACAATAGTTTTTGTTTTTGAAGTTTAGTAATTTAGCTACCTTTGACCGGTCAATTGTAGTTCCAATGCACGCATCTGGCTGAGCCATGTTATGACTAATGAGAGGGGAGTTCCCAACAAACCTCCGGTAGACACACAAAATCATGTAGGAAAAAATCAAATTGGTAGAAGAAGGTGAGTGCCCTCGTTTTGTTAATCCGAAAGTGCCCTCGACATTCAATGAAATTAAAATGACGTCAATTAAGCTCTAATGTTTGAAAATCACATTTTCCTGGCTTTGTATGGTTCGAAAATGTGAAAAGAGAACGTGAAGGTGATGAACGTGAAGAAGGAAAGTGAGAATGCAAGCATTAGAAGCTGAGGCATTGAGAGTGGGTAAGAAAAAGTCAAAAGCTACATTTGATTTAGTACTAGTAGTATTTAATTATAGTATACTTTGGCTCCTTTTATTTAAAAACAGTAACATATTTCTTTAATGTTATCTTTGTGTAAGTTTAATATAACTATTGAAGTTATGTTTTTATAGTTACTCCATAGTTACTTAGATTTTAAGATTTTGGTGCAAGTATTTGTAACATAATTTTGTTAAAGTTAGGCTTTTTTATTGTACTTTTTTAACGTAAGAACTATGTTTATGAATTATGATACTGATCCTATTCCTCTAAATGCATTAACTATAAAACCTCTTTAATATAATTTGTGCAACGGTTGATATTAACATAAATTATCTATGGATATGATGTACAATCTAGATTATATTCTAACATAAATTTATAAAAGTTACTGACCATAAGTTACTTGACACATGCATATATTATCTAGTGTTAATTGCAATAAAGCACCATTTTTTTCGCCTAACCCGACCGACTTCAAATTACACTAAAAATTTTTCACTTTTTAACATTTTTAGTACTTTCCTTGTTCGATGGCCCTGTGATGTTTTCCCTGGCTCACTCAAGACGCACCATAGAGAAAATCAATTCAAACACTTGATCCACTGTTCTTTTACCCTTGTTGTAAGGATGATTGTTTTCCTGCCTGGTGCAGTATATCACTGCTCCAAGGATAAGTCTAGTGACCAGTATTCGAGCTAGTCTTCCATGGCCAATAGGATTAATGCAACCATGATATGATATGGTTCCACTCATTGTTTGCTATTGGTATCTCACAAAGCTTAACTTTCAACTAAATAGCTATGATGAAAAGGACACTAAAGATAAGTGTGCGTGTCGCGTGTGCGTGTGCATGAAAATTAATCGGGCTTCATATCACACATCAAGTTGATGAATTATTAATTTCACCAAATAAATTAGGATCTTTATGGAAATTGATTAATATACTAGTAATTATTAAAGTGTAAAAAGAAATACTAGTAAATTTTTTTTTGTAACGTTGTGAAGTCAAATTGGTCCCCTTTAGACTTTCATGTGAGATAACATGAAAACCGTACTGAAGATCTCAATGACAGAAAACTAAATATGGGGATCTACAATTGCTGACTTAAATACTCTCAAGTTTTTTTATACATTTAGTTTAGCAGAAGACGATTTATACATGCATCACCTGATCATTTCTGATTATTTTATTTATTTTTTAGAAAGGCTATATCAATTTGATGTGTTAAAGTGATGTTGTGTAGTGTTATTCAGTTTATGCGTAGTATTTTTTGTGATGCACTTATTTTTTAATTTTTTATTTCGATATCAACATATATATGCTTGTTGTGGATGAGTATCGAGTCATGTTTTGGAACAAATTTGGGTTATCTATGTGGCTCAACTAAGGTTAGTGTCGTGAAAGCATTAGCATCAATATTGCAATTACAATAATTGATTTAATATGGAAAAACAAAATTGATGTTGTGCGATCATTATTGATCCGTGTTTGAGTGGCCCTTAAGAAACTAGTCTATTACTGTAGTTTCTTATACGAAGGTTCGTCAAAAGCATATATCAAAGGATGATCTGTTGAACGCACGGTAGAGTATAAACAATAGATAAACAGAGAACTTTTTATTCAAACCAAGCCCAAGTCGGGCTTATATTAAATCACTAATAGTATCGAAAGTGTTACAAGGTTAGATTAATGTCAATGAGACAAGAACTACAAATACAAAGAAGAGACAAGATCATGTAATGATCGTAAAGAAGAGAATGTCGTGACAATGACCGCACACGCTAGCTTGTATCTAACCCTAGATTAAAGGACTTATTAAATAGGAGATAAAGATACACAAAGACCCCTCTAACGGCTATAAATGACTCATCAGCAGAAATGAGAAATGCTTGCAGAATGAACTTCTTGGAACTTTAAACCATTTATGATTTGTCCATGATTAACCCCTCGTAATAAGCCCTGATCAACATAACTTGAAAACCATTAGCAATTGATAGAATGACATGTTTGCACAGACATTTACCCCAAAATTTAACATTCCCTTAACTGATGGACAAACATATCAAACAATATCAATTTTTCACACAAGAATTTATGCCGATAAACGTGGAGGTTTTTGTATGTATGTCCTAGCTTGGTTTGAAGAGCCAATCTTTTTGGCACTTATAACACCTCTTGCACTTTTTTCCGGGATGAAGTGAAATATCAATTTCAAAAGTGTTTTGATCTTTCATGGAAAACAGATTGACAAAGAAGTTGTAAAGCAGTTGTTATCACAAAAAGATTAACAGGAGATTGATATCAACTTTTAGATCTTTTTAAGATTCAAACCATCAGTGCCAGTAGATCTATACTCGCTTCGGAAGATTTTGAAAGAGTGTTTTGTTTTTTACTTTTCCATGAGATCATACAATCATTAAAGAAAACGAATAACCTCAGATGATTTCCCGGTTTTCTTGATTTAGCCGGGCCCCATCACTATATCCTTCAAGATGATTTCGGAGCGTCAAATGTACCTAGACCTTTTCCCCGGAGCTCCTTTTAGATATCCTCGTAACATTGAGGCACATTCTAGATGGGATTTCATGAGAATGCATATATTGTGTCAAATAAACCAGTATGAGATGTCGGTCTTGTATGGGTGAGATAGATAAGTTTCCCAAGTAACTTCATATCCGTGATGTTGACGTAAGTGGATCATCCCAGGGGAATGTATGGAAGAATAAGAGTGGGTCCCATAGGAGTTGACACAGTTTGCACCCAAGCATCTAATTCAAATTTGAGGAGTTCAAGACAATATTTTCGGTGAGACATATGTCATTCCCGCTTTTTAAACCCTCAATTCCAAGAAAATATTTTAAGTTTCCCAAGTCTTTGATATGAAATTTTGATTTTAGAAACTCTTTGAATAGTTTTATCTCATCAATATAGCTTCCAAAGAAGGACAATATCATCCACATAAACAAGCGAGCAATAAACTTGTTATTATCTGTTTTAGTGAAAAAGAATGATCATTGACGATTGAACAAAGTTATTTTCCTTTAAACACTAACAAGTTTTCATTCCATTTCCTGGGAGCTTGTTTGAGGCCATATAGAGACTTGACAAGTTTACAAAATTTATTCTTATTATTTCACAACCCCTGGATGGTCATATAGACATCCTCATCAAGTCTCCATACAAAAAGCATTGTTAACATCAAGTTGGAAAAGAGGCCATTTGTTTCTACCAAGGCAATAAGACATCTAACAAAGAGACATTTTCAAACAAAAGTTTCATCATAGTCTATTCCTTCCCTTTGGTTGTAACCTTTAGCAACTAATCTAGCCTTGTATCTATCAACTTCACCATTGGCTTTATATTTGATTTTAAAGATCCATTTGTAACCAATGGGAGTTCTATTAGTGGGAGATCAGTTATATCCCAAGCATGATTTTCATTTAAGGCCTCCAATTGAGAGTTCATAGCATCAACCCAATTACTATCAAGGATAGCTTCTTCATAACATGTAGGTTCAATACTTTTATTAAGACTAGAAGCAAAGAAGTAATTATCTTTGTTAAGGTTAGAGTAATTAACAACCTTTTCAACACCATATTTAACTTTTCCTTCTACGATAAAGTCATTAAGATTAATCGGGCAACTTAGAAACTCGGTTGACCTTCTAGCAAGAAGGCGGCAAGCCTCTCTTGTTCGTGAGTTCTGACAATAAGATGATGTATCGCCAGAATCAAGATGCATCGCCATGTGATTTATGTGATATGGTGCCCTCAGGGTGTGTATTATCATCTATAGATGTTACAACAGGTTCATCATCCCTAGTAGGATGACTCAACACTCATCCATGATGTCACTTCATCATTGGGACTTATTTATGAGTCAAAGAAATTTTTGTGATTTAAATCTTTAGGTACATAAGTTTCAACAAAAGGTTTTGACAAAGTATTTTTCATTTTGAAGGGAAAACAATAATAAAACATCACCGAATAAAAAGATATTTTTGTTTCTAAGCTCAAAGTTTGTAACCTTTTTCTCATTTGAATAACCAATAAAGACACTTTCTTCGCACCTACTACCAAATTTATCGAGATGTTGAGAATGGTGGCATAGCATAAGCGCCCAAAGACCTCGAGAGAGAATGAAGGGTCATGCCCATACACAGGGAGAAGGGGCCTTGCTGCATTGTAACCGAGGGTAACCTGTTTATGACATAGGCAGTGTTAGAACACATTCAGCCAAAGATATAGAGGAATTCTAAAACATAAGGGATCTAGCACATTAAGGAGATGCCTATGTTTCCTTTCTCTCTGCAATACCATTTTGTTGTGGTGTATAAACAAAAGAGGTTTGATGTAAAATTCCTTTTTCATGAAAGAAGTGTTGAAGTTTGTTATTGACAAATTCTGTCCCATTATCACTTCTAAAGATCTTAACATTGTGTTCAAATTGATTTGATAGCATATGAGTGAAGTTACAATGCAAAACAAAATATCTTTCCCTTAAGCATATAAACCCCACACCTGTAGTCAATGTCAATAGTTAAAAAATATTTAAAACCATCTCGTGAAGACTTTATATGGTCCCCATACATCTAGATGAACAAGTTGACCAATTTTAGTAGATTTATGTTTACTTAGGAGGAATGGTTCGGTTTGTTTAGCTTTGTTGCAAGTGTCAAAGATGTTCGATTGAGATGAACTATCAAGTTTGGAGTGGATTTAAGTATATGTAGGACTTGGTCGGAGGGATGACCCTTTGATGCCGAGATTTAGAAATATGACAAACAGAAATGCGGTTATTAGAAGTAATCTTACATGTAGAATCAATATCAAACATATATAACCCATTGCATTGTTTACCAATCCCCACAATCCCTTTTTGATGTAAACTCGTATATAGCAATTAGATTCATTAAACCCAACAAACATCTTATTGTCTCTAGCAATCTTATGAACAGATAGCAAACTAACATTGTACTCTCAACGGAACAAACATAACATAGTTATTAGGTCATTAGCTTGAATCTGTCACCAATTTTAGTAATTAGGGCCTCGAAAACCATTGGGATGTCCAACAGCTAGACCAAGATTTGAAATGTCAACAACATTAATTAAAATTTCAGATACAACATGTGTCGATTTGCACCAGAGTCAACAATCCAACCAAGACTGATGTTTCTAGATAAGGTTTTTGTGTTGTTGTTAAAAAATTTGTTAAAGTTTATGTTAAACTTAACACTACCATTAAAGAAGGTTCCCGAAGGTTTTACCATGTTGGTATTATGCTATTACATTGTTGTCATTAAGAAGACTCATAAGTCCGAGAGCTGCTCATTAGACAAAGAGACAGAGAGTTGCTAGCTCTATTATCGATATGATTAGTATCGGAAACATTTGTTATCACAAAGGTTTAGCATTAAAGTTCTTTTTAACATATCCAAACAGATAACCAACAAGATCATAACATCTATCAACAAGGTGACCGTGTTTTGCGCTAGTACATTTGAGATTCATGTTTGGTCCTCTCATATTAGAGCCGCTAAGATTGGAAAACCGTACCTATTGAAATTGTTGTTGATTGATCCTTTTTGTTATCAAAAAGTCCACTATCAAAAGCCAAAGAAAAGCACGTATTGTTTATGTAGCTATTCCTGTGATGACATTTCTCGAGATTCTTCCAGACAACAGAGAAAGCAGCTTTGACATTAGGCAATGGATATCCGTTAGAATATTACTGATAGGAACATAAGTGTCATCAAGACCCATAAGAAATTGCATTAATTTGATTAGTCTGATTAGTAAAATGTTTTGCAAATTTCACAAGTGTGGAGGCAAGCTAATCATACAATCAAATTGTTTCCATAAAGATTTAAGGTTGTTGTAATAATCAGCAGAAGACCCATTTGACTAAGAGAGTTTATATTTTTATGCAAATTAAAAAATAGTAACCATCAACCTTATCATAAGTATCTTTAAGATCATTCCACATTTCATAAGCAGTTTTAGCATATATAGCACCAACAAATAAATAGTTCGGACTGAGAGAGTTAAGAATCCGTACCCACAACAAAGAGTTACAAGTATCCCATTGATTAGCAAGACTAGGGTTTGAGTCATCTCTTATGTAAGTACCATCAATAAACCCTAACTTATTATGATTCCTTAAGGCAAAGGTCATGGCTATATTCCATATTTTATAATTTTCGCCCAGTGAGTTTGATAGAAATAATGGGAGTACCATTGGTGTTGGGGAGAACACAAAGCATCACCAAAGGATAAGCTTTTCTCAGGGAAGAACCACCACCACCACCAAGATATCATCACCAAGCCATAATGCAAATAATAAGACGCATAAATAACACGTATTAAAGATAACAGCAAGAGCATAGATGAAATAAATAAGACATTGTAATTAAGAAAAACAACAAGCACCAAGCCTGCTGACTGGGTAAACCTGAAAGGTGTATTCATACCACTCGTGAGGTGGCAGATCAAGATGTTAGTCTACCCGCTTGCACCCACAAAGACTTAAGTATCGCTTTGTTTGAAGAAGAGTTAGACTTGTGGACTTACGGAAAGCAATATGCACGGGAAGAACAAATCACAATAGGAAATAACCAAAGTTGATTATGCCAATAGCAATAACCCTAAACCACCAATTTGTTGCTGAAGAGATGTCCCCAAGTTTCTATGAAGAAACCCCGGATGGTGTCAATAATGATTATGAGTTCAAGCTCGATACCATGTACGAGAGTACGAACAATAGATAAACAAGTAGAATTTATTCAAACCTAAGCCTCAGCTTAGATTAAATCAACAATAGTATCCAAAGTGTTACAATGTTAGATTAATGTCAATGAGCAAGAACCATACAAATAAGAAAGCAGAGATATGAATGCAATGATCGTGAAAGAAGAGAATGTCGATAAACACCTACCGCTGTATCTAACCCTAGATTAAGTGGACTTATTAAATAGATAAAGATAGCTACAAAGACCCTCTAACGTTGGCTATAAATTGACTCTGGCAGAAATGAGAAATGTCACAGCGAACTTCTTGGAACTTTAAACCATTTATGCTTTCATCCATGATTAACCCCCTGATAAGCCCATCGAAACATAACTTGAAAACCATTAGTATTGAGAACATGTTTGCCGATTAATCGTAAATTTAACAAACGCTGGGTTCTTTTGTGCGTGCATGTGTTTGGAAAGATGTACAGTATAGACTAGTGTCGAGATTCTCAACGTTAATTGGTTAACCATTCTTGCATTTATAATAGTTAAGCATTTCCGGTGTTGTTGCGGGGTAAGAATAAGAAGCAACCAAGTAAGTGAAGAATGGAGATCGAAGAAATGTCGCCTGATCCCCAAAGAAAGTCAATATTATCAGGGAATACAAACATACAACCCAACCAAAGTCCGATCAAGCAAAAGACCGGAGAAGAAATGTTTAAGTTAACAAAAGAATCTACAATGAACCAATAGAGGAGAAACTTGTGTTAGACACTTCCCTGTAAAAATTTGTTGTTTGATTGATCAACACATATGGTTGATACAAAAGTCGAAGGTGACGTAAACTATGATAACAAATGTTATCGTTTGTGTAAAACCGACTCGAATCGACATTTAAAACCCAAAACCTTGAAAACCTAAACCAGTTAGATCCGAGTTTTGTCGGTTCGGTTTCTACCGCTCCTTTTTGGTTTCTAGGTTCGGTTCGGTTCGGTTTTGCTCCCCTAGTGTGCAATTATGTGTTGCTAATAACGCTTAAAACATTTCTTACCGGTGTCACTATATGGTATACTCGCCGAGAGAGCATATTGAAACAGTCCAAATTGCCTAAAATTAGAGTGTGTTATGTGAGTATACTAAATATAGGCAATGAACTTGTGAACATGATATATTTATCATAATTCTACGAATTTGTTTCTTGTTCTGCTATTTGTAATGGACACACACACAAAAGAAAAAAAAAAGAACAAAAATGGACATTATAAATAATTCTACCATTTCCATTGTTTTATATAAGATCTACATCTATAGTTTCCTTCTGAATAAGAAAAAAAAAAAAAAAACCTAAAATCATTAAAAGAAAAAAATATAATTAATCCCGTGGGTACGTAACACGTAAGCTGCATGTGTTTTGATCGAAGTGGTACGTTGAATCATATATCATCATTGACGATCTAGTCTTGGATTTACAACCAAGCGCTGACTTTTTCTAATCTTAAACTCCAAGCAGCACATAGTAACCTATTGTTATAGGTAAAGCTATCAACATTCAAAAATAACCCTGCAATATCCAAATTTTTATAAAATCAGATTTGTGAACATATAATTTGAAACAACTGCAGTAAGTTTTGTGTCAAGAAAACACAGAGAACGACTTACGCAGTACTTAGAATATCGGCATGGACATTGTACTCCTTTGCAAAAACAAACGGCATGATTCCTTGAGGCAAAGCCGCCTACATTCACAAATTTAGATTAGTCACGGTCCTAATGCTTTTAATAGCGTTGCCTGTTTAAAAGACGTCTTGCAAACAATGGTTATAAAGTTCATGTGACGATTTTATACCTGGACGATAGCAACATGAAGAAGAACACCGCGAATACCGAGCTTATAGAAGTAGCAGCCATAACTGCAGGCCCTGTCAAGAACCTAACAGCCATTGAAAATGTTGCCACTCGCTGCCCACATGCTATTATTTTTGGTTGCAATGCTATAAATAAACCTGTACGTACAATGAATAAATAACAATTATTATCTTTCACCAATTATTGTATAATAGAAGTGAAAGGTTTTATGGATATTTAAATAATAGTATGTCCGGATTCGAACCCTCGATTTCGTGGACATTAATACGCATTGAATGATGTACATAATTAATATAAATAAAACGTTATTATTATTAATTATTAGTCACTAAATAAAACATAACGATAGTTAAATAATTAACGAGGTTTGGTTAACGGTCATTAAATATTAACTAGAAGGACTAAGAATGAAATTAGAAGTCGGGAAAGTTCTAGAACCCTTGTGGGTCTTGGCCGATCGGGTTATGGGTTCCCAAACCCTAACTCCACACAACTTGGTCACCAAGTTGTTACCTATAAATACAAACCCTTGTATTCATTATAACTTATCCTCGATCACCAATAACCTAATTTCTCCTTTCTCCTCTCTTTGTGCTTCTGTCGAAACACCCAACCCTGGGTTTTTCGATTTTGTCTAACTCAAAGATACAAGTGTTTGGTTTATTTGTGATCAAGGAACCAGCTTTCCACATCAAATCAGCTATGAAAATGTGTGTAGAACGAAGAATGCCGCTTGCTTGTATTCCTGGTATTCCATTTTTCGTGGACGATTTTGTGAAACCCTTTGTTAGGGTTTTGGGTTTTGTTACTTGATCACATCATCGCTTGTTTTACTTGAATTGCTGTGCTAACGCACTTTTGTTTGGTTAATTAATTACATATATTATTCCTATTGTCTCCCAATGTGATGTGATGATGTTATTTGTTTTATGTATAATTGTTATGAGTATGTATTCAACAAGGCATCACGAAATGCTAATATGATGTAATTACCAATTAAAACACATAAAATTGGATTTTATGATTATATGCATGCTTTTATGGTTTCTAGGGCCTTTGAATTCAAACCCTAATTTTTAAGTGTATGGGGCCGACACCCTTTATATTTATTTAATTAGGTTTTAATTTTGTTCGTAGAAACCCTAGGATTGCATGCTTATTTTATGTGGTTAATTAATGAATAATTGCATGTGCCATGTAATATGATTCAGGTGATAATTGTTATATGGAATCCATGGTGAAACACGACATTGGCTGAGTATTGTTTTGCCGTTTATTGATTAATTGTTAAGGATACACACATGTTTTATTTATTTAATACCATTAAATCGGGGAAGACTCATTATAACCAATAAAAATTGCTATGTGCTAAATTGGTATACTATTAAATTTGCCATTAATCTAATTTGTCGATGTATGTGGCTCCATTTCTCATGTATAAGTCCTAGTTAATGTATGCATTTATTTACCACCTATTA